>ML798091.1:54305-67554 GCA_009831015.1 Picea engelmannii
TTTTAGGAGTTCCTTCCCACTCATGAGAAGTATGCTTGTGTTGGATTCCCCTTTCACTTTCTTCTCCTCTATTGGAAGAAACATGTGTGTTCTACCATTCTTCTCTAATGTGTATGTATTCTTCCTCCTGTCATGAATGAGATTCTTGTCAAACTACCACGGTCTTCCCAATAGAATATGGAATACGTCCATGGGAATTGCATCACATAGAATTTCATCTCTATATCCTCCTATTTTAAATTCAACCAAGCATTGTTTAGTAACCATTACCTAGTGTCCTTTCTACAACCATGAGACTTTGTATGGGGTCGTATGTGCAGTTGTCTCCAGCTCCAATTTATCCACCATCTCTGTGGATACTAGGTTATCAGTGCTCCCACTGTCGATTATCACCTTGCATACTTTGTCCTTAGTCTTGAAAGTTGTTCTGAAGAGATTGTTCCTTTGCACTGGATTTTCAACTTCTGCCTCTGGTTTTAAGAGGACCTTTCTCAACATCAGGGATGCTCGATCCTCTGCTCCTTCTACTTCGACATCTCATCTATGTGCTTCCAAAATGTGAGCTTATCCTCCTTCTTACTTTTTCTCGGGACATTCCAAGACATGTGCCCTGGATTTCCACAGGAATAGCACCTTATTCCTCCTCTGCCTCTTCCTCTAGAAGAGTTTCTTCCACCATCTTGTCTTCCTCGGGAACTTCCTCCTCGTTCTGAGTGACTGTGCAATTTCTGAGTCTCGTCCTTAGACTTATGTGTCTTGTCATGGGTAATTCCCTTTCTTTTGGTTGGGGATGAGCTTTTACCCCTTCCTCGCTGGTTTTGTTTTCTAGCCAACTTCTCCTCTGCTTTCAGTGCAAACTGATAAGAATCCTCTATTGTCCTTATTGAAATCATGCTAAGCTCATCTTGGATTTCATACCTCGGGCCATTTATATATCTGTCAATGTTTTCTTCATCTTTCTCCCTTTGTCTAGTTCTGATGTTCAGCCTATAGAACTCCTCGGTGTACTCCTTAACTGCCATGCTCTTATGTCTCAAGTTCTGCAACTTCTTGAATAGATTGATCTGATAATATTTGGGTATGAACTTAGTCTTCATCTTGGCTACCATTCTGTCCCAACACTTTATCTTATGTTTGCCTTTACTTCTCCTCTCTCAGCCTGCAGTTCATCCCACCACAGTGTTACATGCCCTTTTAGCCTGGTGACAACCTGTTTCACCTTTTTCTCTTCATCGACATCTTCATAGTTGAAATGTTTGTCCATGGAGCTTATCCAATCTAGCATCTCTTCAGTATCTAGATTGCCCTCATACATTGGGACCTATATCTTGGTTTTGGCTCCCAATCTAACAACTGCTCTCAGCAAGCATTCTTCGGCAACATCCTCTCTTGCAACTTCCTCGACTTCTACTTCTTTATTTTCTGCATCGTTGATGTCTCCAACATCAGGTGCTCTTCTCTATAGTGCTTCCATCGCTTCCAGCCTTGCACAAAGTTCTCGCATCTCCCTTTCTACGACATGATTGGCTAAAGGTGGTTCTCCTCATCTCCTTGGTGACATTGTGTTGACTGTCTATCACACATAGAGTACAACTTTGAGTTCTTTTGTCTCTTTCTCCTTTCTCTTTCACCTGAAATCTACAGACGAAATTTTTTAGCTCTGATATCACTTGATGTAGACCCCCCTTCTCTCCTAAGGGATGCATGACCTCCCGGTCTAGGATTGATCAATAAACTGAGTTTGATTGACTCTTTAAGTCTCTTCTAGACCCCAAACCCACTTACACAGGTCCTTTCTCTAAATGTGTAGGTCGGATAGGACCTTCGGGCTCTCCCCTGAGCGTTGTTCAGCTTCCATGCCAACTGAGCACTAGCTCTTCTCTGGTTAGCCCCTTCCTTCTTGTGACCACGACTATGACTGCTCACCTAACTCAAAAGGCGTTTCACGATTTCGCATATCAGGTCTTTGCATGTGAGTCACCTCGACTATCCCAACCTCCAAAATCTCGACAAGGACCTAGCGCATGCTAGCCCTTTTGTTCTCCTTCGCCGATGTGACCTTTCACTATGACCTTGGGTCAATCTTTCGGGCACCTCGCGATTTCGCGTTTCATGGTTTTGCGTCTCGCGAAGTTCGCTTGCTCATCTTTCTGAAACCCAAACTCCCGATATCTCCTTGGACAATCAACAGTCCACACTCTCCCTTCGATCAACAGCTGTGATCAAGTCATGATTTTGCATTTCGTGACTTTGGAGGTTTGTTCACCTCTATTCTCTCGATTCCCAATTTCCTGATATTTGTGAGCGTCAGATCGATGGCTCACAACTCCCCATGATCTGACAGCTTAGATCAAATCATTATTTCGCATTTCGCGAGTTTTCACAACTCTTCCCTTTGACTTCCCTAAGTCGCGAGTCAGTGAAATTCTATTCTCTCACCACATATCCTCCTGGATGGACGATTCCGATGATTTTGGGACTTTGGAACCATGTTCCTCTCGTGTACCCACAAGGCTTCTCATTAGTGAACCTTAACTTGATTGGGCGGCCACGATTTCTTTTCACTCGGACCAGACGGCTGAGATATGTTCTCCTCTGTGCTTACTCCTCGTTGCCTGGACTATGATCTGGCGGTCCAGATCTTTCATAGTGATCGATCCAATGATCACTATAACTCCTCCTCCTAAGCTTGTGCTTTCTTCCCTGACTTGGAAGATTTCAAATGTTTCAAAGGCTCCAACCTTTGAGTCTTTTACAAATCCACTTCTTGGATCTCGTTTGCACCTCTGGAAAGTGTTATCTCTTCTGAGCTTCCTTGCCTTTTGTTCCTTTGACCTCTTAAAGGATTACTTAGACACTTAGTCGAGTTTCTGATCTGTGCACTTCTTGCAACAGATCCTTACGCAAGGTTTGAGTTCTTGCGGGCGACTATACACACCTTGCAGCAGTCACTTTGCACTCCTTGCAAAGGGAAAGTTTTGTGCTATCTCTTCTAAGCTTCGGAATCGAAACAGATCCCGTTAATGCACTCCTTGCATTCTTTGTGCACACTTTGCACCACTTCGACAGAAGAGAAACAATTGAAACTTATTCTAACATTTTCAGTTCCATCTACTCATGACGAAATTCATTCATTCATTCATGGAAACACAATAACAGATTATTTCAAATAATGTCCACACCATGCATTGGATCAATTTTTCCTCTGTTATATTCCAAAGTCAAAATGGCTACAACTGAAATCAAAACAAAAACTGAAAAACTCAGAAATATCCTACTAACTTGCAGCTACCTTGCAACTACCTTGCAACCCGCCTCATTTGGGCGTACAAAACCTAATGGATATCTTAGTTTCATCACAATCCAGGGAAGTAGTGGAAACTCCCACTTCACTCGTGCCCGCTCAAGCATGTCTCAAAATATTTTTCGGCGCTGAGTATCTTTCAAGCGTGTCTTGAAATATTTCTCTAGTGTTGAGTTCAGGAGTGCTTCAAAATACGTGCCATAGCTGCTAGCGTTGAGATTCCGAAAAGTTTCCCAGGTGTTGAGTGGTCCTGCTCTGTGCGCTTGCCAATGATGCTCCTGCATCAGTGGCTCTGTCAAATTACTAAAGAAAGGGGATGATGATGTATTAATTAAACCAAGTCAACAAGAATTCCTTAAGAATATATCCCACCCTCATCCCTCAAGAAAATACACTAGGTTTATACAAGGAACAACAAAGTTTGAAGCAAAAGAATATCAAGAGGGAGACACAATATGGATGTGGGACACTAAGAAATGTGAGCCTAACAATGTTAAAGGGAATGCACAATTTTGGCTTGGGCCTTTCAGAATCAGAATGAAGTCAGTCAACGATGCCTATTATTTATCTACACTGGAAGGGAGAAAACATCCATTACCAGTTAGTGGATTTCTCCTCAAACCCCATCATGGGGTAGAGACTTGACTTCAGAGGTAAGTACATGTAAGTTAGATAGATAGGTATTTTGCATCCATTGTACATACTATCTACATATCATGTTAGTATAGTTGTAGTTTCATTTTCATATTGTATTGTTTCATTATGTATATATGTATGCTCATGATCGCATGCTAGATTAGAGATCTCTTTATTTTATTATATCATATATGAACAAGGGGCGATATCACCACCCTAAGGATTATTAATATCCTTTGTTGATATTTAGCAGGCACGAGTCATACCATAGATGATGAGGTTCTCATGCGCTCTACGATGAGCACATGTCCCCGAGTTTGAGCCAGATGTTATCCCCTACCCTAGGGATAACTAAGGAGATCATGTCTCAAGGCCCATAGGTCTTAGACATGGATTACCAAGAGGCAGACGACTTGAGAATGGCCCAGAAGGGCCCCTCTTTTCTTTAATGCAGTCAACTCATGACCAACAATAGTATCCATCCCACTGGTCTAGTCCTAAAGTAGCAGTGGGTCTTGCTCCATGAGGTAACAAGTCCGGGTATCATGGTATGCATCACTCTAATTTTTGAAGAACTTGAATATGTTGTATCAAATCCTTCTTCATTTCATGATATTTGCTTGGAAATAATGATATTTGCCTTGTTTATACCTGGAAGGGTAACACAGTTCCCTAGTAAGTTGGTTTCCCTTTAGGATGGGTTGCCACTGGGTGGGTCTGTGAAAAATCATCATTTGTTCCCTCCATACTTATCACTTTTCATCTTTATTCTTTCCATCTCCCCTATCCTAGTTTGGTCATTTGGATTGGCTACGCTAGGAAGGGTTGTACCTTACCTTGTGGGAAGAAGGGGCTAAAGGCCTAGAGGGTAAAAGTAGTTGGAAAGAGTTAAAATCCAATGTTGAAACCTTTAAGATGCTTCGCCCAGGGATCCCTAAGAAAACAATGAAAATCTTCTTAGTAAGAAAAGGGGACCCATAAGATACATACACTCAAGGTACTAGTTGATGGATAGGAGGTCTAATCGTGAGACGACCTATTATGACCATGGGCATGTAGCGGTATGACACTACCACCTATTTGGTCACGAAAGCAGGGTAGTGGCTCTTGGTGGCATAGTCAAGAGAAAGGGAGTCTCATCACGAGCCAACCTTCTCATTTTCGTGAAATATTTGTGGATAACGCTATCACCTCTGGTCATCAAGCTAGGATAGTGGCACTCAACTTTTCCCTTGAAGCACAAAAGAAATAGATCAAAATAACTAAAGCTAAGAATAAAAGGCAATGAGTGGGCTAGGAAACAATTCCATTTATGATAAGGTGCAACTTTCCCTCTACAAAGGCACCCATAGGTAAGGCTTTACATTTCCTTGTTATTACATGCACCCCATGCCCAAATACTTACCCCATGCCACCTCATAAACTTACATGACTTGGATTAGATCCTACCTGGGAAACACACCAAACTTAAGGGAGGTTAGCCCAATAGAACACCTTGAGACCTTCTCCAAACCTAACTTGTTAAATTGCATAACATCTTTGAGCATTTGTTCGAGTTAAGGGGGGTTTGATGCACATGTTTGGGTAATTTAATTATTGGATGTGATTTACATGCTATGATCCCTGTGACTTATGAACCCCTGGATGGCGTACTTGTTGTTGTGGCAAGACCATGCCCAGTGGACAGGTACACATGAGGGAATGATTAGCTAGGACCTTCATGAGGGATTAAATCCCACATATGGATGTTGCAACCCCAACCAGGGGTAAGAAGAAACTGAAGATTTGCACCAAGAAAAAGAAGGACATTGCCTTTGGAGGTACCCTGGATGACCTAGAACCAGGGGGAACTTTCTCTTCCACAGGGATGTTGGCCCTTAAGGGCCTTGGACATCACCATCATGACCCTAGACATCATCCAGAGCTAGGGCTTTCATTTTGGAGGCAATTATGAGCTTGGTGGCACATGAGGGCATCATATGGGGCCTCTGGAGGCCAAGTGCCCTACATTTTAGGTTCAATGTCACCCTAGAAGGGCATGGCGTCACCCTTGGAGATTTTTTTAGATGCTAATTCATTTTTATTATGTAAAAATTGGATTTTATTGTAAATTGGCCAAGTTGGCCTTAATTTTCCTAAAATTAATTGAAGGTGAAAGTTTTGTATAAATAAAGATAAAGTACTCTCATTTTATTATAACAACTATCACTTGGAGAGAAGTGGACTGAAATTTGCACCCTACTTGAGGTTTATTGGCTGAAATTGTGATGCGCACCTCTCTTGGAGTCTTTATACTTGCAACTTGGATCATTTTTGGTAAAGTCACTTGGAAATCTAGGGTTTCATGGCTTGATTATTCTTGGTGAAGTAAGTAAATCTGAATTGTCATTTTATTTTGAATGGTTATGGTATATTTTCTTATTCATGTTAAAGATTATGAATTGCTTGCTTGACAAACCCTAGGAGTAAAGAACTTAAGATGCTACTTATTTTCTCTATTTTTGTTAGACTTTGCTAAGGTGGTTAATTTTGACAAGCTTCTAAAGCCCTAAAGTGCTATCACTTTAGAAGACTTGATCAATTGTTGTTGCATCTAAATATTTCTTTCAATAATCTAAGGAGGAGGAAACTGCTAGGGCCTAGAAGTGCCTACTCTCTAGTAACTCACCTCCATAAAGATTGAATCCTAGAAGACTTAAGGTGCTACTATTCTAAGATTCATCCTTTACTTGGATAAATATAATCATTTTGTTGCTTACTCCAAATGAATGTTGTTGAACTTTTGACTCCATAACCCCTCAAAGGCACTAGTCCTTACACTTGTTTTGTTGAGAGATCAAACCAAAACTCAAACCTTAACCTTTCTAGCTTTCACTAAATAAAACTAACACTAACCTATCCTTGTAAACTAACTATACCTTGTTGTTGTTACAATCACTGCTACAACCATCTTAAACCAACAAATTTTCTGCATAATCTACATTTAATGCTAGCTAAACACTTCTAAAATTGCTTATGACATTTGATCATCATTCTGCCTAGTAAATGTTATCTTTTCATTGTCTTTTTAAGCAATTTTGAGGCACATCTCTTACAATTGTTATAAAAGACTTCTTGTTGTTGTAAACTTTCATTTTGCTGCAATTTTATATCAGCGAGCATATATTTCATTGGTTTATTGTGTTATTGTAATGTCCCCCACCTCTTGATGAAGAGGTTTGGGAAGACTTAGTGGTCTAGGCATCCCCACTAGACCATAGTCTCACACAAAGGGGAAAAGTCAACCAAACTAATGTTATATTTTTAAGTTGACTTAGTGAAAAGGTAAAAAGAGTTAAAAAGGTAACTCAATGAAGGAATATACCATTGGAGGTTGAGTTAGGAGTTAACCCTAGGGGTTAACTTAACTCAACAGGGAAACAGAAAAAAGTATAAAGAGAAGGCTAGGGTGCACCTCATCTTGGATATTTGGTATTTGCTTGTTGATGCTCTTGAGCATACAGTTTTGAGGGTTTTGATATTACAAACCCTAGAGAACAACTCAGTGGTGAACGATTACACTCACCTTGTTCCAAGCTTGGTCTCGGGGATGAAATACTCCACCCACACCATTCTACATCCATCATCTATTTAGGAAGATCAGCAGGGTCGTACCAGTTAGGGTTTTCCAGCAGGGGTGCACCACTTGTTGAAGAAGAGTTTGATCCATCCTATTGAGGAAGATTTAGGAGATTTAAGAATTAGGGTTTTGCTTGCAAGCCCTTGCTCATCAGTTTGGAGGCTTCTTTGAGTATTTATCATTTCCCTATCATTATATGCAGATTGGGATGGTTTTGGGAGATAAAGGATGATTTGGTGATTTTGTGATTTTCAGATCTAGGAGGCTATAGCTCAGATCTGACCTTGAAACTTCTCTCAGGGGTTTGTGAATGCTCGACCTATCATACTAGAGAGTTTCAATGGATTTAGATTCCTTATTCATCTAGGCCAAATTATTGGCCATATTTAGGGTTTCAGGAGGGCCGTACTAGTTTGGGGTTTCTGCAGTTGGAGGAGGAAGCATCAGTGTTTGCTCCATACTTCAGGAGGAGGCTATCATTGTCCTAATCTATCACTTGGAGGATTTTCGCAGCATTTGGGGGTCTTCATCTTCAGGAGGGTCGAACCCTTGGTCTCCATTGTCTTTAGTAGGTCATACCAGCGACTTGAGGGTTAGGCTAAAACCCTAGTTTTTGTATTGAAGCTTTCATATTCTATTGCAGCCTTTGGGAGGCTTACTTTTTATCTCCAGGAGCATTTTGTATGCATCTCCTATTATTGTCTTGAATCCATCTGAAGCTATTCTAGATATGTTTCTCTATTGTATCAGGTGCTTTCTTTCTTATAATAAAGTTCAGATCTTGTTTGTGGTTCCTATCTTGTGTATTGTTGAAGATCTTCATATGTTGAAATGCTTCTTGTATAAATTGTGGCTGAATAACTGAATAAACCCTAAGGCCAAAATGTTCATGGCCAACCTTCATACACAACAATAAACAATCAAATAAGTGGTTAGTTAGTGTTTCCAAGTGAAAAATTGGCTTGGGAACATTACAGTGGTATCAGAGCTCTGATCCTCTCATCCTATGAGGATTAGCACATGCACAGGTACAATGGTATCTTCATGGGCCGAAGGGAGAAATAGAAAAGTGAAATAGAGGTTGAGATGGAGGGTTCAGGTGATGACTGTGAGCTCCAGGGCTTGGCTTACTTAGCACAATAATTTAATAAATCTCTAAACCAATCATAAGGTAAATTGGTTGTCCATTTGCAGGAGAACTATAATATAACCCAAAGAGGAAAAGCTGAAATCACTGAGACTTTGAAGAAAGTAGATAACAACCTGAGGAAGGTGTATGGGAACCAGTCTAGGATATGCGATCTATTGATGTGTATGAAAACAGAGAAATCGGTGGATCACATGGTGGAAACATGTATAATCCAGAAAGGGCTCCCAGGTATAATTCTGAACACATTTCCTATCATCTGTCTGAGGGAAGCCATGGAGGAGGAACTCCACATGGACATATGGGTAGTAGGGTTACCCCTAGGCCATACTTGCCCACATTCACATATGAACAGGTACAGCATGAACAGGTGGATGACTTTGTTGCGCAGATGGCATAGCGCACTAGGGAGTACCATTACTTGGATATGATGATTCAGAGGCATATGTCCTTGGATCAATACAACCAACTCAAGTTCAGAAACAAACCCAAGACAAACCACGGGAGCAATTATGAGTTTGAACAAAGAGCAGGGAAGATGGAGATCCCATACTTTGATGGTACGACCAAGATGACAACACAGGCATGGGTACAGAAGTTGGACACTTATATGCAGCTTAATCCCATGAGGGAGATGGAAGCCATCAAATTTTTCACCATGTACTTGGATGGAAAATCTCATGATTGGTGGTATCATGGGCTCACCACACCAGGTCACAATCAAATAGTGACCTGCACAGAGTTCACTCAGAGACTCATTGACAGATTTGATCGGGGGGATCCTGAGCTGCACTTCCGGGAGCTCACACAGCTCAAGAAAACAAGAGAAGCAGAGGTATACATTGAAGAATTCCAGAGGCTAGCATTCATGGTGAAGGATATATCACCGACCAGACTCATGGTTCTCTTCATTGAAGGGTTGATGGAACCCTTGAAGGGTTGGGTAAAGGATTTTAAGCCTACCAACCTACAAGATTCCATTTGGAGGACGAGGGACCTAGGTCCAGCTGCCAAGACAAAATTTGTGCCTAGACCACCTCTTAACACAAGAGGGAGATATCAGAGACCTCCAATGAACCAAGGAGGACGTGACCCAAGGGGGTTTGACAGGGGCCATGGAAAAGTGGATGAAAACACCAGAAGGGAATTGAGGAGGAAGCAACTTTTCTTCACTTGCAGAGAACCATGGAACCCATCACAGAAATGCATGGGTCATGGTTAAGTGCACTACATAGAAGTAACTTCAGACAATGAGGAAGAGGAGGATTTCGGCTAGATACAAAACATAGAGATAGACACCATAGAGACAACAGAGGAGGATACCACAGGACTTGGCAGTATGGCTGAGGAGAAATCCACCTTGGCATCTATCACCAGAGTGCCCAAATATAACACTTTTAGGATGAGAGGAGTCTTGCAAGGGCAAAAGGTATCCGTGTTGATTGATGGGGGATATTCTCACAACTTCATTGACTCAACATTGTTGTGGAGAAGGCATATACCCACGGTTTGATTTGAAGGATTCAAGGTGGAAGCACTATGCCTTGTGATAGGTACATCCCAAGTATGAAGCTTACATTGGGTAGACATGAGCTGATACAGGATGTCTATGTGATGGACCTTCTGGATACTAACATAATCCTTGGAGATTAGTGGCTCAGTACGTTGGGGCCTATCACCACCAACTACAAGACCATGGAGATGTATTTTACAGAGGAGGGTGGATGAAAGGTAGTGTTATGAGGCATGATAGGTAATTCTGCCAAGGCAGTTATGGACAAGAGGATGGAGGCCATCTTCAGGAGGGAGGAGATAGTGTATGTAGCGGAATGTAGGATTTTGGCACATGTGAACCGATTCCACCAGGGGTGCCACCAGACAGGGGGTTTGAGCACATCATTGAGTTAGAGGCAAGAGCCAAACCGATCATCACCACACCATACAGGAATCCGAAGAAGTATAAAGACGAGATAGAGAAATCCATCAAAGAGCTCTTGGACATGGGGCACATAAGGCCGAGCTCTAGCCCTTTTTCTTCTTCAGTAGCATTGGTCAAGAAAAAGATGGAACTATGCGCATGTGCATTGACTTCTGGGCATTGAATAAAAAGACAATCAAAAATAGGTGTCCTATACCAAGGATTGATGAATTGTTGGATGAACTGCATGGGGTTGTCTATTTCACAAAAATTGACCTAAACTTTGTCTACCATCAAATCAAGATTAGGGAGGAGGACATCCCAAAAAATTCTTTCATGTGTCATTATGGTCATTATGAGTTCTTGGTGATGCCCTTCGAGTTAACCAATGCCCTAGACACATTCCAATCTTGTATGAACCATGTCTTCAACAAGTAGTTATTGAAGCACCTTTTTGATGATTTTCTCATTTATAGCAGAACATGGGAGAAACACCTTCAGCATGTGGATCAAATTTTGTCTATCATGGAGAAGAAATCACTATATGATAAAGAGTCCAAATGTGAGTTTGGAATGACAGAGGTTCTTTACTTGGGACACATCATCGGAGCAAAAGGGGTACAGGTACATCAGGAGAATATTAAAGCCATTATGAAGTGGCTTACTCCTAAGACACTTATAGAATTAAGGGGATTTCTAGGCATGTGCACTTACTACCGAAAATTTGTCAAAGGGTTCTCTCAACTTTGTGCACCCTTGACCGATTTGACTAAGAAAGGAGCCTTCAAATGGAGTGAGGAGGCTCAATTCACATTTGACAAGATGAAAAAGGTGATCATCACGTGCCCAGTCTTAGCCCTACCAGATTTCGGCTTGCCTTTTACCTTGGAGTGTGATGCCTTAGGAGAAGGTATATGGGTTGTAATGATGCAAAATAGGCACCCTCTTGCCTATGAGAGACGAAAAATCAGGGGACCTGATCTACTTTACAACATTTATGACAAAGAAATGTTGGCTATCATGCACGCTCTGACCAAATTCAAACAATACCTGGTAGGTGCACGGTTTGTGGTCAAATCAGATCATAACAGTCTTAAGTACCTATTGGAGCAAAAGGACTTAAATGAAAGGCAACAAAAATGGGTAAGTGGAATACAGGCCTATGACTTTGACATTGAATTTTTCAAAGGGAAGAACAACGTGGTGGTTGATGCATTGTCCAGGAGGCCATCCATTTATTCCATGACAAATGTGTCTGTTGATTGGAAGGACCACTTGGTGATGGAGTATGCAAAGGATCAGTTCACTTGTCAGCTAATGGATGAGCAAGTACAGGATGATAACTTCAGGATCATTTACGACCTCATCTATTACAAGGGCTGAATATTTTTGGTTCTTGGATCGGCCTTCAAGTCCATATTGTTGTAGGCATGTCATGACTCACCAATGGTAGGGCACTAGGGAATTGGTAAAACATACAGGCAGGTGAGGGAGAGGTTCTCATGGAAGGGCCTCAAGGAGGATGTAATGAGGCATGTCAAGGAGTGTACTACATGTTAGGAGAACAAGGATGAGAACACGACTACTGCAACCCCTACCCATCCCAAAGCACAAGTGGGAAAGCATATCCATGGATTTCATCACAAGGTTGCCAAGGGCGTAAGGGAAGGACTTCATTTTCGTAGTGGTGGGTAGGTTGATGAAGTTTTCACACTTCTTCTCCATAGCCATGGACTTCAGTGCAACAAAGGTGGTTGAATTATTCTTTAGGGAGATCTTCAGACTGCATGACCTACCAAAACCATTGTCAGTGACAGAGATAGCAGATTCATGAGTACATTCTGGCAGGAGCTGTTTAGACTAGTTGGTACGACCTTGACCCCTAGTACCAACTATCATCCTCAGACAGATGGACATACCAAAATAGTCAAAAAATGGGTGGAAGGTTAACTCAAGAATTATGTGGCAGGGCAACAGAAGGCGTGGGTCAGGTGGTTACACTTGGGAGAATACTGCTACAACACCACCCATCACATGTCCATAGGCATGACACCATTCAAGGCACTATACATCTATGATCCACTCTCTTTCGTGGAGATTGTTTTTGGTGACAGCAAGGCTCCAATGGTACAGGATTGGGTGTAGCAGAGTCAAGGCATCCTCAAAGAGATGAAGGATCATTTACAGAGAGCACAAAACTAGGAGAAGGTCGAAGAAAATAAACACAGAGTTGAGAGTAACTTTGAGGTTGGTCACTTAGTCTATCTCAGGCTCCAACCATACAGACAAGCTTCTATAAAAATAAGAGAGGCATAAAATTTACAACCACGTTTCTTTGGACCCTATAGGATTAGAAGGAAGGTAGGGATCGTAGCTTATGACCTGGAGCTTCCACAGGGCAGCAGGATACACAATGTTTTCCATGTCTCCTGCCTGAAGAGGGCCATCAACCAACACATCACATCCATTGAGGTGTTTCCTCCTTTAGACAAAGAGGGGAAACTGGTTTTGATTCTGGAGGAGATACTGGAGGTTCGGGAGAAGAGGCTCAGGAAGAGAAGCATCAAAGAGTACCTGATCAGATGGAAGGATCTACCCATTAAGGATGTGACATGGGAGAATGAA
>ML798091.1:76230-96057 GCA_009831015.1 Picea engelmannii
CATCTCTGGCATGACCTCTAACATGCTTGATCTCAACAAAAAATTATTAGTAATCATTTGGGGTGGTGATATCACCCCTGACTCATATATGGTACAATAAATGAAAATAAACAAGCATACATATAAATGGAAATACAACTACTCTAGCATGAAATGCAAATGGTATATACAATGAATGCAAATGCTTACCTACTTACCTGTACTTGCGGGTTGGTTGAATGCTAGGTGTAGTCAAATAGCCAGTGAAACAATCCTAGCAATGACTCACCATACCTACCTCTGTGCTTCATCATAAACCAAAGCAGTGATAAGTTTATCACAAAAATAACATGAGTTAGAAAATGTATTGTATCATTAGAAATCGTAAGGTCTAGCTCATGGAGGCGGGTGGGAGGGAAAAATTGGTGCCAAGTCAAACTCTCAGGAAAGTGGTCAATCCATCTCAGAAAGGGATCATGAAAATTCAAAGGTTCAAAAGACTGACTCAAAGAGTCCAAAAGCTAGCTACCTTGGATGTCTTCACAATATGAGGCCTGGAAAGGGATTAGCAAGAACCGAAAGGATGACTGACAGTTTCTTAAGGGGAAGCTGGAAGACTATGATAATAAGCTTCTTCTTAAGGTACCCAACCTTCCCCCAAAAACCAAAAGGAGTTTTTGTCCTACAGAAGACCTGGGATAAGTGACATGTTTCCAAACCATACCCTCAGTGACATAACGAGGTAAAGTGATCAAAGGGAGGTAGAAAATATCGTCACAAGTATTCTGCTTTAGGAAAGCAACTTCCTCACTCTCATCAGGATCTGAGCAAAACGACAGTTGATAATTTTCTTCATAGAATGAATCTGAATGCTCAGAGGACTACTCATGAAAATCCTCAAGGTATGACTGGAAATCATCAAGAGAATATAGGACTAGGTCATCCCTGGGTGTTGGAAAGTATCTGTAATTATATCATCTCCTAGTTGTCAACTGTCGAAATTAGTGACATCATATGATAGTTGCAAAGACAACTTCTAGAAATGACCTTCAATGTCGTAAATAGGATCCTTATTAGAACCAATCACATCCCACTTACGCCTTCCAACACATATGAACTCATCAATATTATCAACTATGTCACTATATGTATCATAATATGAAGGATTTAAAGCATTCAAGTGCTCATCTAGCCCCTCTTCACTTTCCAAATCATAAAGTAAAGAATCATCAAAATTTTGGAAAGGAAGGTAATTCACCATGTTTATTTCCTTTTGTGCAGGAGCTTCAAGGACTTGGGTGTCTTTATCAAATGAAACAACATGCATCATTGTTTTGTCCTCGTGACTTGCCCTTACATCTTCAATTGTACAACAAGGAGGAACTACCTTGCTCGAGGATTTCATTTCTCCTTCACTCTGTGAATCATAGAATAAAGTGTTATCAAAATCCTGAAAAGGAAAGTGACTAACCTCACCCTCTTCTTCTTGTGCAGGAAAAATGGGATTTTGGATGGATTCGTCAGAGGGAGGAGGACACATAAATACTACGTCATCGTGCTTGATATCCTCAGGTTCTAGCTCCTCAACCACGTCTTCATTATTCTTGGCAGAAGAATGAGTAATCCTTTGCTCTTCCTTGTGGGATTGGAAAACCTCATCAAGATCCTTCCCCTTAGCCTCTTGTTGGTCGGTGGTTTGTTCCCCTTCTTTCTAGAAATCAATAGTAAAGGTCTCAAGTAAAACTAATCTCTCCAAACTAAGAGTGTCTGGGGTAAAGAGGTGTCTTTCGTGGGACAAGGAGATATTTTCCTCGATTCCTTAAGCCATGTTATGAGCTTCATCAAGTGTTCTTGGGCCCTTTTTACTGAGGGGAAACCCTAGATGTTAAGAGTACATTGGTGTAGAGATGAATGATGTACTTGTCTTCAGGACAATGGCTTCTAAGAATTTGATATAGTATGTCCTCAAACCTATCATGGAACTGTCTAACAGTTTCATTCTTAGTTTGTTTTATATGCTCGAGTCTTTTTAGTAGTATTGGGATGTCTTCCAACTGAATACCCCGTCTTTTGAGAAAGGTTTCTTCCAATTGTTCCATAGATGTGATGCTAGCATCAGGAAGGTTTTCATACCACTTCCTAACATTGCCATGAAGAGTGGCAGAGAAGAGTTTCATTGCCAAATCCTCAGCATCGTCACTGATAGGGTGGAATTGAAAGAAATCCCAGAAAGCACCCATGTGATAGTCGACTCTCTCCCCATCACTACCAGTGAATCTAGGGATCCAATTTTCATACTTAGGGGGAATTTGCCTAGGGTATCCCAGGATTTTACTCATGTCCAAGGGTTTTAAATTTCTCGGGTCCCATTGAGAAGTCATGGTTGGTTTTGTCATTAGTGGAGTCGCTAGATAATTTTCTCGAAACTATCAAAGGGATTAGGGGATCACCCTCAGTGGAGTCGTCATGTAATCTTTTCAAAGTGTTGAATGCATATTCAACTAGGGGGTCAACTCCATGTTCCATGAAGAGATGCATCATCAGATGCTAATATGTCGAAGACAGTTTGGTTCTACTGAGCAATTCATGCCTCCAACACATATTTTTGTAAACGAAATTTATGTACCCCTGTGTGGGTTAATAATGTAATAGGTCTACATGGATCATAGTTATGTCAGTTGCCTTGGTATTTCTTCATTAGGGGAGTTCCTTTCACCGAGGATTTTTTATCCTCAGGTTATTAATTGGGATTTTTAGCCTTATTAATTTCCCTTGAGTTTTTCCCTCCCACCATGCAATAATTCCTTCAAAGTGGTGAAATGCATTATAATGGAGTTATCTTCTGGTAGCTATTGTTTAGGAATGATTTAAATGACCATGTATGACATCTTAGATATTTTCGCGGAATTTCGTCGAGTCTAGATAGGTTTTTTTTAATTAATTTAATTTTCTTAAGGTTGAAGGTTTAATTATTTAATTAATTAATTATTTTTTAGCAAATATTGTTAAAAATAGGTCTTTGGGCTTTTTCTAGGGGTATTTGTGCTCAAAATAAATGGAATGAGACCCCCTAACCTTTTTCAACCCTCACATCACCCCCTCACCTGGCTATTAAGCAAAAACGTCACTTTTCCCAGAGTGGTGTGCCTCCCTTATAGACTTAATGGGAGACTTATTATATCCCTTAGTGTGCCTCCCTAGACCCTACAACTCATCATTTGAGTTTTCAAAGCCTTGCCAACTCACTCCAACTCTTTTCCACTTCATTCATCCATGTCAAAACCCTAACTTACCAAAACCCTAAAAGTGACTTTGCTTTGATGTGTGACACTTGTAACTCATCCAAGAAGGGTATATTTTCCTTCCAAAGTATAAATAGAACCCCTCCCTCACTCATTTGACACCATATCTTGAGCTATTGTTATGCTACTGGATTTTCCCCTCATCTCTCTCTCTCTCTCTTGTTCAATGTACTTCCTTCCATTTTTCTCTTGAGAGTGTTGGAGCAACATGTTGCTACAAAACTCCCCTCTTGAGTAATAGAAAGGCTTTGGAGGATTTGAAGAAACAAAGAGTATTTTTGTTGCTTCTTTCTACTATTGAGGTGATCTTGTTCTATTCTTCTCTCATTCTTGCTTCAAGTTTATAGATCTAGAGTAGAAGCTCCAAGCAAAGTATTTTGGTTGGATAGATTTGTGGTAGTATTATCATAGATCTAGTGAAGTGTTTATTTGGGTATTTCAAAGTATTTTGTTTCACCATCTATATCTACTCACATTATATCTATTTTTGTATCTCCTCTCACAACTTTTGCAGGTTTACCTCTAGGGTTTTATTGGGCTAGCCTCAAGGAAGAGTCTACTCTTAAAACCTACCTAAAACTCCATTGTTTTTCAAATCTGATTTTTTTACTCATTCTCTTCATATTTCAGTTTGCTAACAATCATAGATAGGTCATACTAAATCTACTTTTATTGGGATACTTGTATGTGAAAAATTTCCGCATAAAAAAAGAATTTTTTTCTTAACTTTTGGTGTGTTGTGCAGCATTTCCAGCAAGCAATAGCTTGCTGGTTTTTGCAGGTTCTTACCAAGTATAAGGGTTACACTACCCACTTTCGATCATACAACACCTCAAGAACTTCTCCATTGATTGGGTAACAAAAACTCACCCTTTCCCTTCTCTTTCTAGCATTTCTAAAGTCATTCTCTTGCTTCCAAACCCTCTTTAGCACAACAAAGGTAGGCTTGCCTCCACCTTGTGACATTGTGAGTGGTTTTGTTTCTTGCTTTTCATTTCAAGTTATTTTCTTAATGGTTGCCTACACCTTGGGTGAGACATCCCCAATATCGTATGGCTAGATTAGTAATGTGATTATGATTTGCTTATGCTCACATGGTTAAAATCTTCTAGAGGTAGATATCATTCACATAACTAGTCTTAGGTTAAGCCCTTGGGGCATAATCTTACTTACATGCTATAATCTTTCAAGTTTCATAACATATGTTCTAATGCAATATCACATGGTTTAATGCAATAATGGTGGTTTAAGAAATAATATTTTTAACTTGCAAATAACTTATCTTTAAGGCCATTTGTCATCATCTAAGTTTGAAGTATATGTGGGGCATGTTTATGGTGTAGGGACACACTCTTATTTCAGCAAGTACTTTTCATCTCTTAGCACTTTTTTCTAAATGCAATAATACTCATGGTTAAGTGGTGATGAGCTAAAGCATTTTTCTTCTTTCTTTGGCAAGTTGTTCTTGTCCTTTAAAAACACTCTTTTCTTTCAAGCTTGCAAACATTCTTGGTTAAGTAAATGGTGTAGGAATAACTTGTTTTTTTTAGTAATTCATTATACATGCTATATGTGTTTACATGCTTCATTCTTAAGATTTAAAACTCATCTTTTGGGTTGATTAAAGTTTCGGTTTTGACACTTTTTCACTATTTTTAGGCAAATAAAAGTCACCTGAACACTCTTAACCAATCAAAATACTTAGTCCATAGGCCTAATAACATATTAATAACATATTAGACTTAATAGGACACCTAAATTCTCCATCTTCGCCATCTAAAACGGGGTTTGAGGAAGGCAACGAAAGGTGTTAGGCCGGGGACGATCTCACGGCGCACAACATCCTTTTTGGGAGTACTCAGATCTTTAGGGTTGACCTGTGAAGCTAGGGTAGGCCTCGTTGCCTCACTTTTTGAGCATCCAGTAGCCATTTGGTAATTGGGGGAGGAGGATTTTGGTTTGACACTTAGTTCGGGTAATTCAAAATTTAAAATCTTTAAGTAACCCTTAATTCACTAAGCATTTAAACAACTTAGCTACATTGGTACATCTTATGGTTCAATACTTGTAAGTGTAACTCTTTTTCAATCTTACATGCAAGTAACATTTCTTTTTCTTTGTGGAATAATTAACTAAGTGTCATTTTTTAGTATTTCGGAACACTTGTGCTTTAAAGCTTTCAAATTTTTTGTTAAGTGTTCTTTATGGTGTGATCTCTCAAGAGATGGCGCATCCCATTTGGAGGCATCTTCTTGTTGGGTCTTGAGTGTTGTGGTTTCCATTGAAAAGCAATCCAATAGAGTAAGTGGTATTAGGGCATGCTTCGCCTAATGTGTTGATGATCTTTATGCTCTAAAATCCTTTATTTCCTACACATTAAAACACATGGTTAACTTGCCTCTTTGTATATTTATATTTTGTAGTTCTTAGATATGTGTGTTGTATCTATTGTTTCATCTATTCATCTTGTATCTAATTATGGATTAGTATCTAACATTGTTGTAGAATAGTTGTACATGTGTAATCTTTGTAATCTAATCGTAAAACTTGTGTAATCAACCTCCTTTGAATCCAGTTGACCCCATTGCCCAATCTTAGGCACTAGTCTTAGTTGTCTTAGGAAAGGGTTTGTTTGTCATAAGTTAATCTTTGCATCATGCATTGTTGCCTTTGCATCATAGGTTAGATTTCCCCCCAACCTTGTAGCTAATTAAAACCAACTCCTAGAATATAACGTTAATCGCATCTAGTAACTAGGGTCTACCCCCCTTGGCTTCTCTAGGAGTAATCCTAGAAGGAAGAGGTTCAAATCAAAGTGATAGCGTGGGATTTGAACCTAGGCATTGTGCCTCCATGGACACACTAAGTGAGTAGGACTTAGCTCATGTTTGAAAGTGTGTATAAGGACGACAACACAAAGTAAAGGATTTTGAGGATAGGTATACCGAAAAGTGTCGTCTTTGAGGAGAATTGACTCAGTGTTCCCCGACAACGACGCCAAAATGTTATCGCTCAATTTGTATTTATTCCAAAGGAAAAGGTTAAGGAAAGGAAAATTCGTGTAGCAGGAGGTTATCCTATCACTGTCACCTCAACAGGATACCTCTTTCTATTTAGGGTTGATGGCCTAGGGGAGACGTCCACGATGACCTAGGGGTTTGAGAAGGCAAAGGTTAAAGTATCTATAAAAGTATCCCCTCTCACAAGTCACACTGATCAGAAAGTCCCAGGGTTTTAACCAATGAAGTAATGAAGTATTCAGATGTACCTACCCAGAACAAAACAACAAGAAAATATATCTTTTGCAAGCACAACTTGTTGTTAGTACTTCATAAAACCATGGACTTCATCAATAAAAGCAATAGTTGATAATATGATGAAGCAGACCAAATTTTATAATAGCAATTTTTATAAGATAATAGCTTCACAATAAATGCCTGAAAATGGCTTCACAATGACCAAGAATAATTACTTAATAATAGCAAAGTACTAGCATTTGTCAAAAGCTCATTAGGCGGTGTATTAATCAACTTTTTAATTGCTTTTAGGTGCTTTTAGTGCTGCAATAGATGGTTGTAGCTTAATTTTGTAACAACAACAAGTAGGTTAGTAGATTAGTCTATTATAAGGTTAGGAATAGTTAGTAGAGAGATTAAGTTAAAAGTTTTGAGGGTGGCTTTAATCAATCACTCAATTGTAAGGCTTAGATCAGTGCTTTTAGGGTAAATGGAGTCTCTTTTAGCAATGGAAATATTGAAGGAACAAATTGATAATAAGAGAGTTAGAGACAAGAAGGTTAATGATTGAAGTGTTGGTAGCCCAAGGCTTCAATCACTAGACCTTAGGGGGGAAATGGCCACTAGGAAGTAGGTAACCCTAGGCCCTAGAGGTTTTCCTCCTTATTTAGCTCAAAGATGAAATAGATGATGGCTAGATGAAGAAAAAGGTGCTAGGGTGTTGTAATGGCAAGGCCCTTAGCAAAAATCTTCAGTAAAATCGGTTTTCTAGCATAATCTAGTAGGTGAAAGTTATTAAGGCAAGAACAATAACATGTGCTTTAGCCTCCTAGGATTTCAAGCTAGTAATTTCATAATCTTAGAATGAATGAAATATAAATACAACCATAACCATTCAATGAAGAAGAATTGCATAAAACTTACTTACATTCACCAAGAATCATCTAGCAATAAGCCTTGTTGAACACTTCCACCAAGAAAAATGCTAAAATACTCCAAAAATAATGTCTTTCAAGAAGTGTGCACCAAATTTCAGCCAAGAAACCCTAATTAGGGCACAAATTTCAGACCTCAGTTAAGTGTGAGTGAAAGATAATGAATAATAAGAGTGATTTTTCCCTTATTTATATAGTTACAATGACCAGAATTAGGTCAAAAAGGCCGACATGGCCAGTTTACATGTAATATCTAGTTTTTTACATAAAAATGACAATTTAAACCCTAAATCAAGCATAATAGGTGACATCATCCCCCTTTAGGGTGACATGAGGCCTCTCTAGTGAAACATTGGGCTCCAAGAGTAAAACGTTAGGCCTCCCAAGGCCTCTAGATCAAGCCAGGTGTGCCACTTGGCACATAACTGCCTCCAAAGTGTTCATCAAACGTTGGTGACGTCAAGGGTCACATAGGTGACGTCATGGGCCTTTCGAGGGAAACATCATAGTAAGAGGGCAAGACCCCCCCTCGGTCTAGACCTGCCAGGTTGTCTCTGGTGGAACATCCTCCTCTCTCTCTGGTGCAAGCCTCTGACCTATCTCTGCCCTTGGCTGGGGTCTCAATGTCCATCTGGCGAGATTTTATCCCTATGGAGGTCCAAACTAATCATCTTCCCATGTGTACCTATCCATCAGGCGTGACCCTGCAACAACAAGTACGCCCTCCATGGGCTCATAAGTCACAGGGATCATAGCAATGCCAATCACATCTAATAATCAAGTTATCTAAACATGTGCATAAAACCCCCCTTTCCCAGACAAGTGCTCAAAGTCGTTATGTTATTCTACAAGACAGGTTTGGAGAGGATGCCAGGAGGTTCTATTGGGATAATTCTCATTGGACGTAGGATGTTTCCAGGTGAAGACAAATCCAGGCCATGCAAGTGGATGAGGTGGTTTAGGGATGTTTGAGCAATGGGTGCAGTAATGACAGGGGAATGTATGGCTTACTTATGGGTGCCTCTGAAGAGGGTGAGTTGCACCTTGTCATGGATGCAAATGTTTCCAAGCCCATTCAATGCCTTTTGTCTTTTTTATCTTATTGATTTTTCTTTCAAAAGACTAGTTAGGAGACACTGCTCTGGCGTGGTGACCAGTGGTGACAATATTACCCACAAGCACTTCATGGAGATGAAAAGGCTGGCTCGTGATGAGACCCCCTTTTTCTTGGATATGACACCAAGAGTCACTACCTTGGCATGGTGATCAGTTGAATGATAATGTCATACTGCTACATCCCCATGGACCTAATAGGTCGGCTCGTGATGAGACCCCCTATCCTCCAACTAGGTCTTGATTTTATTATTTTATGGGTCCCTTTGTTTCTTGCTGAGAAGCCTTTTATTGATTTCTCGGGGATCCTTGGGTGAAGCATTTGAAGGTTTTGTTCCTTTGAATTTTATCTTTTTCCAGCTACTTTTACCCTCTGGGCCTTTAGTCCCTTCTTCCCACAAGGTAAGGTACAACCCTTTGCTAGATTGGCAAACCCAATGCCCAAACCAATGTATGGGATGGATGAGAGGGAAAAAAGATGAAACGTGATAAGTATGGTGGGAATGGATGATGACCTTTCATGAACCCACCCAGTGGCAACTAAAATCCTATGGGAACCAAATTTCTAGGGCATCCATCATTCCCTCCAGGTGTGGACAACTAGAAAGGCATAAGGTCCAAGCACACATAATAAGTAAAAAGAATTGAATGCACATATTCAAATCTTTTGAGAATCAGAGTGACACATACCATGATACCTGGACTCATTTCCTCATGGAGCAAGACCCACTGTTGCTGAAGAACCAGACCGATGGGATGGATGTTGTTGTTGTTGACAAGATGGAGGCGTTGAAGAAGAGGGATGGGCCCTCCAGGGCCAGGCTCAAGTCAATATGTCTCTCGGTACTCCATGTCTAGGACCTATGGACCTCGAGACATAGTCTCCTTAGTTATCCCTAGGCTAGGGGATACCACATCCCGTCTGTCAACAGTAGCAACATCCATCCCACCATCATGGTCTTGAAGTAGAAGTGAGTCTTTATCTGTGAGGTAACGAGTCTGGGTATCATGGTATGTTTCACTCTAATTTTCAAAGCATTTGAATATGTTGCACTAAACTCTCCTTTATTTCATAATGTTTTCTTGGAAATTATGCTCTTTAACTTGTTCATACCTGGGGGGTGACAAAATGCCATGGTAAGTTGGTTCTCCTTTAGGATGAGTTGCCATTGGGTGGATCTATGAAAGGTCATCATGCATTCCTTCCATACTTAGCACTTTTCATTATTATCCCTCTCATCTTCCCCTACCTTGGTTCAGGCATTGAATTTGCCACACTAGGAAGGGTTGTACCTTGCCTTGTGGCAAGAAGGGGCTAAAGGCCCATAGGGTAAAGGTGTAAAGTTCCCAAGCCAAGATGCCAAGAACATTTCACTTTCATTAATTTTTATGGATTTTCTGGTTGTGGCATTTCATCAAACACTTTGCAGACTTAAGTCTCATGAGTTGCACTAGGGTTTAATATGTTGGTTTTTATGTGTGTTTTCAGAAATAATGAAAGAAGATATAGAAACAGAATGTACTCAACAAGATACAAGATCAACAACACAAGAAATAACCAAAAATACCTCAGATCTGGTTTTATTCATAATAGTAGAAGATCTTGATACAATAGATCTACCGATCTGGAACAATAGAGCATCATAACTCATAACACAATGACAATAACCCAAGAAGAGATGATACAAGCCTCCAAAGGCCACATGACTGCCAAAGATGGATGACAAACCAAGATCTTTGCCCATTGTTGGATCAAACCCTCAATCTGGAAGAGTTGCGCCCTAATCCTGGTTGTAGCTCTATGGAAGATTTCGGTCCTCTTCCTCCTTGGCCCCAATAGCCACCAAAACACTCTAGAATGGTAGATCGGGAGTCTAGAAACACGATAGGGTAGTTCCCTTACTGGATAATGAATCTCGGGCTCTTCCTATGAGTAGATCCATCCCAAGGTTACACCCTTCCTCTATGAGGAATCGTCCCACTCTCATAATAAATCAATAAGAAAGGTGTTATGGACTCTACCAAGATAACCCAATGGTTGAACTCTC
This sequence comes from Picea engelmannii, assembly GCA_009831015.1. NCBI lineage: Eukaryota > Viridiplantae > Streptophyta > Pinopsida > Pinales > Pinaceae > Picea > Picea engelmannii. Next base: position 86,844 of record ML798091.1, read on the forward strand.
CAAATCCCATTTTCCTTGGCCAGATCGAAGTGATCCGGTCTCTCTAGTGCGCCCTCTAGCTGGAAATCCTCAATGATGTGCACCTCTCTCTCTCTCTCTCTCTCTCTCTCTCTCTCTCTCTCTCTCTCTTTGAACTTGTGGCTGATGTAGAATCCACATGTGACTAAGTAGATCTGATGTAGAATGGTGAGGGAGGAATATTGCACCTCTGTGACCAAGCCTAGACTAGGTTGGGTGGGACCTTTCACCACCGAGATGATCTCTAGGGTTTGTTAAGTCAAAACCCCCAAGTGCATGGTCTCACTAGCAAGAAGATAGATATCAAATTATAAACAACATAATGAGAGAATAAAGGCCCCTATCTCTCTTTTATCCTCCCTTCTCACCTTGTCTCTCCAAGTGAATTTTACTTTATTTAATTATTAATTAATTAATTAAATAACTTTAATTAATTAATTGACCATTTTCCCTCTAAAAATTAGTTTATCCCTCCTTGTGGCTTCCCTGGCCATTGAAATTCACTTCTCATCCTCCTATCCTGTAGTGTTATTCCTCTCGATTCCAATGAGCTATTACATTAAGAGGTTCCTCCAACAATTATGCCCAATATGACCTCATTAGTTAATTTAATTAACATATAGCCCAAAATAACTCAAAATTATGGAAATCGTCATAATGCAACGAAACCAAAGCCAAACTATGCAAAATGGACAAATGAGATGAGTGATGCAAGTCGAACCCCAAAAAACCCCTCAATAGCTTTGGTACTCGCTATAATCTCCATCTGGCTACTCTGGTCATCATAACACTCTGTAATATAATGATGTCCCAAAGTGGGGACATTACAGTCCTCCCTACTAGAATATTGCGTGTCCTCAAGAAATAACTCGATCAATCCATATATAATACCAGGGTCCCATGTCCACCTATGGGACACACAGTAGGCTCCCTCCAAAGTTGCACTATCATGCACTCTATCCCCTGGATCCCATATCAAGACGTGAACTGCAATACCCCATGAAGCATAATCCTATAACATATCAACACCATGAGTCTCTTATAAATGACACATGGCCTCAACCCAGAATGAGTCCATCCTCCAAATCCATACCAAGATCAACATGGTCTCCACCAACTACACATGTTGTTTCCATAGTGAGGTACTGCAAGACCTCTATGAATCACCCTCAAGTGATGTGCTCTCCTCAATACTAAAGCTCAATGGAAAGTCAAAATAACTTTCCCCATGCAAGGGTCCACTTGCCTCCATCAGTCACTGCAATTCTCAGCCTTGCAATTCTCGGGTTCCATGCTAGTCTCTGCCAAAGATCACCATGCTAGCGTTGCACTACTATGATCATGATTATCTTCTCACCATATACATACTGGATCCCTCACTCCTGGATCCTCAAGCTGGAATACCTGTGGAAAATGGACCTATTGTCCAGAAGTTGCATCGGTAAATGTACCTCTGTGGAAGTGATATCTTCCCAACCATCTCCATACTCGATCATGAATATCAAAAAGGAGAAACTATCTCGCTCCATAGGACAAGCTCCACAATCCCTCTCAAAACCAACCCAAAGTGAAGTATGTGGCTCTCTGGTGCAACCTGGGCCATCATAAGGTGAAACAACCTACTAACCAAATGGACTCTTGGATCGCATGGAAACCTTGAAAGTTCATCACTTCCAATCCCCACTAACTGCTCCTATGTCATAGTGCCAATTGTCGAAAGCCCTCCACGCTCATCCCCATGAGAATATGGATTTGTGTCACCCTCTGAGATGTATGTTATCCCATGGCCTAAGATGCTCACCATCATGCACAAGGTCTCAACTGTCAGCCTCTGATGATCCACCCTTATGTTGTTGTGTGCAATATAGACTCTCCTGGAGAGGGGTCTCGACCTACCAACTCTACATGTCCTCTGCCACTGTCTATCTCCCCTGATGCTATTGTTGATGATGAAAGTGTCGGGAAAGGCTAACAAAAACATCTGTAATCGTCTGTAGGACTAGAAAGTATCATATACTTTGGTCAATCCCAAGTATTCCACCAAAATCTCATCCACCGATGTCCATGGTAAATACTCGCCTGTAGTCATCACCAAACCCCAATCAACGGGTACAACTGGGGGTGACTGCTCAAACTGTTGGTCAACCACTCTCCATCCATCATCTCTCATGCAACTGTTGATACTGTGAAGGTAATCTCCCAGATTTATCCACTGCTACAAGGGAGGGGAATATCCATGTTCTACTAGGTGTGTCTCCTCCCTGCACTCCAATGAATCCACCTGAATCCTAATGTACATCTCGGCATGTCTTTGTGGACTATCACTCACCATTGTATGCTCTTGTATACTCATGTAATCTCTTGTATACTCCTGTAGTAACATGGATCCTGGGTGTACTACTGGGTCAACCTCGACATGAAGGTCATCCAATCCTGGAACACAAATGGAAGTGTCCTCATAACTGCCCCTGGCTCTGGAGTCCCCATGCGTGTGTGAGTGATCGACTGTCTCACAGATCCTCATGGAGGGTAGCTCTTGTGACACATGGACATCCTCCTGTGTCTCTGGATCACATCTCTCCCTACTCATTAGTGATCCTAGGTACTCATGCTCCTCCATCAACTAGTGCTCCTCTGCCATGTGGCTGAAGGATATATCTGATTCTCTGCTAAGATAGATGTAGTGGATCTTTGTCTGATTTCCTCAAGGATATCCTCTGATCTGGACTCTGATTTTTGAAGGGCTACCTATGTGCCTTTCAAGAATCCCCATGTGCTCTCCAACTCATGAGTGAGTCTATCCACCTCCACCTCCAACTCCAGGGCCCTATGATACATCTCGCCAATCTCCAATAGGTAGTCCCTGTCCATCAACAATTGTTGGTAGTCTGTCCTCATCACAAACACTCTCTCCCTGAGAGTATGAAAGTCATCCATGGAAAATCCCCCATCTGAACTATCATGTGCCATCGATGCCATCCAACAATAATCTGCCACAAATGCATGTGTCATCAATGCGTCTAGTGGTTGTCGTGATCATGTTCTCATTGACCCTCAACTATCCTACCAAGTATCGTGACTCTTGATCACATTCCTATTGAGGTGATACCTCATGCCCCTCACTACTAGTGTCAACCATGGAATCCCCAAAAACACTCTCCTCAAAAGATAAGGGACCGAACTTCCCACTATCCACTGTGCTACTGGGTCTTCCTGTATGCCACTGCACACCATCACCAACTGTTACCCCCATCCAAATCACACTGTATCCTATATGGGCAGTTGTATCCTCCTATGAACTCACCCTACTATTATCATCTGTGCCTAGATCCCATACAGATGTGTCCAAACACGTGCTATGGTTATCCTGACCAATAAGGGGTACACCCTCATCACTACAGACCGATCCTGGAAGTGAGTTTCCCATCAAACAGTTAGTCTCCGCAACCTGATCAAACAATAGAGTCTCCAAAATAGGTGACCCACTCTCCTCATAGGCATGTGTAAGATCAACTGTCTCCAAGTCATGTCTCTCATGAAGGTCCACCTATCCCTGGTGTGCAATCCATGCACAGGGCTCCACCACTATATCACTAATGTCGTTGATATCCTCCTATGTCATGGATATCATAGGTGTCTAAGAAGGTACCAACTGTGTCATAGTCACCATAGGGAGCCCATCAGGTCTAGGTGTTAACATGTGTGGATCTCCACTAGTGTCACCACTTTGTTGAAGTGTAAGGTCCTCAACACTATGTGATATGATTTACAAAGAAAAGGTGCTATCATCATGTTCATCCAATTGTCCCTCCAATGCGCAAGGATCACTATCCTCCCCAAGTGTGCAAGAGTCACTAGCCTCCAAAAGTGTGCAAGAGTCACTGGTGTCCTCGAACTTCTCTAAATATGAATCTATGGCTGCATCCCCATGTACCTCCTCATCCTCACTGTCATAGTGCATCTCAATAATGTGCCTCTTACCTTTACCCCTACAGCTATGATCTAGTTCCCAAGGTAGTTCGTAGTTGTAGAAAAGTTCCCTCCTCCTAATGGGTGTAGGAATGCTCTATTCTTTCCTCCATCTACTAGCTAGTATGGATTCTCTCTCTCCCATTTGTTTACATAGCTCTCCAGTATGTTATATGTTTGTTATCAACTCACGCATGGCTAGATCCCATTCATGTTTATCCATTTCTCCCTATGGAAGTCCCATCAGGCTAGCAGGATTCTAAGCTATGAATGCATGTGCTACTCCCCACTGGCTGGGAGGATCAACGCTCTGATACCACTGTAAAGTTCCCAAGCCAAGATGCCAAGAACATTTTTCTTTCATTAATTTTTATGGATTTTCTGGTTGTGGCATTTCGTCACACTTTGCAAACTTAAGTCTCATGAGTTGCGTTAGGGTTTAATATGATGGTTTTTATGTGTGTTTGTAGCAATAATCAAAGAAGATATAGCAATGGAATGTACTCAACAAGATACAAGATCAACAACACAAGAAATAACCAAAAATACCTCAGATCTGGTTTTATTCATAATAGTAGAAGATATTGATACAATAGATCTACCGATATGGAACAATAGAGCATGAGAACTCATAACACAATGACAATAACCCAAGAAGAGATTATACAAGCCTCCAAAGGCCACATGATTACCGAAGATGTATGACAAATCGAGATCTCTGCCCATTGTTGGATCAAACCCTCAATCTGCGAGAGTTGTGCCCTAATCCTGGTTGTATCTCTATGGAAGATTTTGGCCCTCTTCCTCCTTGGCCCTAATAGCCACCAAAACACTCTAGAATAGTAGATTGGGAGTCTAGAAACACATTAAGGTAATTCCCTTGGTGAATAATAAAGCTTGGGCTCTTCATATGAGTAGATCCATCCCAAGGATGTGCCCTTCCTCTATGAGGAATCGTCCCACTCTCATAATAAATCAATACTCCACCAAAATACCTCCCGGATGAGCCAAGAAAGGCACTATGGACTCTACCAAGATAACCCAATGTTTGAACTCTCCAAATCCCCTTCTCCTTGGCCAGATCGAAGGGATCTAGTCTCTCTAGATGTAAATCCTCAATGATGTGTACCTCTCTCTCTCTCTAAACTTGTGGCTGATGTAGAATCCACATGTGACTGAGTAGATATGATGTAGAATGGTGAGGGAGGAATCTTTCACCTCCGTGACCAATCCTAGACCAGGTTGGGTGAGATCTTTCACCACCGAGCTGATCTCTAGGGTTTGTTAAGTCAAAACCCTTAGAAACCCCAAGTGCATGGGCTCACTGGCAAGAAGCCAGATATCAAATGATAAACAACATAATGAGAGAATAAAGGCCCCTATCTCTCTTTTATCCTCCCTGATCACCTTATCTCTCCAAGTGACTTTTACTTTATTTAATTATTAATTAATTAATTGACCATTTTACCTCTAAAAAGTAGTTTATCCCTCCTTGTGGCTTCCCTGGCAACTGAAAGTCACTTCTCATCCTCCTATTCTGTAGTGTTATTCCTCCCGATTCCAATGAGCTATTACACTAAGAGGTTCCTCCAAGAATTATGCCCAATATGACCTCCTTAGTGAATTTAATTAACATATAGCCCAAAATAACTCAAAATTACGGAAATCGTCGGCATGCAACAGAACCAAAGCCAAGTTATGTGGAATGAAGCAATGAGATGAGCGATGCAATTCGGACACCAAAAAACCCCTCAATAGCTCATGTACTCACTATAATCCCCATCTGGCTACTGTGGTCATCATAACACTTTGTAATATAATGATGTCCCAAAGTGGGGACATTACAAAAGGCAGCTGGCAAGAGTTAAAAGACAAAATAAAACATTTGAGATGCTTCGCCTAGGGATTTTCGAGAAATCAATAAAAGGCTTCTCAGTAAGAAAACGGGACCTGTACGATAAAACAAAACTCAAGGTCTAGTTGGTGGATGGGAGGTCTCATCATGAGCTGACCTATTAGGCCCATGGGCATGTAGCGGTATGACACTACCATCTATCTGGTCACCAAACCAAGGTAGTGGCTCTTGGTGGCATAGCTAAGATAAAGGGGGTCTCATCACGAGCCAACCTTCCCATTTCCGTGAAGTGCTTGTGGGTAATGTTGTTACCTCTGGTCACCACGCCATGAGAGTGTCCCCTAGCTTTTCCCTTGAAAATAAAAATCAATAAGAATAAGAATAAAAGGCATTGCATGGGCTAGGAAACAATGGCATCCATGATGAGGTGCAGCTCGCCCTCTACAGAGGCACCCATAGGAAAGACCTACATTTCCCTGTTATCACTGCAAACTCTGCCCAAACATTTCCCCTACACCATTTCACACACTTACATGACCTAGATTGGAACTCACCTAGGAAACACCCTAAAATTGAGGAGGATTAACCCAATAGGACATCATGAGACCCTCTCCAAACCTGACTTGTTAAACTACATAACGTCTTTGAGCATTTGTCTGGGTAAAGGGGAGTTTGATGCACATGTTTGGGTAATTTTATTATTGGATGTAATTGACATTGCTATGATCCCTATGACTTATTAGCCCATGGAGGGTGTACTTGTTGTTGTTGTAGGACTTTGCCAGGTGGATATCAGTGGCCACCCACCTTTTCCAGCTGGCTCAAAACAACTTTCTATTCAATAAGGAAATAAGCTGAAACTGTAAAATGCAGCAGAAAACAAACTTGTTGGAATGGTGGCGGCTTATCTCTGAGAAGAGATGTGACAACTGTGCTCATTCTCAAGAATATCATTACAATGAGGCTCTCAAGGCCTTTTTACAATAAACAGAAGTTTCAAAAAATTGATCCAGGTGGATATCGGTGGCCACCCTGTTGGAGCATAATCCTAACTTACATTAGTTTATACCTATATTAGACTCCTAGATCTTGGTTAATACATTCATTTACACTTTACTTCACCTGATTTGGTCACATAGAGAATAAGGGTGTCTCATCCCTAGATTTTAGGGAAAACTGCTAATTTTAGATCAAGACTCAACTCTCGGTTCTTGATTTTCTTGATTTTTCTTGACTTATCCTTTATTTATTCCAACTCCCCCATGAAAAACTCATCTATTATTGGGGAATGTGAACCTCCTCTTTGAGTGACAAATTTATTCCTTAATTAATGATTTTTGTTGTTACTATTATTAGTAACTACTATTTCGGGTCAGTTAAATGAGTTGGAACTACTTCTCTTGTCAGTTAAGTGAGCTTAAGTGAGCTAATGCACATTACTTAAATCTTGTGGACATTAATGATTGTGTGACATGTATCTTTAGTGGTCTAGGTCGAACTATGTGGTCTCCCTTAGCTTATGACACCTATTTTAGCTATTTCTAGCTTTTTTTGACTAGAATTTCTATGTTGGAAATTCTATATATTCACCTCCTCTCTTCTTTTTGAGAACGGTTGCTCATGTATATTCATTTTTTATTGATATAATTCTCTGATTTATGGATAAAAAAATTTCTCTCATCTCTTGAATATCATCAAATTGTTTGTGTTCAATTTAACTAGAATTCTAGATCTATCGGGGTTTCTGGAGGAATTCTACATGGTATTAGAGCTAGATTGAATCTAGTGGATTGTACACGGTTTTATTTGCAGGTATATATCATCAGGAGGCGCAGAAAGAAGCAATGGATCATCTCTATCATCCCACAAAACTCATTCTAAATCCTTTCAATTACTTCGAATGGAAGACAGAGATCTCTCTGCTCCTCCGAAGCAAAGGGCTTTACCGGGTAACAATGGGAACGGAGAAAGAATCGACTGCTACAGTGGAGAATATAAAGTATTTCAATAAATTATATGAAGCAATTGGGCTGATATTCCTAGAAATTTCTAGAGATCTCATCTTTTATGTTAGTGGAGCCACTACTCCCGATGTGGTCTGGACCACATTGGAAGGACTATTCGGCAAGCAGGATGCAATGAAAGTGCATCAACTGGAGAATGAACTCATATCCCTAAGTTCAATTCATTTCAGAAAACCGCAAGAATTCTTCACCAAGTTCAAATCCCTCCTCATTGAACTTAATGCATGTGGAGTCACGAAAGGGGAAGAACAACTCATTCTTTCAATTCTCTCGAAACTAGGCCCTGAATATTCTGTATTTGTGTTGTCTTTTCAAGCATCTAAATTGACTCAGGAAAAATGGAAAATGCCTCCATTAAATGATTTCATTGCAACATTGACTCAAGAGAAAGATAATTTAGTCCAAATGGGTTCCATCAAGCATTCCAATAACCAAGCACTTGCGGCTACTGATGCTCCAAAGAGCAGTGGAAAAGACAAGAAAAAAGGAACGGGTAAATTTCCTGAATCGAAGAAGGAGAGATTTGAACAATCTTCAGAGAACTCTTCTGAGCCTAAGGGTAAGAAGAATAAGAAGGAAATAACACTTTTCAGCTACTGTTCCAAAGGTTTTCACCCTGAATAAAATTGCATGAGGAAGACTATCGATGAGATGGCTAAGCAATTGCAACAACACAATCTCACGATGCCCGAAAATGCAAAGAAGAAAGATGATAACAAAACGGGAGGGAGAGAATGAGATGGCCATGCTTTAATGGCTGTCACATCCACTCCATCAGCTTGGATCATTGATTCAGGTGCATCGAACCATATGGCTACATCAAAATATGAATTTTCCTCCATCGAAGAAAGCATCAGATCCCCAATTTACTTGGGAGATGCCACACCCACAAAGGTGTGTGGAGAAGGAATTGTTGATCTTGAAGGGGGCTGCTTCACAAATGTGCTTCATGTTCCCTCATTGTCCGCAAATCTTCTCTCGATATATCAGATCACTCATTCCGGCTCTGGAAGGAAGGTGGAGTTCACTCCATACTCCGCGGTGATTACCGACATTTCCACAGGTTCACAGCTTGCACATGGAATTGCAGATCACGGTTCTCGTTTGTATTTATTATCCCACTTTGTTCATAAATCTATTAGCACTTTATTTCTGTCACAATATAATGATATGAGCAGGTTATGGCATGAAATATTTGTCCATCTAAACTATAAGCACTTGCATAAACTCAACAAGGAAAACATGGTAGAAGGATTGCCAGCTATTAAATTCACAAGCAGTGTATGTCAAGGATGCATTCTTGGCAAGCATCCAGAGAAAAATTTTGACAAAGGGAAGGCAAAAAGAG
>ML798091.1:111787-123849 GCA_009831015.1 Picea engelmannii
AAAAAAAACATGAGATAAAGGCAACTACAATTACATATCATACTGATCCTCATCCTCATCATCAAAAATAGAACAAGATGGATGTTCAGCAGAACTAGAGCCTCGATGGGAAGAAGAGACAACTTGAATTCCACTTCCACTTACATCATCAACAATATCAAGAGCAGAAAGAGAGAGCTCTAAGTTAGGGTTTTTTGCATCCACATACCACTCTTTATGAGGTCCACTTGTATATTCTTCACCCTTGCGAGACACAAGGCAAAGTTTTGAATGCACATATACAAGATCCTCAGCCTTCTGCGATCCCAACTTGTTGCGCTTCACTGAATGAATGAAACCATAGGTGCTCCAATTCCTTTCTATTGGTGAAGAGCTTGCCACTTGTGATAGAATATGAGTGGAAAGGCTTTGCAAATATACACCATTTTCCCCATGACAAGTCCACCATTTAATTGGGTTCATGGTACTTCTCTCCTCCAAAGCTGAGATGTCTGCAAAATCCTCTAATCCAGTAGGAAAACAAGTAAATTCCTCCCTCACCTTTATTTGTTGAGAAGATGGAAACAACCTCTGGAAGGATTTTTTCACTCATGTGGCCACCTTCTTGTCCTTATGTGGGGTCTTCCTCTTCCCATTGCTTAGAGCAATGAACTCCTCATCATAAAATTTTGGATTTAGAGCATGTGCCAAAGTGTGAAATGGAGTGTTAAATCCATTCCACCTAGTAACAATGATGGACCTCACATGCTCAACAAATTCAACCTTGACAAAAAATAGAGTGGGATCCTCTTGTGTAATAATTTCCACGGTTTTCTCAACCATGGTATCCATGCCATCATAAATCTCTCCCAGGAAAGGTATGTCTGTGTCTGCATCTCAGAGAAGCTCAAATGCTGGTGAAGTAAACTTGAGCAAGAATTCTACCTTACTCCACCAATCCCCATCAATCAACACCCTCTACACCATACTTCCTCTCTCTGAATATGACTGTCTCCACTCAGCTCAAGTCACACCCACCACCATACTCATCAATGCACTTTTGACCTCAACAAGGCGGCGCAACATGATGAATTTTGAGGCATAACTTGTCTCAGCAACTTTGAGCAACTCCAATTTTTAGTATTCTCCATACATTGCTTGAGACTGGTGGTGGTTGGTGATGAATTTAATTATCTCCCTAGCTTGCCCTGTGACCTCCTTAATCCATTCAATTTTTTCCTCAATCTCTTCTAAAATGAGATTTAAATTATGGACAATGCAAGGAGTCCAAAAAATATGACTATATCTACTCTCAATAATCAAGCCTGCAACTTTGCAAACGGGTGCATTATCTGTGATAACTTGCACCACATTTGTTGGCCCTACTTGTTCAATAGCAGAAATTAAAATATCAGCAATGAATTTTCTATCTTTTACCTCGCCAAAACAATCTTCTTCTCTCAAGAACATCGCTCATGTTGGTGATGATGCAATAACATTGATCAAGGGCCTCCGCTTTGTATCAGTCCATCGATCAGAAATAACGGAAACCCCTGTGCTGGTCCATGAGCTGCGAACTGGTTTGAGAATATCATGAATCAATAACCTCTCTTTATGTAGAAACATTGTTCTGAGTTTTTCATAGTTTGGCCCCTTGAAACCTTGAGGAGCCTCGTTAATTGCCTTCACCATATCCTTCCAATAGGGGGACCAAACCACATTAAATGGGATGCCACATGAAATTATGGCCCTTGCCACTCTTGACTTTGTTTCTTCTCTCTTTTGGTTGTTGAACATGTTTATCAATCTGTTGTTTGAAGTTGCACCTCGTCCTCCAAGGCCTTTGGATATCTTGTTTTCTACCACTATTGCCCTCCTCTTCCTTCCTTCGTGAACAATCCTTGGCTCATTGATAACTCCCAAGGAAGGAGGATGCTTGCCACTTCCATGCATAACAATCTTTTCTCTATTATCCTTAATTTTTTGAGCATCATCGTGCTCTTTATGGAATCTTTCCCTCACCTACAGATCAAGGGTATGTGGACAACCTTCAATGCCCTTCCCTTCATGAAAAATTTGAGCCTTGAATCTTGTGTAAGAGCCCTTGAAGGTCTTATCCTTCTTGCATAAATTACACTTTCATTCCCATGAACCTCCACCGGCACCCATAGCCTTGACCTTGGTAACATGCCTCCAAAGAGGATAGTATTATTGTTGCCTGCTTACTTCAGGAACTCTAGGAGTAGATGAAATAGCACTTTGAGAAGCCATGAATGTTGCAAGAAAAGAAGAAAATGAAAAAAAAATTCACCAAACAAAACAAAAAATTGTATATTGCAAACCAAGAGAAAAAAAAAGCTGCTAACTTGCTAAGCAAACATAAAATAAATCTACTCACCAAATAGAAAAGAAATTTGTTGACTAAAACCACACACAATCTCCTTCTTGTTGTTGTAGGAAGATCCTCTTGCTAATGAAAGTGTGAGGAATGAGTGAAGCAAGTGGTTTCTTATAGCAAAGGAAGGAGATTTAGGGTTTTGGTTTGCATCTAGAAGTTTCTTTTTTTAATTAAAACAAAAAGACAAAAAAAACATCTTTATTCTCTTTGGAGAAGGCAAAAAATCCTTAACTAAAACTAACTGGCAGTTTGGGGGCCCCATGACCCCCTTTTTTTTGCCTAATTCATCTTTAAAATCCGTTCAAACTCAGTCGTACGGGCACGGTACGCTCGGGAAACGTCGTCAACAGTATCGTATGACATTTCTCTTTTGAGAAATGTTGTATGGTATGGACGACGGCATTTCCCGACCGTACCATACCCGTTTATGCATTTTGTACGGTACCGACTAAGGAAATAGAGGGGTAGGGGCGTTTCCTGTAATTTAGTGATTTTCAGATTTAAAACTGGACTCTTCTAACATTATTTGCAATCTAAAATATAAGATATAAATTTCTGCATTTTCTTCACTTTATTTATATCAGAAATTTTAAATTTTAAGTTTCATTTGAGCATATAAATTTTCATTTCCACATCATAAACTTGCTCAAACATTCAGTTTCTACAAACCTGAATATTACAGTCAATAATAATATCACCTAAATCAGATTTGTAACAAGTCTAGATATCTTCACATATACTTACCTATACTAGACTTACATGTTCTGTAAACCTGAAATTTACCTTGCTCAAAACACAAATTTACATTCACTTTTTGCAAATCTAAATATTACAGTTAATAATAATATCACCTAAATCGGATTTGTAACAAGTCTATATACCTTCACACATACTTACCTATACCATACTTTCATGTTGTTCTGTAAACCTAAAACTTACCTTGCTCAAAACACATAAACCAGATCACAAACTAGATTTATTTCAAGTCCAAAACACTCAATTTCAGACCTCAAACCTTGGACTTGAACTTACCTTAGGGAAGCCCCCCTTTTGCTACAGAAGAGCTAGCCTAAAGTGAGAGGAAGAATTGTTGTGGTGACAGTGAGCAGCCATCCTAAGTTCAACTTAAGCTTTCACCTTGGTGGTTGGGACTTTTCCACCTTGGGTGCTAGTTTTTGTTGTAACAAACCTCATAACCTATTTTTTAAAGCAACTAAAGCAAAAATAAAATCAAAGTGGGATAAATGATCAAAATACGAAGCATCTTTGATCAACAAATCACCCTTGGCTAGGAGTTGATGGCATACTTCATCCTTCCAGATAGTAAAAAATGAAGGGAGAGATCTGACCTCGTGACAAAAAATAGCTTTGCACCTAAGATTCCAAAGGACAAACAGAGCCAAAATCTGCAGGCAATGCCATATCCCTATGAACACGGGATGAACCTACAAAAATTAATATCCAAACACTATAGAGTGCTAGGGAAGCCTACCCTAAAGCAACACTAAAAACTAATCCTCTGAAGGAATTTTCAACATTGTTTGGCAAACATGCACTCCCAAAAGATGTGCTTCACTATCTCTGACTTGCAACATACAAGATACTAGTTGTCTAAGAGTCCACTCTTGGCCAACCTAGCCTTGGAAGGAAGCCATGAATACAAAACCAACCATGCAAATGCCAAAAACTCACAACTTATGGGAAAGTCGCACTGACCAAACACTATGAAGCCTCTAAATCCACCTATCCTCCAAACCTATAGAGTTCTAATGCGCATTAAGCATTTAGGATAAAGAGTGTTGTTGATGAAGCATGGACTACAACTGACTAGGATCATACTGCTAAAGAGGACAACCAAAGAAGCAATCCCAATACCTTCAAAATGGACCAGACATCCCAATGTCCATTTTGAACAACTCAGACTTTAGGATAAGCCCATGCAATTCCATAATAGAGAGGTGGTCAAGGGAAAGAAGATTGTACCAATGAGCAAGAGCACACCACTCCTTCCAAGAACAATTTTTGGATTCCAACAAATCACCCCAGAAGAAAATATGCTTTTGACTCATCTTACGAGCCTAACAATAATTTCTGCTACAAGGACCAACATTTTTGCATTACTCAACCATCCCCCTAAGTCAATATTTAATTTTGTGTTCGTAGGAACAATTGATTTAGGAGGGGGAGAAGGTACCTTAGGAACATTTGCTTGAGGTTTTTCTTGACTCTTAGTTCCATTTCTTTGGTAAGAAAAACCTCTATATCTAACCAAATCTGATACTTGCTTGGGAGTAGGATTAGGACCAAACTTTTTTGTTGCTCTATCCACCACATCATTCATGCAATTTACATCCTCACCATATTCAATTAATTCCATCCATTCATTCATGCCAACATTATACTTTCGACCACACATGTTTACTTGTTCATTTTCTGATCTAGAGAACACTTCATCACCACAAATTTCAGTGAAGACTGGGTAAGTAGATTCTTCGTGAAATTCCCCACAAGGCCTACAATAAGGCATAGCTTGGTGATCAACCAAGTTAGTAGACTCAAAAGGATTAGGTGGCCTTTGATCTTGAGGTGGAGGTCTCTTTGGCCATTTATCATTTGGCTTATGATGGGATCTATTAGATTGAGCCCTCTCCATGGCTATCAACCTATTTTGCAAGGCATTCATTTGATTAGCATGGTTAACTTCAATTTACTTGATTAGTTGAGTGAGCTCCTTTATACCATCACTAAAAGACTCATGGTTTTCAACCTTCTCCTTCTTCTCCTCATAGGTTTTGGAAGAAGTTCCTCTTGAGAAACTAGGAATGTTTGACTTCCTAGCATCTTGCATATTCTTATCTATCCTTATGGCATAGTTTGTGAGAAATATCCCTAATCCCATTAATCAAGATATTTTCTACTGATCTATTGTTTTGTCTTGCAGATATGATACACTAGGGGGTTTCTAGATGTGTTTCAGTTGTATGTTTGAGATCTTGATGGTTATTGCATGTGCATGTGGGTTATTGCATGTGCATGTTGCATATTTATGGTTTTAACAACATATAAAGGATGCATGCAGAAGTAAAGAACATCAACTGCCCAATATCATGTATTATACAGTTCAAGCATGGAAATACAATAGCCTACTAGAAATATAGAATATAAACATCATCTAGATCTCATGGATCATCACTGGAATACAAGCAAATAACATAAAAATATATGTGCTCAGAAGATGATAGCAGATTTGATGCATGCATGGATAGATCGACAAAAATATGTGATTCCGGAGAAGTACGGTAACCGCTACCAATTGGAAAACTCGTCCGAAAGAATAGATCATCAGAATGCGCTGGAAACTGCTCCAATAGAAGCACCCTGGCCTCTAGACTGAAATGGATGACTGCCAGATCTCGGATCTGGTCTCTGAGGCACTAGATCTGGACCCCTGGGGGGGTTGCACACCTCATGGTACATTGGATGCGCCCCAAAGGATTCCACCAATGGAATCTGATAATATATGGCTCAAAATGATTGTCTCGCCAAATGCGGCACTGGGTAGGAAGGAATTGCTTGGATCTGCTCTGATACTCTGCATGCAAACCCAAATGTCTATTCGGAAGAGTTGCGCCCTAAATGGTTGGATGAGGCGATATGCAGGATTCCACCATCAAAATCCAACAATATATGGCTCAATAGAAGAATCCTGGCTGGATCTCAAATGGGTTGGAAATAAACTGCAATCTGGACTTGGGTTTCGTGTAGCTCTCCAAACCCTCAAACTGACTTGCGCCCTCACTGGCTGAGCTATGCACTCTACATTGGATACTCCTGAAAAGTATGGTGAAATACCTGGATGGTATCTTCGATGGGCTAGGGTGTGTCTCTCAACACCGAAATCGATCAATGGTGGTGGTTTCCTCCAAAAATCCACAAAACAGTAAGGTCGGTTCTCTTCCTCCTCTGGGAACTCTCAATATCAAATCATAACAATGCATCACGAGGAATTAGGTCAAATTCCTCCCTTTATACCTTTCCCAATCTAATTCACCATTGACCTCACTTAAGATAGGCACTTTTCCTCCTAAGGTGAATAATTAATTAATTAATTCCCCCTTTAGCACCTTTTCATTATAATTCTTTGTTGACTTAGGCTTAAGTGAATTTTCCTAAGTATTTTGGCTTAATTCATCGTTTAGCCATCAATTCCTCCTTATTTCTCCATCTTGTTCCATGTTTGTGCCTAACTATAGTCTATGAAAACACATAGACTACTAAGTCACTCCCTGTTGGCCTACTCTTGGGAACCGGACATCACAGTCCTCCCTTCCTTAGATTGCTTGTCCTCAAGCAACATCAATCCTGGGTGTTGTAAGATATGCTCTCCCTCCCATGTGGCATCCTCCACTGGAAGACCCCTCCATCTAACCAAGCACTCCTTGATGATCCTTCTCCTCAATATGCACTCTCTCTGCTCTAGTACCTCCTCTGGCACTAGCTCCAACTGACCCTCCTCATTAAAGGGTGGCAACTCCTCTGAAATGTTAACCTGTTGTCCCACAGCCTTTTTAAGGCAAGAGACGTGAAAGATGTTATGAATCTTACTACCTTCTGATAGCTCTAGATCGTATGCCACCTCACTTATCCTCCTGGTGACTCTGTATGGCCCATAGAACTTTGGATTCAGCTTCTTTTCTCCGCTCCTCTTCAAGGAGGACTGTCGATATGGTTGTAATCGCAGAAAAACCAAATCCCCTACCTCAAAACTGTGCTCAACTCTGTGTCGGTCTGCATATATCTTATGTTGATTCTGAGCTGGCTATAAGTTCTCCCTTCCTAATTGAAGAATCATCTGACTCTCCTCCACCCAATCCTTGGCCCCCAGAACCCTGTTGTCCCCAAACACAGTCTCTATAAAGGAGGGTGCATCGTATCCATACAATGCCCTAAACGGTGACATCCTGATAGACATATGGTAAGTTGTGTTGTAGCAATACTCACCCATATGTAACCATCTCACCCAAGTGTGTTGCTGCCCCCCCACATAGTTCCTCAGATACCCTTCCACCCATTTGTTGACGATCTTTATCTGTGGGTGGTAGTTGGTACTCATGGCTAGCTCTATGCTTGTCAATCTGAAAATCTCCTGCCAAAATGCGTTGATGAAGTTCCCATCCCTATCACTGACTATCTGCCTGGGTAACCCGTGCAATCGGAATACCTCCCTGAAAAAAAACTATGCTACCTGTATGGCCTTGTAGTCTGTGGGTGTGGTGAAGAAATGTGCAAATTTGGTCAGTCTGTTGACCACCACAAATATACAGTCCTTGCCCTACACTCTAGGAAGGCTTGTAACAAAATCCATAGAAATGCTCTCCCATTTCTGCTCTGGAATGGGTAGAGGTTGTAGTAGCCCTGCGGGGTGTGACTGCTTGGACTTGTTCTGTTGACAAGTCATGCACTCTCGTATGTGTTTCAGCACATCATCCTTGAGACCCTTCCATGAGAATCTCTCCTTGATCTACCTATATGTCTTGAAGTACCCCCGATGCCCTGTTGTAGGTGAATCATGACATACCTTCAAAATTTTCCCCTTCAGGGTGGATTTTGGAACCAAGTAGATTCAGTCCTTGTAGAAAATGACATCATCAATCACCTGTCCATCCATCACCTCACAAGAACATTTTTTTTTGGAGTATTCCACCAACAAATGATCTTTCCAATCTGTACAAATGTTCATCATCGAACATCCTGCTGGCCTCCTAGACAAGGCATCTGCCATGATATTCCTTTTTCCCTTGACATACTCAATGTCAACGTCAAAGGATTGGATCTTTGAGACCCACTTATGTTGCCTCTCACTGAGGTATCTCTGATCAAGGAAATACTTGAGACTGTTATGATCAGTCTTCACTACAAACCTACTGCCAACCAGATACTCCCTGAATTTGGTTAAGGCATGCATGATCGCCAACATCTCCTTGTTGTAAATAGGATAGAGTATTTCCGACTCGTTGAGATTTCTACTCTCAAACATGATGGGGTGGCCCCCCCGCATTAAGACTGCTCCAATCCCCACCCTTGATGTGTCGCACTCTAAGACAAACGGCTACAAAAAGTCTGGAAGGGCTAGAATAGGGCATGTTCTCATAACCTCCTTCATTTTGTCAAATGTCTATTGTGACTCCTCTGTCCAATGAAAAGCACCCTTCTTGGTCAATTCTGTGAGTGGTGCTCCCAACTGTGAAAAACCCTTGATGAACCACCTGTAGTAACTGCATAACCAAAAGAATCCTCTCATCTCCGTGAGATTCTTGGGCATTGGCCAATCCACGATGGCCCTGATCTTTTCCTTATGAACCTATACTCCCTACCCACTGATGATATGCCCAAAGTACAGGATTCCCCTCATGAAAAATTCACATTTGGATTCCTTGGCATATAAAGACTGTGCCTACATAATATCCAAGACCTTCCCCAAATGTGCTAAATTCCCATCCCATGTCTTGTTGTAGATCAATATATCGTTGAAGAATACCAAAAGGTACTTCCTCAACTCTCCTCTAAAGATATGGTTCATGAAAGAATAGAAAGTGGTTGGTGCGTTGGTCAGTCCAAACGGTATGACCAAGAACTCAAAGTTTCCAAAATGGCATCGGAACATTGTCTTCTCAATGTTCTCCTCCCTGATGTTGATCTGATGTTATCCTGAGTGTAGATCAATCTTAGTGAAGAATACTACCCCATGTAACTCATCTATCAGATCATCTATGCATGGAATGGGGTAACAATTCTTGATCATTTTCTTGTTGAGCGATCTGTAATCGATGCACATCCGTAACATTCCATCCTTCTTCAGTACCAGGATGACTAAAGATGCAAAAGGACTCATGTTGGACTTGATGTGCCCCATAGTGAGCAATTCTTTGATTGCTTTCTCAATTTCATCCTTAAATTTCTTGGGGTGTCTATAGGACGTTGTAATCACCGGTGTAGCCCCTGCCTCTAACTCAATCATGTGCTCAAAACCCCTATCTGGTGGTCTCCCTGGTGGCATCGGCCCAAATACTAGCTCATAACATCCCAGAATCTCTCTGATCTATGGATGGTACTGCTCCCTACCTTCTGAGTCCTTTCACATGGTGATCAAACACTATGTTGTGTAAGCTACATCACCGTGATGAAAGATCTGCTCCATCCTCTTTGTCGATACTGCTCGAGATGCCCCTATAGACACTCCTCTCAGCATAACTCTCAATCCACTGACGTCTCTGAATCTTATGGTCAACATCTGATAGTTGAACCCAATCTCCCACAATGAATATAACCATTGTACCCCTAACATGACATCAATATTTGATAGGTCAACTACATAGAATCTGTCAGTCAGGGTGTAGTTACCTAGTTTGACCTCTAGGTCAGGGATCATGTCCAAGCATGTCATCATGTATCCATCAACCACAGCCACATGTAATCCCTCAAACTCCTCTGTGCATAACCCCCTCCTGGCTACTAAGGACGCATATATGAAGTTGTGGGTGGCCCCACCATTAACTAAAGTTGTCATGCGTTGCCCCTGTACAAGTCCCTTGAGCTTGAGAGTGTTGTACCTGGGTACTCCTGAAAGGGTGGCTATGGTTCCCCCTTTCACCTCTCTACGAGGTTTTTCCTCCTCCTGAGGTTGTTCCCTTTCCCATGTCACCTAGGGTTTTAAAATCAACAATTTTATAAGTAAATGCAAGAATTACTAACCTACAACCATTTAATCAAGAATTTTTGCAGGAAAATACTTACATATCATGAAGAAAAGCATGTGCAAACCCTAGTTGTAAACCTTCCTCAAGAGAAATGCCATAATACGCCAAGAAAATCCTCCCATCAACAAGTGCGCCTCAATTTTAAAGGCACTATACCTTTCCTCCCTTTATCCTCAGTGTGTCTCCTCCCTGCAAGGCACTATACCCCTCTGAATGTCACCATACATCTCGACATGACTCTGTGAACTATCCCCCATCACTATATTCTCTGACATACTCATGTCATCTCCTACAGACTCATGCTACATCATAGATCCGGGGTGTGATGCTAGATCAACCTCTACATGGAGGTTAATTTCTCTCGGAACACAAATGGAAGTGTCCTCCATCAACTAGTGCTCCTCTGTTAGACCACCAACACCCTTTAACCATGTGACTGACTGATACATCTGAGTGTCCACTAAGATAGATGAAGTGGATCTCTGATGGATCTCCTCAGGAGACTCATATTTCCTAGACTCTGATTCTTGAAGGGCGGTCTGTGTGCCTTTTAATAATCCTCGAGTGCTCTCCAACTCCTGAGTGAGTCAGTCCATCTCCAACTCCTACTCCCTCAGATCCTCATGATACATCTCACCAACCCTCAATAGATAATCCCTGTCTGTCAACAACTGTTGGTAGTCAGCCCTCATCACAGATACTCTCTCCCTGAGAGTATGAAAATCATCCGTGGCAATTCCCTCATCTGAACTACCATGTGCCATTGATGCTCTCCAGTAGTAATCTACCATCACTGCATGCATGTCATCAATACATATAGTCGCTACCATGATCATATCCTCACTGGCTCTCAACTGTGCTGCTAAGTGGTGTGACTCCTGATCATGGTCATGCTGAGGTGCCACCTCATATCCCTCACTACCACTATCAGTCTCGCTAATGTCAACTCTAGAGTCCCCAAAGACACTCTCTGCATAAGACAACGTGCTCAACTACCCACTGTCTATGGTGCTATTGGGTCTGTCCATATGTAACTGCACATCATCCTCAACTACTAGCTCCCTCTGAATCATACTGTATCTGGTGTGAGCAGTTGTATTCTCCTGTGCACTCAACCTGCTACTATCATCTGCACCTAGATCCCATATAGATGTATCTAGACTCGTGCTATGGTCATCCTGACTGCTAAAGAGTGCATCCTCATCCACACAATTTGATCCTGGAAGTAAGTGCTCCATCCACGTGTCATCCTCTGCAATCTTCTCAACCAATGGAGTCTCCAATAGTTGTGACTCTATCTCCTCTGGCTGACCTGTATGTGTGAGGTCAACTGTCGGTATGTCCTGTACCTCCTCCTAGTTCTGTGGGTCTACATGTCCTTGGTGTGCATCCCTCACACAAGGCTCATCAACCCTATCTGACATGCTACTACCCTCCTCATGTGACGTGGCTATCAGGGGTGTCTGGAAGGATGACATATGTGTCACGACCATCATAAGAAGCTCATCATCTCTAGGTGCTAACACATGTGACTCCTCACTAGTGTCACCACTCTGCTGAGGTGTAAGGTCATCAATGGTATGTGATGTGTCTGCTGATACATCGGTGCTATCATCCTATCCATCTAGTTGCCTATCCACTACACAAGGGTCATCATCATCCTCAAGCATGCAAACATCACTAGTCTTTGTGTAAGAGTCATCATCACTATCCTCTGAGGTAGAGTCACTATCACTAGCCTCTGTGCAAGAGTCATTGTCATCATCCGACTGCTCCAAATCCTCATCATCACTATCATAGTGTACCTCAATGATATGCTTCTTACCCTTACCCCTACACCTATGATCTAGTTCCCAAGGCACCTTGCAACTGTAGCAACGTTGTGTGCTCCTAATGGGTGTGAGTTTTCTCTGTGCTTCCCTCCATAT
>ML798091.1:126348-139539 GCA_009831015.1 Picea engelmannii
CCAAAGTGGGGACATTACAGAGAAGTAGCAGGGGGAACATGAACAACTGCCTCAACTATATCCCATAGTTCGAGGTCCTCGAAGAAAAAGACAATCCTGGCCTTCCAAGGCGACCAGTTGCTAGCTCCAGCTAGCCTATCCTCCACACGCATCTGAGATGTTGACATCATTGTCGAATGCACTCAGACTGATGTTGCAACTACAAAGGAATGTTGCCTCACTCCTGTCAACACAGGTGTGAAAAGAAGCAAATGAACACCGACCTCACTCCTAGCAATATAGGTGTGAAAAGAGGTCATGAAAAATCAGCCTCCCTCCTACCACGTAGGTGTGAAAAGAGACTGACGAAAATGTCCACAAACTACTCTACAACCCTCCACAAAAATATGGCAATAAGCTGCCACTAAACTCGGTCAATGGTTGTCCACAAAATCTACCCAAAAGGTGTCTAAAACAGTCCCTCAATATGCTGTCCAAAACTCAACAAAAATCAGCCACCAAGCTCTGATACCATGAAGATTTTCTAGGTCCTAACAAGTTGCCAACTAGGTCTGTCTTTGACCTCAAGTTGGCTCTAAGTTTCAATTGTCAAACAAGGGTTTGTTGTTTTTTTATAACAACAAACTTTTCAGTAACTTCTTTGTTGTTCTGTTACAGTTACATAAGCCATATGGGTGCTCTAGCATGTAGTTTTGTCACAAGATGTTAGCACATGCATACCATAAGCTATATAACACACCTATAGATCTTTTAGAGCTGAAATAATGTTTTTATAAACACTAGCATACATGAAAATCAACACAAGTATTTTTGGTCAACATGACCCTAGATAAACCCCCCCCAGGGAAAATTAGTTTGGAATCCGAGTGTAGAAATGTGGAGAAAAGAAGGTGGAATACAATAAGTACAATAAATAGATGAACCTGATACAATAAGCTAAAACACAAGTCCAAATGAAGAAGATATGCCCTAGGATGGTGCACCCTCCTCACAAGTTGCTAAAAACACTAAACTGAAGCTATGGTGGAGAAACCCTGCCACAGTACTTTGAATCTGTGTTGTAGCTCTCCACTAAAATTGTCCTCAAGGCAAACTGACCTTTGCAAGTCCTCCCTGCTAGTTGTGTGCCCTCCTCCTCAAGTGCACCCTCCTCCTAGCAAGAACTAGCTCCACAAATAAATGAAGGACTAAGTTTGTTGGCTACCACCATGAAAGTGGGTGCCCAAGCTTTCCTCACTCAATGCATCCAACCTCATCCTCATGCTCCTCTCCCAACTCTCTTGGTGAACATAACAAGGAATAATGATCTCTCCTTTTCCCTTGTGTCCTCCTTAAGAATGCATAAGGAAACCTAAAAAGTGAGTGGATGAGATCATCGCATCTCATCCTAAGTCAATGGTTGAGATCACCTCAAATGAATCTCAACTCAAAACCCACTTTACTTAAGTTTCCATAGTTTCACTTTATGTCCCTTAATTCACCCACAAAGTGATTTAATTGTCATTTTAGGCTAAAATGACCAAATTTCACTTTTGACATAAATATCCTAAGTCAAAGTGAAATTAGACATAAAGTACATGGTACATGGTACAAAGTACTTCCCACGTGTGTTTATAAGCTCACAAACACAAGGGAACCACTTTCGAAGGTACCCAGATCTCAACACCCCCAAGGACACACCCAGTGGATTGAAGATTTATTCCACGTGACCCGAGGTGTGTATTAGGCGGAAACAATACTTATGTAGATCCATTTTGGATCATCCCTCCCCATTTTGGGAGGCTTTTGGTCTCCAAAATCTCTAGCTTTGTTTTCCTTTTTTTCCTTACCAACCATGAGAAACCCCCAAAGACTTCATCGTTGTCGATGAGTGGTAACTAGGCTAAACTGTCGATGCATAAGTTCCAAGCACCTCGCCTTAAGGGAATCAAGAAAGTCAAACACATGACCTCCCAACTTGGGGTAGAGATCCCACATCTGGCTCCCGATCATTGGATCTCACCCTAAAGTTTGCAAAAGCTTTAGTTTTGAAGGAGATGAGAAAACAATTCTTCATCTTTCTCCTTGGAGTACCATTTGGCCTTGGCTAGTAGTTGACCTTCAATCCCACATGCTAGAGTTATTTCTAACTCCTTTTGGTCATTCTAATATTCTTTTGCATAATTGTGTCCTCTGGTAATTATACGTATGCATCTAATGTTAAATCTTTAATGGAAGGTAAGATTTGGCTCTCTTCATCCTCATCGAGCATGGATGGCTCATAGAGTTTCAAGTTCTCTACATTTACTACTAAGTAATGTGCATATAAGGAGGAAGACTGAGACTATAAGTATTGTCGCCTACCTTCTCCAATATTTCCAAAGGTCCATATCTCAAGGGTTTGATTTTCTTTCCCAATCCCTAACCTTTCCTTATTAATGTGCAACCAAAATCTGTCTACTGCTTGGAAAGTCTTCTCAACCTTGTGTTTATCATGTCAAGCCTTGTATTTTTCTTAAGACTTTTTTAGTTTCTCTTAAACCTGTAAGAGTATTTACCTTATCTTGTCTCTAAACACTTATGCCTTCAATACATCACTTAAGGTTGCTTCCCCTACTTCAAGTTGTCCATATCAATGTTACCAACATCGTGTCAGAAAAAATATCATCGAGGGTCCGTAAAAGAAAATATCAGCAACATCGGGGAAAATATAGGAAAATGTTGACAAAATTAAAAATAAATAAAAAAAGATTCTTCTTTTTCAATTTTTTAAACATCTAAAGCAACAACAACATCAAATAAATGCATTTCCACATAAATATGAAAAGAGAACTAATGTATAAGATGTCTAGTAAATTGTAATACATCACACGTCAACATTGAATCATGTCCTGGCTAGTGTTATCAGAACCAAACTTGTCATCAAACTGATCGAACCCAAAAATGTGAACTGGACTGGAACTGGACCAAAAAACCAGTCAATCAAAAAATACATAAAATATTCAAATTTTGAAAAGAAAAAAAAAAAAAAAATATATATATATATATATATATGAATCCAAACTATATATATTATGTTCATCCATATGAATCCAAACAATTATACATAAATATGCAAAGTTTCTCATGTATATAGCAAGTAAGGGTGCATATAACCAAAATAGCACTGAGTGCAATCCATCTCTAAACCAAAATACATCAACAAAGAGGTTTTTAATGGCCTCTACAGTCCAAAAAAATTCATGCTACAACAAATAACATCAACAAAATCATTGCCTATATTAGGATCCTCATCATCAATGTCACTCTCTAAGCATTAAAATAAGATAGAAAAAACCTAACATGCCTAATAAGTGATTTTACTTGAGTGAAGGGTACATTTTTACTAGGGTCATCACAGAAGAGTTCAACAATCAATGCCAACAACATCGAGGTACATAGAGGGCTTGGTTCTCTTGACTAAATGCCAGTTCCATACCTGGTTCTCTTGACTAAATGCCAGTTCCATACCCTCATACATGATAGAATCTAGTGGAAATGTTGCAATACTGCCAATCGTGAAATCCTGAAAATTGTTAAGTCTGTTGAATTTTGAATGGGTCCTAAAATTCTACTTTCTCCATATGAATTCCAATGAGGTTGGAACCACTCGCAAACATCCTAAAACAATTAATGGTAATATTAAAAATTTAAATAAAAGGATGAAAATGAAAGATAAAGGAGAATGTCACTTTTACTTACCATTAATTACTAGGGTGAGTGAAATGGAGGGGTGGGGGACCTCCTTTGCTCTCAAGACCCTCTCCTCCTCGTCCTTGGCTAAAGAAAAAATGTTATTTTTCTCTTTTGCTCTCCAAACCCTCTTTTTGTTTGCAAAATGACAAAAAAACTATGTTTTCGGCTTTATTTCTACGCATGTTCGTGTCTTGGCGATTTTTCAGCTTTATTTCCAGGCATGTCCATGTCTTGGTGATTTTTTCAACTTTATTTCTAGTCATGTTCGTTTCTTGGTGATTTTTCCAGTCATCTTGCAATATTATCGCAATATTATCATTATATTATCGATGTACAATAATATCGCCAACACCTAAAACAGAAACAATATCGCAATGGTGATATTATCGTGATTTTGGTAACACTGATATACAATATCCAATAGTGATGGTGGAAAATATCCAAAACAAACTGAGAAAGAGGACTTGCTAGTGGAATTGTGGACAACTATATTATAAGAATGTTGTACGTAAACCAAATTTCACCACTTGGACCTACGGGGAATATTTGGACCGTTACCTTGTTAGGGTCATAACTTTGGCTTATGAACTTCTCTTTAGGTGCATGATAGCTCATTGGAAAGATCTCAGTGAGAGGAACAATTTCTATCCTAGCTAAGAAAATCATATGACAACCCTCAACCATCACAAGGCCCAGAAAATATTGGTTAAGGCCCCAAAACAGAGCCGAAAGTCAATGACCCAAAATCTGATAAAACCAAGGGCATCTCTGAGATGTTCAAAATCCTAATTTCCCCAATCTTGATCATCAATAAATTTCTATGGTACTTATGTAAACCCATTTTGAATTTTTTTTTTGTCTCATCTTCATCCTTACTCGTTCATTTTTCTCCACAAGGAGGGTATCACAATTTTTTAAAGTTTGTGAGGTAACTAAGTGTAAATACTTTGTTGTCATATTTTCAATTCAATATCTTTAGTAACACATCCATTGCATCGTCATCATCAATTGTGACTCCAACGTTTGTTAATTGAAACATTAAAAAACATATAATGCTTATATGATCAAACTAAAAAATGTGTTTATGCCTTTGACCCAGACAAATTTTGACAAATCTACCCAATGAATCAATGAATCTACAAGTGCGAACCCAATCAAGCCTTGCATTTGTTTTCTTATATTATGAATTTAAAAGTTCATCAAGATGTGTAGGTTTACATTATGTTCCATTGGCTACACTCCACACATTCATGTCCATTAAATATAATTGCATTTCAACCTTCCATATGTGAAACATTGTTTCCATTAAATTTAGCAATAATTGGGGTTGTTGGTAATGTTTGCAATTTGACAATTCACTTCCCAAACTGACGTACATTTTTTCCATCCCCAGCTCCCTTAATCTACTTCACGTACTAACTATTTCTCATATAGAGAACAATTTGATTCTATGTTGATGCATGTCTTCTTGCGAGAGTTTGTCAATAGGGTAGTGACTTTGCATTGTCAAACTCGTTCTTTCTTTTTCCAAATGATTTTTTGGGCTTAGTCCAAATGTCTATCTTATATTACTATTGGCAGTTGTCTTCTCTATCTTAGGTCGTGGGTATCCATATTTCTATCTTTCTTCTTCAAATCTATGTTGCATGTATGTATACAAGATTTTAGCAAGCCCATTCAGGTCATTTCAAAGTGCAAGTTACTTGCATGCTATCGAGATGTCATCATCCCTTTCCTTGCCCAAGTCATTTGCAAGCTATTGGACTGTCATTTCCATCTCTCTCCTCGAATTTTAGAAACTTTGAATGAATCAACTTTGCTTATTTTCTTCTCCTCAATTATTGGGAAGTTGGAACACAAAGGTGAAAGTCTTCATATACTTTTCTTTAAGTGTAGGCTTCAAGTATCACTGGTTGATACCAAGTTATTTTTTTGAGGATGCACATACAATCACATGTAAGCAATAAAATATATTTATTAATATCATATACAATGTATTGAATATATTTTTATTCATATGTTTGGTAGTTAAAACATATCAAACTCTACATAGCCAAAACCAGCTACTAACATCATAGGCTGGTCTTATGTTATGTCATTGACAGATATTTAATGTGACATTTAACATTAATATTTATTTGAGCATTGTTATTATCCCAACAAAAATCACTATGGTTTAAAGAGGATATTTTATAGATGAATTTGATCTTACGAGGATTGAGATAAATCTTTGATGGGGTCCATACTTCTTGGTTCATGAAGGACTATATATGAAAACTTGATATGGCCTTTGATCCAACATTTTTTCCTTCCTCTATGCTATTATAGGTAAGAATTTCAAAATGAGGAAATTTCTGGGCCCATCGGTAATAATTTGAAAGATTCAACTAAAGTTTTCAGCTTAACAATCTAGAAAAAATTGTCTACTTTTGTTCAAATTTCTGTGGAATTTGGAGAGTGTGCTCTTAGAAATGGTCACTTTGTAAAAAAAATGGACTATAAAAAAGTATCCTTCAAATATAGGATTGTAATTAATATGGTCACTTAGCAAAAGCCCCTCCATACTCAGCAACATGTTGAAAAGCGCTAATCAAGTCAGCCATTCCACCTTGTTCAGGAAGCTCAGCAACATGTATCTCAACAAATTTGTGATGCTTTGCATTAGAAGATCATTGAAAAGTCAGAAGCATCACAATGCTCCTTGAATACATTAAAAGATACCTTAATATCGAAGGAAAAAAGGTAACTTTTATAAGAAAAAGGAGTCAAATCAAGGGTTAGATATGGCGGTGGGCCACCTTCAAGTGGACCCACATGATACATCAACCTACTCCTGTAGTGTACAACTATAAGGATCTATGAGAGCCGACCTATACATATGTCCACATGCTAAGTTTTTTAAAGTGCTTCTTTTAAATTCTAGAAGCATTACACTTGGCACATATATGTCAATTTGTACATGTAAAATGGAGTTCAAAGATCGAGCCAATAATTGCAAGCACTTCCATTCAACTAAGTTGTCGTGACAAGAGGATATTATTTTATCAAAATTACTCGAGAGTTGTATTAAGTCTGAACTGTTTATTTGTAATAGTGTTGTCTAACTGTTTTATGAAATCGTTTTTTTTGTTGGAATCTGGTGATATAATTTTACACGAAATCACTACTTTTTGTTGTTTAAAATCTATGTTTGAATGCAGAAATGGATTCAACATGCTGAAAAACCCTGGGGCACTCGAATTATACATAAATAATCACTCAAATATACAAATCTAACAATTTCTCGTTGGATTTTGAACAATTGTCCCCAGAAAATATCACCAAAAAATAATCATTTCATAAAACATTTAAACTACGACATTTGTAACTCCATGAAAATTGAACCTCGATGGATGGTGAAACACACCACTCTTCATCATTGAACCACGACCTTTGACTAGGTATTTATAGAAAAAAGTACCATTTTCACCATCGTTCCAACATTTCTCATTTTTTGTGCACTTCTCCTTCATATATGTTGCAACTTCATCTCTAATAAGATTTATCTCAATCATCATTTATGTGGAATTATAAGCTTTTTAACATTATTTTTTTGTATCGTGTTCATAATTCATATCTATTACAACCGCCATTTTCAAATACCTAGTTGCAATGAGCCTGTTTTAATGTATGCATGCTACTACCATACTTTCTTAAACACAGAATAGCTTGTGATATCCTTGTACCTCTTTAACCAAGGAGATAAATGATTATATTGAAAATGCATCATCATAAACCGTGACTCTAGCCTGAGAATTACTAATCAAAAGCATGCATTGACTTTGCCCCTTATTCACTTGAAATCCTTATTATCAAGTATGGTATAGAATAACTCCTAAAAATGTATTGCATCACTCTAGGATAGAATAACTCCAAATGGAGATGATGCCAAATGTACTAATAGTTTATTTTTCTTCACTGCCGGTGCAAGTGATGATAGCCATGTCAAGTTTCAAATACAAAAAGGACTTGATTTCAAATACCTGTTTTCAATTCGATAGGTTCAAGTACCCGGTTTCAATGTAATAGTTTCAAGGCACGCATGCTATGACTATGTTTTTGTTTTGTTAGATAGATGAATAGATTGAGATTAAAGGATTTACTTCAACTCATTGGATTCAGTTGAGTCCAATTCCGCGTAACAAACTACCCAACATAAAGAGTCCATTGAATGTAACAAGGGTTGTTCATTGGAAATTATTTTGAAGAAAGAAGAAAAAAAGTATTTTTAACGTTCACAAGGTTAAAAATAGTTTATGGGACAGATTGCTTTTCCATTTAGTTTTTGTATTTGGCCTTTTTCCTGTGAATTTTTACAATAATCGCTCCCAACTTCTTAACAAACTCTTTTTAAAAAAAAATCATTAAAAAAAAATCATGAAAGCACGGAGCTCACCATGACGACGCCATGGTCTGCTGCTGGATCTCGGTTTTTCGAAACCCTCGTACGAAACCAATTACACGGATTTTAGTGCCAAGAACATATCAAAATTAATTAGACAGGCGTGAAATTGAAAAAAGGCTCCGGTGTTATAAAGGCCGCCCAATACGACGTATGGTCGCATCCTAGTCACTGGTCCTCGTGTCGTCCACATCGAAGTTTGCTCACCACAATCATGCCGCGAAACATCAAATTTTGTAGAATAAAAGAAAATGATTTTAACGTTCATGAGGTTAATAGTAGTCTATGGGACAGACCGTCTCACTGATTTCCACAGTGCACTTTTTTCCTATTTCAACTTGATGATGAGCTCCTCCAATTTTCCATCCCAACTTGTATAAATCCAAAATGTATTTACAACCCTACAATCAAACCAATATACCGTTTGGTGTCAAATATGGCAAACTCCCTTGGATTTTTCTCTTCGATGTGAGAAGAGAATCATGACACGATTCTCTCCCATGTGAGAGAGATTAACTATGAAAGACTATGTGAAATCTGAATTTATAACCTATGGGAAATGGACTATCTTGAAAAACTAGACTCCTTTCCCATTAAGGGAAAGGTGACCATAAATTTCATCCACATAATATACCACAATACATAATATAGCATAGCTTCAAAGTTTAATGCATGTTCTATAAGCTTGGAGTTAGCACAAAATACATAGAATGAAAATAATAGCACACAACACAAAGAAAAAGCTTGGAGTTAGCACATAATTTATAGAATGAAAATAATACCATACAACACAAAGAAAGGAGATGGTAACAAGGTACCATCTTTATTTATTAATTGAGAAATAATTAAGGAGATAGTAACAAGGTCCTATCTTTATTTATTAATTGAGAAATAATTAAGGAGATAGTAACAAGGTCTTATTTTTATTTATTCATTGATTGAGAAATAGTTGAGGAAAAAAAATCTTTAATTCATTTTCTTAGAGGGTTCCAACCAGAACTTTTAGGTTATAAAGGTAATAAGAAGAGCTTCTTGAAATGGGATTTATATTATTTATGTATGAGGTATTTGAGTTTTTGATGGAGTAGAATGGAATTAGGAGGACCCAAGCATGTTGGTGTGCATAGTGGATGTTTAGTAGAAATATGTGAAGGAGTCTTAACTTAGTGTTTGAGTTTATTTAATTGACCAAGATCTCTATTAATGTCCTCTGCATTTCAACCTTGTTATGAGTGATTATGTCTAAATTAGTGGTAGAATGTAACATACTTCCACCAATTGATCTTGAGCTTGGGCTTGATTGTTTTTGCTTCTTTTCCATCTACATAGCCAAGGAAAGTAACTTTCCTTCCAAGATTGCTTTTATACCTTTTTCCCTCTTCCTCTTCTTGATAGTGACTTTCTCATTCCCCTTTGTTGGATGAGTCAAGTCAATGCTCTTATTCTCAATTGAAGGTGGCTCTTATTGTTTATACAACCTTAGTAAAGAGGTAACTTCCTTAATTCTATTATTTTCTTTTGTTTTCTCTGTTGGGGTTTTGGTGCTCTCAAGCTAATCATTAGCATACTTGGAGAGCACACTCTTGTATACTTCAGCGAAGATTTTGCACAATATTGATTTGACCACCTTTGTGGAGGAAGAATGGAAATGAGTAGATGCCAAGGAATTCAATCACATAATAAGCACTAGTATTGATTTATGATGTAGTTGCAACCAACATAAAGGACTCATAACATTGATCCAATTATATGACAAGCAATTTTTAACACTATGCGTAGGAGTGTCCTTGCATTTTGACCTTGTTATGAGCAATTATGCCTAAATTGGTGATAGAACGCAAGAGAGATTAGTGGTAGAACATAAGATACATGCAGAACTTCCCCGGATGGGGTGTTAGACGTCCACGCAGCCCAACGGACAGGTGGAGCGCCCAACACTCCACACGAGGACACCCAACACACTCCAACAGTGGAGAGGCCATGTGATTCCATACCCAAGGCCACCCTCCTCCAACCCCTCAACCTCACATCCCATTTACTCCCCTGCGCTAATGACTACCCCTCTCCAGCGTGCCAGCTCCATTAGTTCAACCATGGTGACAAAATTTAGGCCTATCCTTCTGCTCCTGTGATAGTATGATTTAATACCATGGGAAATTGCATGGATGCTCATTTCATCATCAGTATCCTTGACCAGTTGCCCAGCCGCTCTGATATTTCTCGGCTCCACTCTCTGGTTTAGCTCCTTTGTTCAAACCTTTACTCCTCCCACCAGCCTTCTCCTTCTCCTGACAATGCCCAGGCAATGAGGGAAGTCAAAGAGAGGCACCCAGTGTTACCGACCTTATGGTTGCATGGCCATCCGACCATCCCACTGGACCCCCCGCTTTCAAGCTCCACCACCTCATCTTCGGTTGAATCTCCTCCTGTCCAACGAGCTCTTCCCCTGTTCTCCTCACCATGGGCTTGGCATCTTGAATGGTTCGACCAGGATGGTAATTCATTGGGATTTTCCCCCAGCCCTTCGCCTGCTCTTGCGTCATCCTCGCGTCCTCCTCCTGTGCCTTCTTCCCCTCCATCATCCCCTCCCCCTCCCTCCACCCCCATAGTGAAACCTCCCCCCTCGCCTCCCTCTTCGCAAGACTGTGCAAGCAATGATGTTTGGACGTGCCTCTTGGCCGCCTGAGACGACCTTCAAGGTCTTTTCTTTGACTCTCGCAAGGACATAGATGACCTCCGCTTCAAATTGGAAAACATGGATAGACTCGGGGAAAGGTTGGAACTCATGCTCACCACCTTCCTTGGCTCAATTCAAGTACCGTACAGTGACACACGACCCAAATGAGGCAGAGAACAGGCCTAGGACAGAGACAACTCCGGGTAGGAGCGTGCATGCAGTAGTTGTTGCTCCTCTGATGACAATGGATCAGGCAGACCAAGCACGCAAAGGAAACATCAAGCTTAGGTCACCACCCTCGTCTTAATGTTTTGGGACTTCAATAGATTATGCATGCCAGGATTTTTGACTAAGTTACACGTAGAAGGTTACCAGGGTTTATGTGGCACCCTTTATAAACAATCTATTTTTGTCTTTTTAGAANAAGCTTAGGTCACCACCCTCGTCTTAATGTTTTGGGACTTCAATAGATTATGCATGCCAGGATTTTTGACTAAGTTACACGTAGAAGGTTACCAGGGTTTATGTGGCACCCTTTATAAACAATCTATTTTTGTCTTTTTAGAACAACACATTTTAGTTTTTCAGACATATTTTCAAGTGTCGGTTGGATTGGTTTCCCAAATGGGAGATTCAGACCGACACAAACCCTGGCATGGTGTTTCTCTCTGTATTTTCAGTATTTACAGTCTTTGAAAGGTAATACAAAACTCTTAATTAAAAAAAAAGATACATGTAGAACTTAGCTTGAGTTTTATGCTTCTTAAGCATCTACAAAAGCAAAGGAGAGTTATAACTTTCCTTCAAGGACTATCCTCATACTTTTTGAGTGTTACCATTGAGAACAACACATTGTAGTGTTTCCACAACCATCTCAAGTTTTTTTGTAGGTACTACAAATTAAGAATTGTATGTAGTCCAAGTGAGCACTTAGAAATTTCTTAGAGGCTTTCAGAGCGAGTAGATCTGAAAGAACTAAGTGGCCAAATTTTATAGGCCATGGAAGATTATCCAAATGTTCATTTGAGCATAGGATCGATAGTGACAAACTATTTCCAAGGGAAAATATAGTTAAGAAGCCCTCTTATTCAAAATTGTTGTAAGTTGACTTTCTCAATTCAAATGATTCACTATCACGCTAACTTTTTCACAATGAAAGTGAAAAAACAACAAAGTTTCCCACTTCTGAAGGGTATAAAATATGAAAAAACATCCCTTTTCTAAAAAATTTAGCTTGTTGGAAAAGTTATTACAAGGAAAATGAAACCTTATAGCCATTTATTTTAAAACGCTTTTCTACTTTATCATAATTGTTGTGGTTCAAAGCCTTTGAGGTCATTTTTACTAGTTTGGATACTACTTGCATGTCTACCTCTTGTAAGTTCGTCAACGAGGAAACCAAAGACATGGCCCCAAACCATTAGTAAGTAGGGGATACCTTATATCCCCAACGATTAAGAGAAAAGGTATTCATAGCTAATTCCATGTGAGGAAATAACTAACACAATGAGGAACTTGCATGATCAAATCTACAACAACAAGGTAGATGGTGGTCGAGTGCCACAAGTTTATTGTTAATTTTTTGGTAGTTGTGGGAGGTATTCCCTCCTAGACAACTTTTCTTAGAGAATAAGAAGATTCCAAAAGTCAAAGGAATACCATTGAACAGTTGAAGAACTCCCCGAAAAAGAATAAAGTGAAATAGAAGACCACATAAGAGAAGTTGGCCACAAAAATAATAAAGTAAATATGAAGACCCGGAATAATAATTCGGCCCCAAACAGGCGCTCGAATTAGTATAAATAAAGGGTTGAAATAGTTTATTTGTACAGTCATATAGTTCTCCTTATGTAGTGTGCATTAGGCAGTTGCAACAATTTCGTTATTTCTCATTTCTAGTTCTCTTGGAGAGTGTGCCCCACTTGGGGAAGGATATTCTTGGTGGTTCTTGGTGATCTCTCTTGTGTGCTACCTTTGAAAGAGTTGCGCTAAGTTTGGGTGGTGTTGCCTAGTTTCTTCGTGCCAGTTGCAGTTGTAGTTGTAGTAGCAATTGTAGTTGCAGATGCAGTTATCAGTGCCAATTGTGTCAATTTTGTGGTGCGTTATCTTTATCTAGTGATGCGCCTATCTTGCGCCAGTTCTTTGGTGCTACTCAGTTGTCTACCCTTGCTGGGGCTTGAAAAGAAGAAGATATAAGTATTTGTTATCATGGTTTATGTTGGAAGATTGGTTGTTGTCATTGATGTCAACCCTAGTCATGGGTTTTGGACCACAAGATTGATAAAGGCATTTGGACATGAAGGACAATGCACATGCATATACAACACCCATGAATGGATAGTATACATCATGTTGTTTC
>ML798092.1:7809-35998 GCA_009831015.1 Picea engelmannii
AGCCCAACAATGTGACAGAGGTAAGAAGTTTTTTGGGAGCAGCCCAATATTGGAGAAAGTTTATTGCTAACTTTTCTTCCATTGCAGCTCCATTACATGCAGTGACAAGTGTCAAGCAAGTTTTCCAATGGGGAGGCAAGCAAAAAAAGGCTTTTGATACTTTGAAAGAGAAGATCAGTTCAGCACCAGTTATTGCACTTCCAAATTTAAGACAACCTTTTGAAATCCAAACAGATGCAAGCAATTATGAAATGGGAGCAGTCTTGCTACAACATGGTAAACCCATTTGTTTTCATTCTGAAACTTTTAATGGTGTCATGATTAACTATCCTACTTATGATAAGGAGTTGTATGCATTGGTACAAAGTGTGAAAAAATGGAAACATTATTTGTTAGGGAAAGAAACCATTGTCCACATAGATCATCAACCACTGCAATACTTACAATCACAAACAAAGCTACAACAAGCTAGGCACTTCAGATGGATGGGTTTTCTACAACAGTTCCACTTGGTCATTAGGTATAAGAAGGGAATTTATAACAAAGTTGTTGATATGATTTCAAGGCCTATTATTAGTGCTTCAGTTATTCTTAAGCATAGTCCTATCATGCATGAGAGTTATGTTGAGCAATATGCTTTAGATACTAATTTTCAAGAAGTATATGAGACTTTGTGTCATTCTAACCATGTTGAGGAATTGGATTACCATGTGCATGATAATCTTTTGTATCATCTTGGCAAGATATGTATTCCACAGGGTGAAAGAATCAACATAATAAGAGAAGCCCATTCTTCTCTTATTGCTGGTCATTTTGGTGTAGGCAAGACAGTGGCTAATTTGCAAAGGTACTGTTATTGGCCTAAAATGAATGAAAGTGTTTCGAGATATGTTCGAGGATGTTCGTTATGTGCCACAAGAAAACCTAGCAATCGAAAGTTGGGTTTGTATACTCCACTTCTGGTTCCTTCTCATCCTTGGGAAAGTATTTCTATGGACTTTGTAGGTGGTCTACCTATGTCTAAACGAAATCATGATTATCCTTATGTTGTGGTTGATCAATTTAGCAAAATGTGTATGTTGATGCCTTGTAAGAAGAAGGCTACAGCTGAACAAACGACACAAATGTTTTTTCAAAATGTTTGGGTGCATTTTGGATTGCCTAAATCCATTGTTTATGATCAAGATTCTCGATTTGTTGGAAGTTTTTGGTCGAGTTTATGGGCACTCATGGACAGCAAACTGAAAAAGAGCACAGCTTTTCATCTGCAAACCGATGGTCAGACAGAAGTGGTAAATAGAACAGTGGTGCATCTTCTTCGTGTTTATTGCAGAAAGCATCCTAGACTTTGGGATGAGCATTTACACTACATTCAGCATGCTTATAATCGAGCTAAGCACTCTTCAACTCAAACGTCGCCATTTGAAGCATGTTTTGGCTATTTGCCCAAATATCCTTTAGCTTTTATCTTTGGGAAGGATATTTCTATTGATGGTCAATATGACATTGATAGGGCAGAAAAGTTCATTGAACGAATTCAGTCGATACATCAAATGGTGCAAGAGCAATTGGAAAAGAGTCAAGCCAAGTACAAGATGCGACATTACAAGCATCGTGTTGATCACAGTTTCCAAGTTGGAGATGAAGTTTGGATTTACATCAGTAAGAAGAGGCTTAAAGGAGAAGGTAAAAAATTGAAACCAATTCAATATGGTCCTTTCAAGATTATCGACAAGATTGGTAACAATGCCTTCCGTTTAGATTTGCCTCCTTATATGCAAATGTATGCAGTTGTTAATGTTGAGAATTTGAAATTGTATGAGCCTCCTTTGATTGATGATCAAGGAGAGCATGTTCATATTCCTTCTATAGATGATTTTTCCCTAGAATATCTTACAGAACTGCATTAAGACACAATCCTTGACAGGAGAATGCAAACTTCAAAACGAGGAAATGTGGAGTATCTTCGAGTTGGTCTTAAAGGTACAAATCCAAGAAAAGCCAAGTGGATTGAGGTTGGAAAGGTGAGGGAACTATAGCCTCATCTTCAAATAGACTGAAAATAGTCTTTTGGAGGTCCAAAATCTTTCCAATGGGGAGGTGTGATCCAGGGGATCAAATTTTGCTCAAAATTCAAAGTGCTCAGAATTTATTCAAATCAAACGGGAGCGTAGGCCTCGTCGTAATGAACCCAACGCAACTCGTTTGGGTTCAAACAGACATCGGGAGCGAGAGATATTGTGTTCTGTTCAAAATGACAAACAGGCAAAATAAAAGGGATGCTAACTGTACATTCCATACAGTCTGTACAGACGCTGACGTGGCAGGCCATATGACACATGGCAAGCCATACGACATGTGGTAGACAGTTATGTGGATAGTTGGCGTGTGACATAGTTTGTTTGCAGCGAACGGGATGGTGACACATGGCCCAATCAATGGCCGCCACGTGTCACATGTATATTGGTTTAAAATCTTTGCAATTGGCAGGACTCGACCCCGCGACCTCTGGGCAGGGGAAGAGACTTGGGAAGGGCCACCAACTAGTGCACCACCATTTAAACCTTATTATACATATGGCATGTTATATGTTTAACATTGCATTAGTGTATGGTTGGTGCGGGACCGGGCTAGGGCTTAGCCCCAGCCCCCGGTCATATATACAATACATATGACCATTGTTATGTCGTTGGCGTGTGCGCACGGTTGCGTTTTGATTTGGTTTCAACGATTATGCAAACGACCCGCCACTTGTCCATTAACCATTGGATTTTGGAACTGCAGCCTACTTTTGCACTTGCACGCGGTCACATGGGTTACACGACCATAGCCTTGGCGATTAGGGGCTAGGTGCGCCTGTAACCGTCCTACAGTTTGCGTAGTTTCATCCGGTGCTAAGTTTTAACGCTTAAATATGTGTGTGGGCCAGGTTGAGCCAACAAGGGTGCAATTTGTCGATGCAGAGACAACAAGTTTGAAGGGGGACTTCCAGGAAGCAAATCTTCTTCAATTTTTGGCCAAATGAGATGCCGAAAAAGCCCAGATAGGGGTTTTTGGACGTTCTAGAGACATTGGAGCCATCTATTTGGAATTTTGAGCATTGTAAAGCACATTTTTTAGAACTTTGAGCAAATAATACAAATGATCCATTGGAAGCTAGACCAAAAGATGTAGCCCAAGAGAGGGGTGAACTCCTTTATCATTTGTTGTGTTATGTGTTTTATGTTCACTATTTATTGTTGTTGTTTATATGCATCTTTGATGAGTAATTGCTATAAAAGTTGTGTTGCAAAGTTGATCCATTTGCATTTTAACACATAAACTTAAACTTGCAAATATTTACAAGAATACAAGTCTTCTTCATTTTTTAGATCAGTAGATTCAATGACTACAACTTAGGGAAAGAGTCGTGTCCCGTCCTGTTTTGTTCTAGATCCAAGTGGATCTAGGGAGATCTGTTAGTGTCTGCACCTACCAATTTTTCCGATAACAAAATTGGCGACTCCACTAGGGATACAACCCAATTTTGGTGGTTTTTCCTTGGCAATTTGCTCTTAGCTTACCATTTTTCATTCCCATCAATCTCTGAGTCTTGAGGTTACCCTTATAGACTCCCTAGATCCAGAAGTTCCCTAAAAAATTTTGTCTTTTTTCCAAAATTTGCTTAGTTTTAGGCCTTCTCGCACTGCACCCTTCAGTAGCCTGCGAGAACCACTAAATTTTGCATCCTACAGTTTAGTTCAGTGCAAACTTCTCGCACTCTGCCTATGTCTAGCCTATGAGAATCCTTGATTCTCGCACTGTACCACACTTCTAGCCTGCGAACTCACTTGCAAATTTTTTGGTTTAAGTCTTTTGTGTCCTTAGATTCCCAGATTTGTTTGTGTGTCTAGGAAGAACTTCCCTAGCCAATGATTGAATAATTCTTGAATTTAAATCTCATGAATGATTAAGCTCCTCTTCATCATGTTTTCTCAATTTTTATCCCTTGACCTTTTTGCAACAAGGGTAAAATCTTCGGTTTTGAAATCCGAGTGCTTGTTTGGTTGGGAGCCTTTGATTGGTTCAATTGTTCTTTTCAATTGTTTATTACTTGGAAAATTGTTACCCATATGCATTTGAAGAGACTGGTCTTGTCAATTTGTTATTTTTTTTGTCTTCATTGAAAGATTGGTTTGGGTATTTGTTGTATATTTACTTTTCGTTGGTTGCTTGTTTTTCTTAGTTCCACCCCTGTTGTTTGGTTTCTAACAAAATATTAAAGACATTTTATTTTTTAAGCAACTTTGTAATCAAAATATTGGCATTCAAGTACTGAAAAAGAATCAATAGATAACTTGCATTGTTCTTGGTTGTTTAATATTACATTTTAAAGAAGATCATACGTTGTAGTTCATATTGCTCCAGAAAACTCCTCTCTCCCTCCTATAAATAGGATTCATCGAACAACAAATTTTGTATCATTCATTCCTATTTATGCATTTTTGGGTCAGAGTCTCACACAACATCAGTTTCATTTTCGTCTCCTCTTGAGTAACAACAGCATGTAATAATATTGCACAATTTTTAAAATTCAACTAGTAACCTTTTCTAGGACTCTTTTACACCAACATTAGCCAGGCTAGAGCTTTGGAATAGGCAACGAGACACACTCTCCAAAGAAAAAAACACGCAATAGTATCTTGTGATAAGGAGTGTCAAATTCCATTTGCAACATCCTATCCTGGGAAGCCCTTCTCACACAAGGGTCAAACCCGAGGTCACATTGAGATTGACAAAGTTACTCACCCTCCTTTGTTGATATCAGTGTAGAGATTGCACATATTACAAGGGTCACTTGAAGGTATACCCACAATGATGAGTGGAAGCCTCTCAAGCTAATTTCAGGCTAGATACCATGCCCTTGCGTGTGGATCGGACTATCGACTATTCACCCAAGCATCATTATTGTTGGTGGTAACCTTAGTAGCCTATCTTCTTAGGGTCTTACACAAGGTGACTGTGAAGGGGCAAGTCTTCACAGTACCTGGAATCGACATTGGCCAAACTCACTCGGGCTCCTTGGAGGGTATACCCATGATTATGTGTGGGAGCTTGCACCAGGGTATAAGTCCGTTAAGTAGGTCGTCAACGTAAATTTTCCACCCTAGCCCAACCCCTTCTTGTCTCATCGTCGCGATGTTGGATTTCATCATGAACTAGTGTCTTTAGAATTGGAAGGTCTTGTTTGCTTAGTTTTGCTTCCTATATTTTACTAGCGCATGCTATTTGTTTACCCAAGTTGGCCATAGAAATTCTTCCGTAAGATTCTAACTCAATCACAATTGAATCTCCATGTCGTTCACGTAGAATGCAAGGCCTACCCCCAGAAGATCTGGAAGGTTCTCAACCCTTGCCTGCCAACCCACTGGAGGGCTCTCCTCAACAGAGTGAAGTCCAAGACGTCGCCACTCAACAAGTGGAAAGAACTAACTCTTTAGAACGTCTTTGAATTACTAATTCTCGAGAGGACTTATGACTGCCTACCGACTCTGAGAGACATATTGTTCGAGTGAACTCTTCTGAAAATATAATTGTTCAGTCTTCTGGATCATGAACCGGACCTTTCATAGGACCTCAGGGTCAAGATCCTTTTTGGACTACTGGCATTTTTAGATGGGATCTCTTTGGCTTGGGAGCAGGCGTTGATATCACTGTCGCACCTGAGATACCCGAAACATATGATCCAGGCACAATACCTTTTACTACTACCTATTATTTTCCTAGTACAGACACCCTGCTAGCTAACCACATCTTGACTCTCCCTCTAGAAACAGTCCATTACACAATGGTCCCGGATACTGCGAATCCTCATACCAGGATTACAATGGCTTGCCAATCCCCCATTGGCACATTTCTTTTTCTTAGAAACACCCCACCACTTCCACTCGGATATCATGCGTTAAATGCTTCTATTCCCGCTCCTACACAAATCTCGTGTGGGACTCCTGGTGGTTCCACTCCTTCTGGGCACCATATTTCTGGTTTCATTTTGACACTTCCTCCACCTCCTTTCAGAGGACCTCTTCCATCCTCTATAGGAGGCACTGATCCTAGCAGCACCGTTCCATCGTTCGCACCAAATTACTAGATTCATGTTGGTGGACAATTTCACTAAGGAGGCCAAACTCAACCCCCTTTTGTAGGACAAATCCCAACCAGGATGCAACCCCCGATTGGGGGGAAACCCCAATCGAATCCACCCTATGGAAAAAACATACCTCCATCCTTGGCCCAGTATTGGAATCATCTTATACAACATAATCCTCACTCTACTGGGGGGAAACCACCTCATGCTAGCTCCGTCATACCCCCTAGTATAGGCCAACCCTATCCAGGTATGTCTAATATTATTTGGGGCTCGAATGCTCCACCCCACACCCATGTTCAAGGGTACAACCCTATGAATTAATTGCTTCCACACCAACAACTGAATCTGTCCAGATCTTCGCATTATATTCAAACTTCTTATGGTCCCACTGGTTTACCGATGGGATTTCCCCCCCAAAGTCACCAGTACCTACATGTGAATAAACAATTACCTTTCTTATCCACCCTAGACCTCCCGGATCTGTCGAGAATTTTAAATGATCCAGTCCGTCACTCTCCTCAATGGCCCGCCATACCAGCCAAACTACCATCTGATATACCTAAATTCGATGGTAAGCCTGGAGAGGACCCGAACAATCATGAAATGAATTTTCACCTCTGGTGCTCATCCAACTCCTTGATGGATGACTCTATTCACTTACACCTTTTTCAACGAACCCTCATGGGTTCTACCACGAAGTGGTATATAGAATTACCACGAGGCTTCTTCACTGACTTCAACACCCTTGCTATGGCTTTCCTCACCCACTACTAGTTACCGATTCGCAACGAAACAGGAACCAAGATTTTGAGTTCTTTCAAACAAACTAAGGCCACTCATATTTTTGATCACATTCATGAGTGGTGATGGAGACGACGTCTCATCAAACTCGAACTTCCCGATCAATTGCTAGCAGAGTGGTTCACAAAATCATTCGTGAGCGACATCGGTTGTGACATTTCCATGGGTGGAGTGGCCACTGAAGAATAGGAAATTAGTCGTGCCTAATACCTAGACCTCATTTACTCACAAACGGGTAATCTTTACTACTTACTCCCTGATGTGCCTCGTCCTTCTACTTCTTCTACTTCAACTACCCATGTTACTTCCCATGCAGCCAATGGTGTGATTGGCACTTTCCATGCCCAACCTCATTCCTTCCAAACCTATGGCAACAACCCCAAACCCATTTCTTCTAATGTTCAAAATTCTCTGTCTCCTACTCCTCCCAACGGCAAGACTTCTAAGGTAAATTCTCTTCAATCTACCCCCGCCAAAAAAAACAAGTCCAGAAAAGGAAAGGGTAAGAATAAGGAGGAAAAAAATAATTCACAAACTGAGAAAACTAAAACACCACCTGTTGACGATATGGATAAGCGCAAACCCAGATACCCTTGTATTAACTATGGTGATGATGACTACACTAAGGATTGTCCACGACAAGCCGAGGTTACTAAGTTCCTTCAAGGGACCACGAAACCCCCCACTTCGGTCGTTTTATCACAACCCTTCCCATCTTAACAACAGGCCCAATTGGTCATTCATGACCCACCTTCCCCCTCCAATACATCCTATGTCTTAATTTGTACTGGCGATTCCCAGAAGAATGACATCACACTTACCACTCGAGCCAAAGATTATTCTTCCTCCAAAGATAAGGTTGATGCGATACCTACTTCGTTGGTCGAACCATCTCCCACGACTCCACCTACCAACGGTCCTCTTCATCTCGAATGACCGAACCTAGATACAGTTCTTCGCCCTCTTCCAAAAGGTGTTGTTCGAAAATTGGCTTTCAATCCTCATGCACATGCTGCCCAGAACTACAATATTGTCGAAGATCTGGCCCAAGCACCATCTGCAATGTCAGCCCTTGAAGTCCTTCAGAGTTGTCCTATACAATGGAAGGCACTGTTGAAAGCTATCAGTGGAATCGACCCTACAGATATGAATTTAATAATTTTTGACTTGGAAGATCACATTCCAAGGTTACCCCCTCAACTCGCATTCCAAATACAAGTTATTGTCTCCAACAAAAACATTAGTAGAACAATAATCGATGAGGGTGCCTCGACTTGTGTCATGTCTATTACCTGCTGGA
Source organism: Picea engelmannii (assembly GCA_009831015.1). Taxonomy (NCBI): domain Eukaryota; kingdom Viridiplantae; phylum Streptophyta; class Pinopsida; order Pinales; family Pinaceae; genus Picea; species Picea engelmannii. The sequence goes on from ML798092.1 coordinate 16,041, forward strand.
AAGCCATCGGCTCTCCTCCTTTGACTGAATCCCACAACACACTCAAAGCCTTCAATGGCTCTGGTTTTAAGCCTTACAATGTCCTCCCTTCATTTCCTATTACGTTAGAAGGAAAAACATTCCAAGTTGAAGTGGAGGTCTTTGATGCTCCTCTCGATTACAACCTTCTACTTGGTCATAGCTGGATTGATTCCATGCGTGCAGTTGTGTCGACTCTATTCCGTGTCGTTCATTTCCCACATTAAGGAAAAGTAGTGACCGTCAACCAATTGGCCTTCTTCCACTCCAATACACGTACCAACAATGTACAGTTCATTGCAACCCCCCCCCCCAGATACGAGAACATCGGTGTGGGTCTTCTTAAATATTCCTTATTGATGGGCACTTTCCCCATCCCACCACCCGATGTTCCACATCCATTTGTCGCCTCGATCAACATGATCTCCACTTCCATTCATGGAACCCCTACGTCTTATGACCCATGGATGGTACCCAACCCAGGCGATCATCTTCGATATGGTGACAAAATTCCACTAAGTCCAGTTGAATCCGCTTATCAAGCTATTCAATCGACAACCCTTCTGACTCCCTCTCTTGGTGATTTATCTCCCGATCCATTCCATGTCATTTTTTTGATGAACGAGATGATTATGTCTATTATGTCCATGAAAGACACCCCTTGGGACAATGGACATCATCGTTCCATCCTCTTCCTAGAGCAACACACCATCGAGGGTTACCAACAGATCTCGACCCCGTTGACCGTTGTCGTCATTTCTACCATTCTCGAGTCTACACATGATTTGTTCTACGAAGGAAACTTAAGTAATGTCTCACCCACCATCCCCCTCTACATATCCATAAAACCTGGAATTGTCGAAAATGTTCATATCGGAGCTTCGTGTTCCCATGATGAAGTTGTCACCTACAAGTCTCTATTCCAAGAATTTTTTGACGTCTTCACCTGGAGTTATGAAGAAATGTCAGGTATTGACCCCGACGTTGTGATACATGAGATTAAGACATACCCGAACACTAAACCCGTCCGGCAACGACTTCGTCTGGTCCACCCACGTAAAGCGGCCGCTATCAAATTTGAAGTTGAGAAACTTCTTAAGGTTGGATTTATTTACCCGGTGGCTCTAACTGATCAGTTTTCCAATCTTGTTCCCATCGATAAGAAACAGGGCACAATCCGCATGTACTTTGATTATAGGGACATTAACAAAGCCTGTCCTAAATGAAAATTTCCTACCCCCTTCGTTGACCAAATCGTCGACGATTGCACCGAAAGAGAAATATTCTCTCTAATGGATGGTTTCTTCAGATATAATCAAATCAATATCGTACCAGTGGACCAACACAAGACCGCTTTTATTTGTCCTTGGGGCACTTTCTCCTATCGGAAACTCCCATTCCGTTTAATAAATGTCGGTGCAACTTTTCAATGTGTTATGTCTTACTCCTTTCATGACATAAAGCACATTGTGCAGCCCTATCTCGATGACTTACCTGCTCAGTCCATGTGCCATGTAGATCATCCAATACACCTCCGTTCCATTTTCCTTCGATGTCGTTTTTACCATGTACGCTTGAATCCCCACAAATGTGTTTTCTGCATAGAATCCGGCTGACTTCTAGGATTTATTGTTTCATGTCAGGGGATCAGGGTAGATCCTTTGAAGGTCAAGGCAATTCTCAATCTCCCTCCTCCTTCCTCGCTTCACCAGTTACAAAGTTTGTAAAGGAAGGCAAACTTTCTTCATCGTTTCATCCCAAACTATGCCAAGCTAACCCTTGGATTTACGCGACTACTCAAGAAAGGTTATGAGTTCATATGGGATACCACTACCAACAAAGATTTTGAAGCCTTGAAATTGTCTTTGACACGTACCCCACTACTCTCCCCACTTGATTACAATCGCAATTATTTCCTTTACCTCGCAGCCTCGGACTATACCATCACTATGGTTCTCGTCTAGGAGGATGATTCTCATGATGAACATGTCATTTATTACTTGAGTCAGAGTCTCACAACTACTGAATCCAAGTATTTACATGTTGAAAAACTGGCCTTGGTAGTCATCCAAGCTGTCCAATGTTTCTGACACTATATCCTCTCTCGCAAGACTACGGTAATTCTAACTGTAACCCTATGCAGCACATTCTTACATGCCAATTGCTAGGGGGAAAATACTCCAAATGGATCATAATACTCTAGGAGTTTGACTTAGAATTTGAATGCACTCAGTCCAAGAAATCCTTGGTGTTTACCGAGTTGATATGCAACCTTCCCTGCTCTGAAATGGAAAATGTAGCAGTCGATTCATTACCCGATGAATCCCTTTTCCTGATTAGTTTCGATGACCTTTGGTATAGAGATATCATCATATATCTCCAGACCCAAACTTTCCGGCCTTATTTGTCTCACACTAACCACTATCGAATATGCTACCAATCCCGTCAGTATATTATCCTCGGCGATACTCTTTATCGTCGTGGGATTGACTCCATTTTTTTATGCTGTCTCACGTTTGATGAAGCCAAGAAATCCCTAAATGACAGTCATTCTGAAGCCTGTAGTGGTCACATGTCTGGGTATGGTAATGCCCAGAAGATCTTACGAGCCGGGTATTTTTGGCCTTCTTTATTCAATGATTGTATAATTGTCATCCAAAAATGCCACGCTTGCCAGACTTACAACAATAAAATACGATCACACCCTGCTCCTCTACACCCTATGGTCTTCGTTGGTCCTTTTGCGAAATGGGGTATCAATTTCATGACATGTCACCCTCACTCGGTTGGGGGGCATGGATACATTATTATAGCCGTAGATTATTTTACGAAATGGGCCGAGGCGATGCCAACATTTGACAATACTAGAAAGACTGCAACATTATTCATGTTCAATCACATCATAGTTCATTTTGGTGTTCCTCAGGCTATCATTACTGATCACGGTAGCCACTTTAGAAACTTCATGATGTCCAAACTCACTGAGAATTTGGGTCTTCGCCATAAAAACTCAACACCATATTACCCACAATCCAACGGCCAAGTTGAAGCAATAAACAAGGTCCTCATTACCATGCTTCGACGAATGATAGGGATTCACAAAATGGGATGGCACACGATGTTGTTTTCAGCATTGTGGGCTTACCGGACATCTGTTAAGTCTGCTACCAGGTTTACACCATTCCAATTAGTTTATGGTCTAGAAGCCATCCTATCGATTGAATGTGAGATACCCTCCCTAAAACTAGCCGTCAAACTTCTCCCAAACACTTATACCGAAGAAGAACGTCTGTTGTATCTTATGCAATTAGACAAAACCCGTCGCGATGCCACTCTGGTTATAGAAGCCCAGAAGAAACGCATCAAAGACCAATATGACAAACATGTCAGGCCACACGTTTTCTCCAAAGGTGATCTGGTTCTTCTGTATGAACAAGATCAGGATATGCTAGGAGCTGGAAAATTTGAAGCTATGTGGCGAGGTCCTTATATCGTTAGACACATTTTGGAGAAAGGAGCTTACGAGCTAGTAGACTATGATGGTATCCCCTTAAGTGAACCTATAAATGGGTTGTACTTAAAGAAGTACTATGCCTAAGATCACATGTGCATGAGTGCTTGTATTTTATTGTATCATACTCTTTGTGTGTTATTGTAGTATGATTTTTCGTTATCTAATCTCTACCCTCGACCGCTTATGTTACATTGTTCTTGGTTTCCAGATGTCGGAGCCTTCACTACCCCACATTGGCTTCGCCGATGGAGCTAGTTGTAGTACTCAGAATCTTGCTTTTGTTGCATGGGCAATTTACACACCTACAAACAAAATCATCAGTTTGCAAGGTGTGTGCCTGGGTCGTGCGACCAATAATATTGCAGAATATAGCGTCGTTGTCAAATTTTTGATTGATGATATTTCTCTTGGCATATGCCACTTGGTTATATGACTCGATTCGCAGCTAGTAGTACTGCAACTAAGTAATTTCTATGTTATTCGAGGTCCTACTTTATTACGGGTATATTTACGAATTTGCCTCTTGGAACGTTATTTTGATTATATTGAGTATCAGCACATTCCTAGATGTCTAAATACATTGACTGATGCATTAGCTAACTATGTGTTACACAAGAATTTGGGCCATTTATAAACCAATCATACATTACATTTATAACACAACATAAGATAAGCCGGTAGAAGCTGTATATATATATATATATATATATATATATATATAACAATCAAAAGTTTTTACAAAAATTTTATGTTCAAGGACCAAAAGCTCAAAAATACGAAGCCCACGACTTCTACAAAATAGTGTCAAGGATGACGCTCACGATAACACATGACTTCGCGGGCCACCCTACGAAGCAGTCAACTGATGGACTCAGACACTCCCACATTATGGCGCTGGTAACATCTAGGGATCTCCCCAATAGCCATATCTGGGATGTCAGCAGTCAACCCCTCTAAGTTCTGCTCCATTGCCTCGTAGTCTTTGGCATCCCATATCGCCACTGGAGCCGCCTCTCCTCGTCACTGAATAGGAGACGTTCCCGGAGGTCAATATGGCCCCACATCCGTGTCATCAAAAAGAGATTGTTTTGATTAGTTCTTGGGTAAATATAAAAACATTTCATATGATAAAAATTAAAAAAATATTTAAAAAGAACAACATGTGTACTTCTTACCCAAATCACCCCACTGAGCATCCTCGAGCAAGGCCAAATCCGGGTCCCCTCAAAAATCCAAACTAGCGTATGCATAGTCGTCAATCATCAACATCTGGGGCCTCAACCAGTTGAAAAATGAATCATTGTACTTGATGATAGGCCCTGCTACGTGTTGAGCCATAAGGTTGCACCACCTCAGCATCCTCGAATCCTGTGGGGCTGATAAACCCCAATCAACATGTAGTCTCAGCAGTGGAACCCTCTCGAGAAAGAAGGACACCAAAAGTGATCTGTACCAAAATTGCTTCAAGTTTCCCCTCCTGCACTTCGTTAATTTCCTATTCATACTACGGAGAACTACATCCGACCAGTTGAAGACTCGTGGCTTTGTGCACTCTATGGCATATTGGAAGTAGCTCTGGAGAGCCATGTGTGGAGCCGTGCTCCCAGCCATGCGTGCTATAATGAATAAAATGGTTTGCAGGGTCAAGTTTTGGACCCCCCAAATAGCAACCTTGCCCTTGCTTCTTTCTGCCTCAGGAACACAGTATCGGCAACAATACTCACTCATAGGGAGTCCATGGCCAGGGCCACCGGTCAAACTAGCGTGGTACCCACACCGTGATAACCCTGTTAGAAAATAGATATCATCGATATATAGGGTCAACGTGTGGACTCCCACTTGAAAAAACCATTGGTCCACGTCCCACATATGAACCAGGTATTCCAAAAATCTGAGTTGGGCCCTCATGCCCAGAATCCTGAAGAATTTCAAGAGCCCACAGTCTCGGAGGGCAGCGACGGTACCTGGGTCATTCCCGGCAATGGAATCCTCCTCCTCATGTTCTCTTTCTCGCCACTCTAGCATTGTGATGATCAAATACCTGCACAAGAGCCATAAGAGAAGGGTCAAAAACTTATTTCAAACCTTGGCATAATTTTTATTAAGAAATAGACAATTTTAAAATTCATTTTTCGGCCCCCGCAAGTGCCCCTTTAGCACAGTGCGATATTCTCGTAGGTGCAATTAAGGCGTCCTAAGAGAATCCTAGATTCTCGCAGGTCCCGCATGGCCAGCCTACGAGAATGCTCGAGCGCAAGTTATGGCCCTAAAATGGACCTAAAACCCTGAAAATTGCTAATAAAAACTAAAAATAAACCATGGAAAAGGTGAGAGATCAAGAGCTTACCTCGTTGACGGAGACGATTCGCCAAATGGTCGCTTGTGCCTCCCGCGATCGAGCAAACAAATTAGGGGGAAAATGAGGTGTGTTGGGCAAAGTTTTTGGCAAAATCACAATGAAATGGTAAAAACCCTTTTTACCCATATTTATTCACTTTTTACCCCTTTTGTTGATTTTTTATATTATTTTGTCTATAAAACCTAATGCCTTAATAGTCCTATGAGTGTGGTTTTTTATAGATGTAGCAACTTTGAAATCCAAAACGAAGGAATACAAGTGTCTTTTTCTTTTTGTCGAATGTACGACTACTTTTTAGGGTTTTAGAAAAACCTCGAGCTCAGTCTTCGTTTGTTCTCGTGCTCAAAAATATATGAGAAAATAACCGAGTATACTTTTTCCCGTATTTTCGTACTCGTATGGTAACACGAAAATGAGGACCCTAAAGGAGTATCCTTTAAGCTCTTTTCACACTATAAAAATGAAAATATTGTCGAGTGATCTTGTTCTCTTCACGCTCGTTAAAGTATTTGAAGAAAATGTTCAACGAGTGATAGTTTATCACTTTTTCGGTCTCGTCGGACTTATTTACGAAAAAGGAACTGGGAGAGTTCTCTTTAAGTGTTTTTCAGACTCTCAAAACATGAAAAAATCTTGAGTTTTCTATCCTTGGACTCGTTAAACAAACATTGACATACCTATAATGGGACCAAAACACTCCTTCCCAGGGTTCGTTAAACATACTCTGAGGGACTCGCCTGAAGGATGAGCTTACATCAACAAGCATATGTTATCCTCCTCAAGCTTGCATAAAAATTTAAAAGAGGTACTCGCTAGAAATGGTGGGGGAAATTTTGGGAAAGGGATGTGCTTTCGCATTCATATTAATGGCAGTAAGCGTCACTCTTGAACATGACACCCCCTATTCGTCATTTGAATCTAGGTTGGGAAATCCATTTGTCTCTCGTTTGACTTGCTACGAGGTCATATCTTGGGTTGTCTTTGAGTTAGTCCTGCCAAGTCCTTGGTCGTGTCATTCATATGTTCAAGAGAAGTTCAAACGAGCCCTCTATTGAGTTGACCATATGTAGTTGTCCATTCTTACTATGTTGGCCTTCCCCGTGTTCGTTTCAACCTGTATTCATACTCTGTTTCACCCTCAAAATTTGTTACTTATTTCGTGTCATTGATGGGGGATACATCAAGGCCCTCTTGTGACGAGGCTTGTCCCGTCGACTCCAACTTATTATCCGGAAACAAGACTTAGAAATTATTTAGTACCTTAGAGCCTTCATGCCTTAATGGCAGGTCTCTTCACTTTCGACAAGGGTTTCACATCATTGATCCCTGATCGAGAGATTCCGCCGAGTGCTCGACTTCAGCTCATTCATTTTTCATTCGTTTGGATTGTACTTTGGTACCTTGGGATTCATCGACATCAATGGTGATTTCCCTCACACTTGTTAACGGTTTTCATCAATGACCGATAATCAAGTGGTTTCTACCATGTTCGACTTCAACACATGTAATTGCATGACTAGATTCGTACTTTCAAGTGATGAGATTGAAGACCCTTGGTCTCATCCTTTTGATCCAGGTTGCTATGGAGTAATGATTTGTATTGGCACATAGATCCACTTTATATGTCATGTGTCTATGTCGTCTTAATTTATGTCTTCTCACATAGATCCACAGTGTATTCTTGGTGGCTATGCAACATTTTGACAGCATGGATCCATGGTGTATGATTGGTGGCCATGACCTACATTTATGATTTCATTCATTTGTGATCTGAGAATGGGAATGCCTACCTTAGAACTGGTATTATATTATGTAGATGCTTGGTTTTTTGCAGGTTTCCGATTAGGTGTGCTCTTGGTTTCTTACACACACGCAGTTTACAAAGTATTTTGGCTGTCACAGATTCCAGCCTCTTACTTTGGGGGGAATTCTGTTACACATGATTTTAGTCACTCTGGTGATATCTCAACAATGATGTATTCAGGCTCCCAACAAGGACTTTTTGCCTGAGAAAAGTGGCTCATGTCTTCTTCCAAAAACATATTTTTAAGATGAGTTCACAGGTTGCCTATGGTATAAGGTGCGAGAATCCTTCATTCTCGCAGGCCACCCACACTTAGGGTGCGAACTTCTCGCAATATGCCCCATATATAGGGTGAGAACATGTTTTTAAGCTTGGAAAGAAGAAGAGGTCACAAAGGTTCTAGAAGGGGATCTTCTAGAAAATGAGTTGGCATTCATATGGTTTCCATTCTACTGACTTGTCAGATTTGGTGGGATCATCCTCATCCATGTAACCATCTCTTCTTCTCCTATATATTGAAAGGTTTCTCATGGAAAATGTTAAGCAAGATTGAATGAAGAATTGGTGAATGAATTGTGTGAAGAACCCTGCTTGGACAGAAGCTTGAAGTCTCTATTTGGTCTATCAAGAGGAATTGGATCTTATTCATGCTAGTGTAGAGAAAGTGTGTGTGTTGGAACCAAGGGTCACTGAATGGAAGCTTGCGAAATCAAGGCGATTAGGTCGTATCTTCTACTTTCATTTAATATAATACAGCGGCATGTCCCTTTCCCATAAAATCACTCGTATTTTATAGCATAACTCCTTGATCATATGCATAAGTTGACATTGAATATACATTGCTATCTTCACTTTGGTTGGTTTGTGTTGTCTTGGACTTGATGTCACAAGAGCACTGGAGCGAAGCAGTAACAAAAGAGACCTAAGGAAGCGATATCAAGGTATGTCACTTATTCCTTCTCTTTAGTAGATTCAATGACTACAACTTAGGGAAAGAGTCGTGTCCTATCCTATTTTGTTCTAGATCCAGGTGGATATAGAGAGATATGTTAGTGTCCGCACCTACTGATTTGTCCGATAACAATAATATAACACGAGTGAGGTGATTCAGTGAGTTAGCATGTTTGTGATGAATAGGGAGTGGCATAAACACTTACAACATTGAGCATGTGTGCATGGACATGCCCAAATTTAGGCTTGTCCATGTGCATGTACAGGCATGAATTCAACCCTCTCCATGTACATGGACATGGCTGAATTTGGGCATTTCCATGCAATAGGGTCCAATCTGTGACTCATAAAGATTTACCCAGTTTGTCTCACTTTTGGAGGGAAATATGAGGGAAGATTTTGTCTTGAGAAAATAATAACAAGTAAATTAAATATGACTGATAATGAGAGGTATTGATGTCATGGAATAGACATAACTACTAATGCATATTTTATTCTATTAAATCATCATAACTATATTCAATGGGAGACAAGTATGTAAGAGGAACTATGTCATTCATAAGGAAAAGCATAAACTCGTCTACAAACACATCATCCTCATTACCCAAAATAACTGATAACATTGTGATAATATGTTGATACATAGGAGAAAACAAGACTAAGGAAATGTGAAAGAAGTTTGGAATGGAATTCTCATCTATTAAGAAATGATGAATTACTTCCCTTTTATATGTGGATGGCCAATTATTTACTTGTGTAACCATCAATTCTTTGTCAATATTTTTGGTGGGAGTTTGTAACAAGAGCATAAAGGAAATTGTAACTCGTGTAACCATCACTTCTCTTTCAATTTGTAACAACAACATAGTAGAAATTGAATCCATTGTAATGGCAAATAAAATCATGGTAGAGGAATTATATAACATTGAAAACGTCTCAACCAGGTGTGGTTCATGAAAGGTGTGAGGCAAAAGGGTTGGGATGAGTATGTTAGACCCAATAAGAATAGGGTTGTTTGGGTTAAGAGATTAACGAATCGTCAAATCTTGGGATTTCAACATAATTGATTGATTTGAATGTAGCTCAAAAACATCCCCCAATAAATTGACTAAATAGTCAGACTCATAAGAACTATTGCTACCAGACCCTTTTGACACAACAAAATTTTAATAGGGATCCATTCTCTTTCTGAATAGGGATCCAATCAACCATGTCCATGTGCATGGACAGGCCCAAATTCAGGCCTATCCATGTGACAGGCCGAATTCGACGATTTTTAAAACTACCTACAAAACAATTTAAAACTACCTACTAAAAAATTTAAAACATACCTGATAAAACACTGACACCAACGAACACCAACATCCACCACCAACGAAAAACAATGTCCACCCCCGACGAACGCCAACGTCCACCACCACCAGCGAACGTTCAGCGGACTCACCGGTTTGGAAAATTGTCATAAGAACCTTTCAGCTGACAAATATTTCGACTGAAAAGATGTTACCGAATGAAAAAATACGTCTAGATAATCTGGTACACGACAATCAAGGGAGACATCATGGTACCATTTGATTTGACGTCAAAAGGTTCAGCCAAAAAATGTTTCAGCCGAAAAAAATTGTCTTTCGTCTAAAAGAACAAGGAATTCAGCCGAACAAAATTTGCTAGGAATTTTGAAGACCCGTTTCTCACAAAAGTGTAACCGAGACATGATTTTACCTCAAACAAGTTTCTCATAATATCTCTATTTTTCATATTATTTTAAATTATATCCACAAACCCATTACCGATAAAACTTTAGACAAGTATAGATATGACTATAAAGTTTTCAAATATATATATTTTTTTATCTTTTTCTCTTGATATATGAAAATTTTAAAATAAATACATATTTCATTCCTTTTGTTCTAACTTTTTTTAACCTTTTACATGTTTTAATAATTGTACATAAGAAAAAAGAGTTGTTTATAATTGGACAAATCATTTTATGGAAATTTCATCATTTAAATATCTAAAACTTATACTAATGACAACCTAAACAAAAATTTCGCAATTATTCAAAAAATTAATAAATAAAATTTATATATTACACAAGCACATTTCACTTTTTACATTTCATTTTATTATACCATATTCAAATTAATCAAAAAAATACTCATTTTATTATACCGTATTCAAATTAATTAAAAAACTACTCATTTTATTATACTGTATTAATATGTATTATACTGTATTATATCGCATTTATCATTAATATGTATATATCGTATTTATTGTTAATTAATTAAACAAATACTCATTTTATTATATCTTATTTATCATTAATTACGGCCAAAGGTGTATAACTATTGGGAATGGATACAATTAATAATTTTTAATCTAAAAATCTAATTTTATGGTTAGCAATTGAAGATGATGGCATATTTTTAGTCTTCCTCCCAAATCAATGAATGGGATTTATTATTCATAACTTTCTTGCATTTATGAATGCATCTCTTAACTTGTTTACTTTTTCACATACTTTTTCACATTTACTTAATCATATTAAGAAATTACTGTAATGCCAAATAATTTTAGATGAATAACAAAATATATGTGCAAATTTTTATTTTCAATTTTGAATAATTAACCATGGATTGACCTATACCACGTTTAGAGTGGATTGAAGTGTAAACCGCTTAATGCCAAGTTTAGAGTGTGCATGAAGGGCCTCCTTACGGGCTATTCCAAATCCTTAATTACTTACCGTGTCTCGTAATTACTTCACCACGAATTACAAACATTAAGAAAAAACCAGTCATGAATTACAAACATGAAGAAAAGACCAAAGAATTGATCGCAGGTGTCATATTGTTAGGCGTTTCATTTTGGCCAGGTTCGGCTGTGACGCTGCATGGCTGGTGTGATCATGTCGATGCAACGTTTGGATTGGCGTTTCAGATTTCACTCGGGTACTAATGGTTTCGGTTATACTCGCACACTAACATAGACGCATTTAAATTACTTAGTTTCTTCTTTGTATTAGCATATCTAACCTTCTTTGTATTAGCATATGGAACCTAAGTATCTGCCTTATGGTTGCACATATCTTCTTGAATTTTGAGGGGCACATATACATATATTAACATTCTCACCTGATGAGCTTCATAGTCTGAGAGTGGATATCAAAACCAGGATATCCAGCACCCATATTATCCCGGGCTTTCGCTGGGTTCTTGATAATTTTCATATTGAATGCGCCCAATACATCGTTCGTTTGCATCTAATACATCGTTCGTTTGCATTCAGTTACAATCTTTACCCAATGCCACACCCAAATGCTTCCATGGATTGTCGAACCCCAATCTATCTTTTCTCACAACAATTCGTTGGTTATCTCATTCTTATTTTTGGTTTATTGTTCAGATAATATTAATCTCAAAGCTTAACGCCCCAACATTTGAATAATAAACAAAGATTTAGACATGATGAACTATGCAAGCTTCGAGTGCTTCCAGGATGGATCAACAAAGTTGTCCTCGAAACTATCAGAGCGTTCAAGGGATACAATGGGAGGAAACTGTCGAGGCGGGGGTTTTAGGTATTGGGCAGGGATTTCATGTATGATGAGATTTATGATGATATTTATTCAGGTATGATTCAACAGATATCTATTTTTTATATATCTTTTGTTTTTATAGTTGGTAGTGTCTATCTCCCACTTTATTTTGACCATCATCAATGTATTTACATTTACATTTCGATTAAGGTAATAAGATTTTTAATATTATACAGTTCAAAAATAATGTAAATGTCAATATTTGGACTTATATTTGGAATCAGTTAACAAGATTTTTAATATTACATGTTTTGAAAATAATATAAATGTTAATATTATTATAGAGATGAGTTTTTACCTTTTTTACAATATATAAATTTAAATGATAATTAAAATATATAAACTTAAATGATAATCAAAAGGTGTATAGCTACTTTCAAACTACATAACTTTATTTTGAAATTTAAACTACATAAGGTGTAGAGAAGATTTGACACGAATGACTCTTTCTTTTATTGTTATAGCCTATCGGCATTCATCAACCACAAAACACTTGTGGTTGTGCTAGTATGTATATACGTGGAACGTCTATACACTATGAAATGTTAGAAAGCAAAAACAAACATCATCAAACGTTTGGCAATGTTACTAGTCAGTTAATTTTTCGACATAGTCGACATCGGTGGACTGCAACCATGAATCCCCTTGTATGAATTCTCCTACAGTAAACTGGCTCGCCTCTTGAGAAATTTTGATTACCCGATACCCAGGCCATTTCACGCAGTTTCCAGTTCCGGAGCCTGGCCCTGTATTCATATATTCTCCATAATACAAATTTTTCAATGAAAAATCTCCATCACATTCCAACCAGCCCGCAGGCTAAATAACGTCGTCTAGATAGGAATGCATGAATACCGTTTGGGAATACTCCTTCCAAGGTCTCCCCATATAACTTGGGAATGAACTTTTCACCGGAACAAGGTCGACATTGGGAGTGATCTTGTAGTTGTGAATGGAGGTTCATGTGCTCTAGTTCGGATCAGTTCTGCGCTGTGCGGTGATTGCACTTTTCTGATTTGCACTGAGTTTCCTGGGATCCAGAATGAAGCTCTGAAACACTATTGTGGCGTTCCCAAATATGAAACCTATCGTTCCCAAAATATTACACTCCCTGTAGAATTGACAAATAGAATGCACGTACAATGTGTCTTGGTATGCTTCAATCTTGCAGCGATATAAGATTGATTGATCCAATCCTACACAAAGAGCCACCACCTAATGCTTTTCTGGGCCTGCGGTGTTGACAAACGCCATGTATTGTGCCATAAACCCCTGCCCTACAGCAGCTACGTTCAGAAATTTCAAGGAGATCAACCTTTAAACATAGGCCACTATAGGTTAATCTTCCACTGATGTACTACAAGACCACAACTCAATCGATAAGAAAAATGCCTTCTTAACCCAAATGTTTCATGAAAGATGTTATCTACTAGAGTGTTAGTCACTAACAACACCATCTACCATATATAAAAATCTCAACATCAATCCTGAAAACCCTATCCTGAAAACAAACCCTTAACATTATCCCTGAAAACAAACCCTTGAATACTGGTCTTTCGATACTATCCCTGACGACAAACCCTTGAACATTGGTCTTTCAACATGTCTCTGACAAGAAACTCTTGAACACTAATCTTTCAGAATAAACTGTTACCATGTGTATTACTAATTTATGTTCAGCTTGTAAACAATTGGCAATAAGTCTAATTTTTATGCTTTTTTCTATTTGAGATTTTAGAATTGTTGGAAACATGCCAATGAATTTTATCATGAGGTCACATGCAGATGCAAATACACATGCACATGTTATTTATGAATTGTTTGTGTAACTATGTGATCAATTCATGATCAGTCCATGTAACTAAGTGATAGGTGTTATATATACGAGCATACCCATAAAGATAGAATAACAATACAAGCTAGAGAGCAACAAGTGTGTGAGGAGAGGATAATTTTATGCTTATGAAGATTGTTGTAGTTCTCCCTTGAATAACGGAAGACTGATAATCATTTCCCATGGTTTTTACCCGATTTGAATTTCCACATAAATCACTGTGTCAAGTGTCTGTTTGTTCTGTTTGTTTTTGTTGATTTTATGTTTGTTTAATATTGCTTAGTTTATGCTGAATCAAAGCGAATACATACCAATCTTTAAAGAGAAAAAAAGATGTGATTGAGTGTCTCATGTCATCGGCGTTCCCTAGATAATGTTAGAGGCGTATCAACACTCTAAAAAATACCATTTTGGGGGAAATCGACGCACAGAGCGCCGACACATTCACGCTCTCCCAACCACACTCAAGGAGAGTTGATAGTTCAAACGACCGCTCGTAAAGGAGCATCGATCTTTAAGAAAAATATTTTGCATGGTATTCAAATGGTTGAAGAAACATTCGATGGTTTAAAATGTGATGGTTTAAAATGTGAGGTGGATCGAATTTAGTATATAAAATTTGGAGGATTAACTTTGTCTTATTATGCATGACATGGTCGTGAGGTGAATGTTTAAAGTATAAACAATTCAAGTGGGTGGATGTTTAAAAGGTGACTTTTTAATTTTTTTTTTTTGGTGAGAGGGTGTTTTGAAAAGGGGTTTTAGTAAACAAGTGAAATATTTATTAAATATATTTTTTAAAAAGTTTTTTAATTAAATAATTTGGGATTTATATCAATACTCTTTCACTATTAAGAGACTTAGTTTTATAAGGAGTGGTTTTGGAGTTTTTTTTGTTAATGGCGAAAGTGTAGAGTTCTAAGTTTGAGATGGAGAAATTCAATAGTAAGAATAGCTTTGCACTATGGAAACTCAAGATGTGATATATGCGTGTGCAACAAGGATTGTAAAAGGCATTGGCTGGAAAGACAAAGAAACTGGCAAGCATGACAGACGAGGACTAGGAGGATCTGAATGCAAGAGCCCTCAATACTATTTGTTTGTGTCTGGCAGATGAATTATTGTTTAACAGTGTTGAAGAGGAGACAACAACAGGTTTGTGGACCAAAATAGAGAGTTTGTATATGACAAAGAACTTGTCAAACATAATCTTCTTAAAGAAGAAATTGTACATTTTGTGAATGAAAGAAGGTACGAAAATTGTTAATCATTTCAATGTCTTCAATACTCTGATTTGTCAATTAATTGCTATGGAAGTAAAGTTTGATTATGAGGACAAGGAAATTATGTTATTGTGTTTGTTGCATGAGTCTTGGGATCATCTGGTCACAACTGTGTGGTTTAACACAACAGATGCCATTGATTATGATATTGTTGTGGGATATCTATTGTGTGAGGAAATGAGGAAAAAAATCAATAAGGAAACCTCTACAGCAGAAGCAATGGTGGACAGAGGACGATCTACACAAAGAGGGCAAAGTCATAGGGGTACATCAAGGTATAAGTCAAAAGGAAAGAAGAGTAAGAATAAATGTTGGTTCTGTGGCAAACCTAGGCATCTCAAGAAGGATTGATGGAAAAGATAGAATGAATCCAAGGAGGACTCCACAAAAGAAGGAAAGGAAGCTAATGTAGCCGAAACAACTTCATGTTCCATTTCAGGTATGGTTGATGAGGTATTGTATACTTGTGATGTTTCACATCCACATCAGCATTGGTTGTTAGATTCTGGTGCATCCAACCACATGTGTCTTCATAGAAATTGGTTCTCAACTTACCAATCTATTGATGATGGTGTCTTTTTTATGGGAAATGATTTTTCTTGTAAAATTGTTGGAATTGGTAGTGTCCAGATTAAAATGCATGATGGTTCTGTAAGAACATTGACACATGTAAGACATGTACTAGAACTAAGAAAGAACTTGATATCTTTGGGAGTTATAGATTTTGTTGGTTACAGGTGTACAACTCAAGGTGGAGTATTGAAGGTGTCCAAAGGCATATTAGTAGTCATGAAGGAAAAAAGTCTTGAGAACCTTTATCAGCTTGAAGGAAGGACAGAAGTAAATCAAGCAGTTGTCGCATCCGAAGATGCAAGTGACTCTATCCATTTATGGCATCAACGGTTGGGTCATGTGAGTGAGAAAGGGCTTAAGGTACTGATTGATCGTAAGTCACTTCCAAGTTTGAATTTTCTGAATTTGAATTTCTGCAAGTATTGTGTCTTTGGAAAACAGTGTAGACAAAAGTTTAAAAGAGGAAGGCATATAAGCAAAGGTATCCTTGATTACATTCATTCATATGTTTGGGGACCATCCCCTACAGTTTATTTTGGAGGAACGTCATATTATGTGACATTTATAGATGATTAATCTAAAAAGGTTTGGGTCTATTTACTTAAAAGAAAAGATAATGTATTTAATACCTTTAAGCAATTCAAAGCTTTGGTTGAAAAGAGCATTGATTTTTTAATCAAGTGTTTAAGAACAGATAATGGAGGTGAGATCACATCTATGGAATTTGAGAATTATTGCAAGGAAGTTGGGATCGAAAGACATAAAACCACGGTTTATACTCCTTAGCAGAATGGTGTTGTTGAACGCATGAATAGGACTCTTCTAGAGAGAGCAAGGAGCATGCTCAGTAATGCCAAGATGCAATAGGAATTGTGGGAAGAAGTAGTTCTTACGGCATGCTATCTAATAAATCGGTCACCATCAACTGCAATAAATTGTAAGATTCCAGAAGAGGTATGGACAGGTCATTCGTTTGATTTTTCAAATATGAGAATATTTGGTTGTGATGCTTATGCCCTTATTTCTAAAGATCAACGTTCTAAGTTAGATCCTAGATCAAAGAAATATGTCTTTGTGGTTTATGGTGATGGAGTTAAGGGGTACAAATTGTGGGATCCTACTGCCCACAAACTCATCATTAGCAGAGATGTAGTATTTGATGAATCCTCACTCTTAAAATTAGAATTGGTAGATGTTGAAGTAAGACAAGAACAGGTACCGCAACTTCAGTAAATTCAGTTGGAAACTCAACCATCTTCAGAAAGGCAGGAGCATGAAGAAGTTCTAGAAGAAGAAGATGAAGATGTAGATGCAGAAAATATCCAGGAAACTGAGGATATGCCTCAACCATATCTGTAACACCCTGTTTCCCCCAGATTGTAAATATAACTAGACTGGCCAAGGACTATGGCAAACTCATAAGTATGAATATGTGATGTAAATGGACCTGCAGGAAGAGGTCAATGAAGGTGAATAATATTTTGAATTTATTGCAGACTGCTGAGAGGGGATGTGCAGAAAAAAGACCACGATGGCGGTGGAAGGCACCTGAAAACGTGGCGTTAACTTCCACCGAGAATAAAATACCGTATTTGGACTCCACTGGCTCGAAGAACCAAAAGCGGCTCACTCGCCCTGAAATTCAATGTCTCGCAGGCTGGTAGGCGGGTGGCTTGATGAGGGATGGGATGGTGAACCGCCCATCTGTAGAGCCGTCAGGCCTGATCGGCGCGAGGGTAATCATGCCACACGCAACCTCGCAAGAGGATAAGGTGTATGGCAGAGACAATTGAAACGGCAGACGCGAGGGGGAACTTTGGCATTATTTTTACGCAGAGTGAGTGATAGCAGAGAGGAAGGATTGCAACCTTCGCTCCTGGTCACTGGCAGACAGAGAGATGCAGTCTCAAAGCATCGTGGTCTAAGCTCGGGGGTGGCTAGTGGTAAATCCTTTGGGAGTCGCTGAGCCTACGGTTGGGTGGAAACAAGCACCCCTCTCAGTAGTCGTGCCCACTTCTGGTGTTATTTCTGATAAGTATTTTTATGTATTGCATCTTGAAATTCATATACTGATATACATATATACTCACAGCACTGTGAGATTGTGAACAAATTTAGTGTAAGAATGTCTGTCAATGTTTTGATAATAACTAATGGACCTATTCTTGTAATGGAGGAAGCCATGCACGACTCACGTCAATGAAAATGAATCTAATCATGCCCAGGTTGAACTAAGTCCAGTATCCAGTCCGTTCTCAGGAATTTGTTTCCCTTATCTGTATCCAGGAATGGCCCGAAATAGACCTCTTCACGGAGATTTCCCTTCTCAGGAAGGTTTACCAAGAACCTGGAAAAAGGGCGTGAATGTGAAAGTATTAGCAACCCTATACGAAGAGGAATGACCCTCTTGAAATCCAAAAGTAGCAGCATAAGGATAAGTATTGATCAATGGATGAGATCCTGTCGGGAAACCTGCGGTCATTCATGACCGTTAAATCGAAGGAATGAATGAGGGCGTAAATTTCCTTAACCCTTTTTCCCTTATCTTCATGAATAGCGAGGAAATCTGAATCGTAGAACCCCAGACTCCATGAGAACACCTGGACCGTTGGTTTGTCCACGTCCAAAGAGCAGTGGGAAAGGGCGCGGCGTCGGGACCGATCTGAACCATTAGATCTTAGCTAGGACGCCCGACAGTCGTTAGATCTATAGGGAGATAAATGAGGGTTAAGCCCATGTGAATAGGGACAAAGAGGATCTGAGCCGTCCATCCGAGGAGGACAGGTGGCAGAGATCCAGGGATCTCATGAGCTCGAGGCTCGCGGGGTAGAAGTCCAAAAGCTGGACTCTTTAAGTCACGAGTGGCGAGGCTACGAGAGGCTGTGAGCCATCCATCTGGGGAGGACAAATGGCAGAGATCGAGAAGATCTCGCGAAATTGAGAGCTCGCAGGGTGAATGCCCAAGTATTTGGCGTTAAAAGTCATGAGACACGAGGTCGCGAAGCAGCGAAGTAGCGAGAGGCTGTGAGTTGTCCATCTGGGGAGGACAGGTGGCAGAGATCGAGAAGATCTCACGAACTCAGGAGCTTGCAGGGTGAACGCCCAAGTATTTGGCGTTAAAAGTCGCGAGACACGAGGTCGCGAAGCAGCGAAGTAGCGAGAGGCTATGAGCCATCCATCGAAGGAGGACAGGTGGAAGAGATCGAGAGATCTTGCGAACTCGGGAGTTCGTAGGGTGAGAGCCCAAGTATTGGGCATTCAAATTCACGAGGACGCGAGAAGAGAGAAGGTAATAACCGTTGGATCTAGATCACGGGAAAACCGTTGGATCTACACGTGGGATCGGGTATCAGAGCCTCGCAAGAAAAGGCCCGAGAATTTGGCCAAGGGAATCCTGAGGTTGCGAGTAGCGAAATCCCTCGGGGAAAAGTCAGTGAGTTGATTGATCATCGGATCTCGGGGATCCGAGAACCCAGTGTTCAACCTTTGAACTCGCGAAGTCACAAGTTCCAATTCCCCAATAAATCAAGGAAAGGGGATCGCACGAAGAGAACTGTGGGAGTAGATGTCCCGACAGGGAAATAGAAGAACCTCAGAGTTCTTCGGGCGAGAAGAAGAAGACCCTGTGAGTGGACGTACCCGTGGTTGGCGCGCCTACGTCAGGTGGGACGTAAGAACACGGTTATGTACAGAGAATCGGGTAGGTAAATAGAAGACCTGTGATTCAGGGATTGGCATTTTGCTGTTACAAGCTCTGGGGAGTCTCATTATTGAGAATTCAACCAAAAAAATTTTGATTGATGGTAGTGGGTGTGTTACAAATTGGTATCAGAGCATGGTTACAACACTCGGCCTGATTGGGCTCATGCACGAGTCGTGCATAAACTCCATTCGAAGCACTCCTATGGGGAGTAACCCCTTGACTTAACTATCTTGTCCAGGATTAAAAACTTGGAATATGAAAACCCGACTGTGTATGCATGTGAAAGAGTTATGAATTTATGCGCCATTTATAAAAATG
>ML798092.1:41915-57047 GCA_009831015.1 Picea engelmannii
TATATCTCATAATTAAGCCCAGAAGGAGTTCCCTAAAAATGGGAGCTTGTGCCAAATTGGCACCCCGGTATTGTGGACCCTTTGAGGTTCTAGACAGAGTGGGACCTGTAGCCTATCGGCTAGCACTTCCTCCCACAGTAAAAACACATAATGTTGTCCATGTTTCATTATTAAAGAAATATGCACATGATGTTAATCATATAATTGACTGGTCTGTGATCCAGGTGGAACCGGAGGGAGAATTCCTACCAGAACCCCAATTCATATTGGACAGAAGGGAAACCCGACTCCGGAACAGAACCATTGCACAGGTCAAGGTGCAGTGGAAACATTTTGGCCCAGATGAGGCTACATGGGAAATGGAGGATGCCATAAGACAGGCATATCCGATTTTGGTTACTTCAGTACATATAATTCATGATAGTAGCTAAGAACATTGAGGACGATGTCCCTTTAAGGGGGAGTGAATTGTAACACCCTGTTTCCCCCAGATTGTAAATATAACTAGACTGGCCAAGGACTATGGAAAACTCATAAGTATGAATATGTGATGTAAATGGACCTGCAGGAAGAGGTCAATGAATGTGAATATTATTTTGAATTTATTGCAAACTACTGAGAGGGGATGTGCAGAAAAGAGACCACGATCGTGGTGGAAGGCACCTGAAAAGGTGGCGTTAACTTCCGCCGAGAATAAAATACCGTATTTGGACTCCACTAGCCCGGAGAACCAAAAGCGGCTCGCTGGCCCTGAAATTCAATGCCTCGCAGGCTGGTAGGCGGGTGGCTTGATGAGGGATGGGATGGTGAACCGCCTATCCGTAGAGTCGTCATGCCTGATCGGCGAGAGGGTAATCATGCCACACGCAACCTTGCGAGAGGATAAGGCCTATGGCAGAGACGATTGAAAGGGCAGACGCGAGGGGGAACTCTAGCATTATTTTTACACAGAGTGAGTGATAGCAGAGAGGAAGGATTGCAACCTTCGCTCCTGGTCACTGGCAGACAGAGAGACGCAGTCTCAAAGCATCATGGTCTCAGCTCGGGGGTGGCTAGTGGTAAATCCTTTGGGATTCGCTGAGCCTACGGTTGGGTGGAAACGAGCACCCCTCTCAGTAGTCATGCCCACTTCAGGTGTTATTTCTGATAAGTATTTTTATGTATTGCATCTTGAAATTCATATACTGATATACATATATACTCACAGCGCTGTGAGATTGTGAATGAATTTAGTGTAAGAATGTCTGTGAATGTTTTGATAATAACTAATGGACCTATGCTTGTAATGGAGGAAGCCATGCACGACTCACGTCGATGAAAATGAATCTAATCATGCCCAGATTGAACTAAGTCCAGTATTCAGTCCATTCTCGGGAATTTGTTTCCCTTATCTGTATCCAGGAATGGCCCGAAATAGACCTCTTCATGGAGATTTCCCTTCTCAGGAAGGTTTACCAAGAACCTGGAAAAAGGGCGTGAATGTGCAAGTCTTAGCAACCCTATACGAAGAGGAATGACCCTCTTGAAATCCTGAAGTAGCAGCGTAAGGATAAGTATTGATCAATGGATGAGATCCTGTCGGGAAACCTGCAGTCATTCACGACCGTTAAATCGAAGGAATGAATGAGGGCGTAAATTGCCTTAACCCTTTTTCCCTTATCTTCGTGAATAGCGAGGAAATCCGAATCGTAGAACCCTAGACTCCATTAGAACATCTGGACCGTTGGTTTGTCCACGTCCAAAGAGCAGTGGGAAAGGGCACGGCGTCGGGACCGATCTGAACCGTTAGATATTAGCTAGGACGCCCGACAGTCGTTAGATCTATAGGGAGATAAACGAGGGTTAAGCCCATGTGAATAGGGACAAAGAAGATCCAAGCCGTCCATCCGAGGAGGACAGGTGGCAGAGATCCAGGGATCTCGTGAGCTCGGGGCTCGCGGGGTAGAAGTCCAAAAGTTGGACACTTTAATTCGTGAGTGGCGAGGTTACGAGAGGATGAAAGTAGTCCATCTGAGGAGGAAAAGTGGCAGAGATCCAGGGATCTCCTGAGCTCGGGGCTCGCGGGGTAGAAGTCCAAAAGCTAGACGCTTTAAGTTGCGAGTGGCGAGGCGACGAGAGGCTGTGAGCCGTCCATCTGGGGAGGACAGGTGGCAGAGATCGAGAAGATCTTGCGAACTCGGGAGCTCGCAGGGTGAACGCCCAAGTATTTGGCGTTAAAAGTCGCGAGACACGAGGTCGCGAAGCAGCGAAGTAGAGAGAGGTTGTGATCCATCCATCTGGGGAGGACAGGTGGTAGAGATCGAGAAGATCTCGCAAACTTGGGAGCTCGCAGGGTGAACACCCAAGTATTTGGCGTTAAAAGTCATGAGACACGAGGTCGCGAAGTAGCGAAGTAGCGAGAGGCTGTGAGTCATCCATCGAAGGAGGACAGGTGGAAGAGATAGAGATATCTCGCGAACTCGGGAGTTCGTAGGGTGAGAGCCCAAGCATTGGGCATTCAAAGTCACGAGGACGCGAGAAGCGAGAAGGTAATAACCATTGGATCTGGATCACAGGAAAACCGTTGGATCTGCACGTGGGATAGTGCATCGGAGCCTCGCGAGAAAAGGCCCGAGAATTTGGCCAAGGGAATCCCGAGGTTGCGAGTAGCGAAATCCCTCGGGGAAAAGTCAGCGAGTTGACTGATCATTGGATCTCAGGGATCCGAGAACCCAGTGTTCAACCTTTGAACTCGTGAAGTCACAAGTTCTGATTCTCCGATAAATCAAGGAAAGGGGATCGCGTGAAGAGAACTGTGGGAGCAGATGTCCCAACAGGGAAATAGAAGAACCTCGGTGTTCTTTGGGCGAGAAGAAGAAGACCTTGTGAGAGGACGTACCCGTGGTTGGTGTGCCTGCATCAGGTGGGACGTAAGAACACAATTATGTACAGAGAATCGGGTAGGTAAATAGAAGACCTGTGATTCGGGGATTGGCATTTTGCTACTACAAGCTCCTGGCAGTCTCATTATTGAGAATTCAACCAAAAAAATTTTGATTGATGGTAGTGGGTGTGTTACAATCTCTGAGGAGATATTCACGGGTCAGGAATCCTCCTACTAGGTATGACGATTATGTGTCATATGTGGCTTTGGCTTCTATTGATGGAGAACCTAGTTGTTTTCAGGAAGCAATTAAGGTATCTGAAAGTGCTCAATCGAAGAAAGCTATGAATGAATAAATGGATGCCTTAGAGAGGAATAAAACATGGGACCTGGTAGAACTTCCAAAGGACAGGAAGGTTGTCACTTGCAAGTGGTTCTACAAACTGAAAAAGGGTGTTGATGATAAAGTCTAAAGGTATAAAGCAAGACTGGTATCAAAAGGGTATTCTCAAAAAGAAGGTATTGATTTTCATGAGATATTTTCACCAGTTGTGAAGCTTGTTTAAGTTCATATTTTTTTAGCACTAGCTGCTTTACTTGATCTTGAGTTAGAGAAGCTATACGTCAAAACAACATTTCTACATGGATATTTAGATGATGATATATATATGGAACAACCGGAAGGGTTTGTTTATGATCGCAATAAGAGGTTTGTTTGCAAACTCAAGAAGTCATTGTATGGCCTAAGACAGTCTCCCGGGCAATGGTTCAAGAACTTTGATTCCTTCATGGTGAGCCTAAATTTTACAAGGAGTGAATATGATCATTGTGTTTACTTTAAAAAGTTGGAAAATGGCATGTTCATTATTTTGGTGTTATATGTTGATGATATGCTTGTGGAAAGCAAGAGCATGGTTGAAATCAATAGGTTAAAGGTTAAGTTGGCTAGGGCATTTGATATGAAGGATCTAGGAGTAGCAAAACAAATCTTAGGCATGGAGATACACAAAGACAAGAAAAATGGTAAGTTGTGGTTATCACAACAGAAGTATGTGGAGAAAATACTTATGAGATTCAGTATGAATAATGTGAAACCCATTCAGATCTGTTTGGCTTCCCATTTCAAGATTTCTTCAGGTGTATTTCCTAGTAATGATGAAGAAAAGGATTATATGTCTCGTGTACCATATGCTAATGCAGTGGGAATTTTGATGTATGTGATGGTGAGTACTAGACCAGATATTTCGCATGTAGTCGGTGTTGTCAGTCGATACATGGAAAATCTAGGAAAAGTGCATTAAGAAGCAGTGAAATGGGTGCTTTGATATCTTAGAGGCACAACTAATTATTCTATCACCTATGATGGTTCCAGAGATTTAGTTTGCGGTTATGTAGATTCAGATTTTGCAGGTGACTTGGAAAAAAGGAGATCCACTTTAGGATATGTCTTTACTCTTGCAAGAGGACCTATTAGTTGGATGTCAAAGCTTCAAAATGTAGTCGCTTTATCCACTACTGAGGCAGAGTATATGGCTGCTTCACATGCATCCAAGGAGGCAATTTGCTTACAAGGTTTGTTGGGTGAGTTTGGAAGGATGTAGGACAAGGTGAAATAATTTTGCAATAGTCAAAGTGCTATTCATTTGGCTAAAAATCCAGCTTATCACAGTAAGACGAAGCATATTTCTGTTAAGTACCATTTTGTAAGACATATTGTCGATGAAAGTTGAGTGGCTCTGGAAAAGGTCCATACAAAAGTGAATTCTGCAGACATGTTTACAAAACCAGTTTTGTTAGAGAATCTACGGTGGTGTCTGGCTTCTCTTGGTTTGTAGAAAAGGCGATGAATTAATTAAGGGCATGATCTATTAGGTAAATTGTTGTGAAGGTGGAGATTGTTGGAAACATGCTAATGAACTTTCTCATGCGGTCACATGCAAATGCACATGCATATGTAGACGCACATGCACACGTGCATGCATGCCAGCTACTTATGAACTATTCGTGTAACTATGTGATCGATTCATGATCAGTCTGTGTAACTAAGTGATAGACGTTATCTATATGAGCATACCCATAAAGGTAGAATAATAATGCGAACTAGAGAGCGCTGAGTGTGTGAGGAGAGGATGATTGTATACTTATGAAAGCTATTGTAGTTCTCCCTTGAATAACAGAAGATCGATAATCATTGCCCGTGGTTTTTACCAAATTTAGATTTCCACATAAATCACTGTGTCAAGTGTGTGTTTGTTGTTCT
This sequence comes from Picea engelmannii, assembly GCA_009831015.1. NCBI lineage: Eukaryota > Viridiplantae > Streptophyta > Pinopsida > Pinales > Pinaceae > Picea > Picea engelmannii. The sequence goes on from ML798092.1 coordinate 47,039, forward strand.
TGGTTTCATGTGTGTTTAATCTTACTTAGTTTATACTCTGGTTTTATGCTATGTTTTTCTTTCGATGTTTTGCTTCCACTGGAATATCATTTAAGTGTCCTATACTTAAATTTTGCCCCAGAAAATCCACTTAGTTAATGTTTATCAAAATATTTATAACTTTAAAGTTTATATAGAATTAATAGTAAGTTTATAAAAACATTTCTAATGTTTACCAACAACTAATAACTCGATCCTTTTCCTATTGTTCTTCACTTTTTAAGAAACGAATTCCATTCCTCTCCAAGAAATCAAATATTTGAAATTGACCCTAAAAAAGATATTTACGGCTTCCCATTCCATGGTTTCGACCAAATACAATACCTCAAGGTCAAATTTTTAATAACATAACAACAGTACGGAGATCTAGTGATATATTCAAAACCTAATTTAAAAAAATATGAACTATGCAATATATTACAAGATCTCGCCTCTTAGGGTTTGGCTCATTCCTGTGGTTGCAGAGTTTATGAGCCTTCATCATCATTGTGGTGATTGTACATTGTGATACAAAGCATCCAGACTAGGTACTAAGTTATCTGGTAGAACATATAACGGACGTCTGCTTACCCCTATGTGCAGTTTCTACTAACCTAGCAGTGCACTCACAGGCCTCTTTCTGAGAATCACTTCCCTAATCAGCAAAAATGAATGTATGAAGGAATTAAAAGTGTGCTGGTGATTTACCTAAAGTAGAGGAATTGAAAGTGGTGGAACCGTCTACGACATTTCTGCTCCCTGTAACGATCGTGCCTTTCATGCCTTCTCCAACGAGCATGATATTCGTCTTTATTTTTCCCACTTCCACGTTCTCTTTGTAAGTCCCCTTCTTCACCTTGATCAATCTCTTAGAGCTTTTCTCCGGAGTCACAGTTATCGCCTGTGTAATTGTAAGGTAGCTAGAGAGGTAGTGGGGGGGCCCAGAGGGCCCATAGTGATAATAATGGAGGTCATTCAATGTAAGGTGGACTAGGTCCACTATATTATTAAATAAGGCCCACTATGGTAGTTAGATATAATAAATGGGTAATTAGATATAATAAATGTAAGAGGACTTCTTAGAAGGTTCTACTTCTAGAAGATTCTTCCTCTATAATGTTCTTAGGTGATGGTAGCACTATATAAAGGGGTTCAAGAAATGTAATGAAACATGAAGAGAAGTATTGTATTTGGAGTGGTAGCTCAATAGAAGGATGCCCCCTCGAAGACGCAAGTGAACAGGAGAGGATCCCTTCCATAATAGGATCCATTGTATGGTGTTTCCCTACCTCAAGAGTTTCTATAATAAAGTTGTAGTTTTCTATATGGTTTCATATATCTTGTGTGGTGATTGTATTCAGATATCTTTGGACCTATTGTGATATTTTGTATTCAGATATTTGGTTCTTAACAAGTGGTATCAGAGGCATCCTGAGCCACGATCACGTTAGCCACTACGTTGTTTGGAGAGGCTCGCAGGAGCCTCCGATCTCCTTCAGATAGCGGAGATAGCCATCAAGGAAAGCCATCCTTAATGGAATCGAATGGGAGGCATAGCTCGGGAGAAGAATCGTGCTTTGACTCATAAGCCGCCTTTGCTATGGCCAGAGAATTACTAACTAGCTTCCTCACGTTGTGCACGCTTCTCTCAACCAGAGATCTGGCAATGGTCTTTGGGTATTCTGAAATTCCGTCCAAGCAGGTGTCCTGGTTGGTGATTGAGGCGCTGAGCCATGTCTGTAAATCGCCGGCTTGTTCACAAGTGAATGCTTTTAGATCGTGGTGCTTTAAAAGAGAGATAGAGCTATCAAGTTGGTCCCTGGTAATATCCATGATCTGTACGGAATCTTGAAGAGCCATGGTTTGCTTAACGAATCTCGAAACGAGGGCTAAAGCCTTGTTCGCCTCCTCCATGGTCACCATTAGAGCAACGTGAAGGAGCTTCTTGGGTTGTGCAGGGAACAATTCTAGATGAGCCGAGAGACTCGAATAACAGAGCTCTCGATAAAGAGTGCTGTTACAAATGTATGCAATTGTATCGATTGGGTCTTGCAAATCTACAGCTGCTCCAGCTTCAGCTTGAATCTTGAAAGGGACGATCCACACAGCGGCACAGATTATGATCGCCACAAGCACCAGCGAAGCCATTGCAATGGCTCTTTAACTTTTGGTTGTTTCTCCTTCCATCGCTCTGAACAGGATTCAAACACAGATATTGGGGACTGGGTACTATCCCCAGTGAGTATGTTGGCCTTTTTTTATAGAGAGGATTTTTGCCCGATTATCTTCTAAATCAAATTCACGTTCGTCTCCGATGTATTCCGACAAGTAGATGATATAAGGTTAGGCTGGTTATTTCGATGTCGCAGGAAAAGTAATGGCGGTTGGTGCGTCCTCGAGTTTTTTTTTATTTTTGGGGATAAACATCCACTTTTTAACGTGTAGGACGTTCCGTGTTTCATTCGACCTCTTGCCTGGTTAAACGAATCTGAATTTTTTTAATGGAAATGGATATATTTTTAAAATATATGAAAATGATTTCAAATTGGTAAAGTATGAATATTAATAATTAATATTGCAAAATCAATTATATTAAAAATATGATTTTTTTTCAAATTTCACTATCATGACTACTGCAAAAACAATATTAAAAAATATAAATTATTTTTTAACTAAAATTAATAATTAATAATTTTAATTTTAATAAAAAATTTATAATAAAAATTCAAACTCCTAAATATTTAACTTTGTTTTATTAAAACTAATAATGAACATTCAATTCATTATACACACTAATAAAAATGAGAAAAACAAAATTTGATTCGGTATTTCAGTAAAAAAACTTTAGTATTTCAGTGTCGTGATGTAGAGGAACGTTACTATTGTTTTTTTATATAAAAGGGTCATAAATATAGATAAAAGCATTTTTGTTTTCTCATGGAAGCCCTTTAGTGTACAAAATGTGTACGAGAAAGGTTGAACAATTTTTTTTAAAATAAAAAAGATGTTTTTTATTATTCTCTTGTTATAATATGAAAATGATACATGTCATTAGTCTAAAAAAAAGATGTTTCTTATTATTCTGTTGTTATAATACGAAAATGATACATGTCATTAGTCTGTCACATGTTTTGTTAAATTAGCGGAAATCGGAATAGGTGGCAGACTGTGATACTTTTAGTCAAAAGAGTTATCCACCATTTGTCCTGCCAAACAAAAACCATAGCAGGTGGAACAAAACTGTTCTTGGAATCTAAGACAAACTAACAACCATTTGTCCTGCCAAACAGAAACCATAGCAGGTGGAACAGAACTGTTCTAGGAATATAAGACAAACTAACAACTAAAAAAAGAAAACAAAATTGTAAATCTGCATTGTCCCAGTATAGAGATCTGGGCAGGAATTGTACAAGGTACCCATTGCAAAGAACCAGAGATTAATCATTGGCACTTGGGGGTACGTCGTCCGAAGATCCGATGAGAAGGTCGTCCCTGGGCTGGAGCACGAAAGGCTTCGCACAGGTTGGGAAATGTTGATTAGCTGGTGCATTCGAGAATGCGTCATATAACATGTCGATCCACTGACTCATGAGGGTGTCCCGGTGGAGCTAGTCCACCATTTGGCTCCTAAGCTAAAAAATGAGCTCTAGCTGCTCTGGGCTGAAGAGAGGTGGCAGAGCAGGGCAGAATTCAGGGATTGCAGTGAGCGGTGGAGGTGCCAAGACTTGGTGGTCCTCCTGCGCGGTGCCCATGTCCTCCTGCACGGTACAAATGTCCTCCGCCTTGACCACCTCTACCTCTTCCCCGATTTTGTTGTTGGTATCCTGTGTTGAAACATTTGAGTCCAAGTGGACGAATTCCTCCTCAATTATGTAGGTAGCGCCTTCCATGTCACCCTGGGTACTTGTGTTCATTGTGTTATGGTTGGGGAATGGCAAATCCTCTGGAACTGTGAAGAGGAGGGATTCTGGAGGCACCTGGATGGGTTCCTCCGGAACCACCTCCTCGACATAAGCCATTGATGGAGTTCTTGGCCTTTCCAAGCGCTAATTCCGAGCTATGGACATGGCTCTTTCCAACCGGTGCACCCGTCTCTGTCGGGCGGCGTAACTGTACCAAGCTAGGTTGCGCCTTGACTTGCCCCTCTCCCTCGGCATGGCTAGGCCAGGAGGGTTGAGAATTCGCTAAGTGACTGCGAGGAAAAACCATTGCTCAATGGTCTCGTTCTCAAGGCATGCAGGGTGGTGGAGAGAGAAAGAGAAGTAGTGTCAACCCAAGTCGAGCGGGAGAGATAACCCCTAGGCCGACATGACCCTTGTACTCACCAGACCTCTGCAATTAAATCTCTGTGCCGCCATTATCATAACTCAAGGGAGTTGTCCTCCCATTCTTTGCAAGCAGTAATGGTCGCCCTTCATTCAGGACTGAGGTGAAGGGCAATGGCCTGGCATATTTATGGCTTGATTCTTGGGCAAGTTGTGTGGCCTCCCATTGCTACATGGCACCCCATCCAGGAAGAAGGTGTTAGCATTGAGAGTCACCCTCAGATTGTGGGAGGATAAATCCAGTACCCATCAGATTTTTTGGTGGATGTTGGTTTTATATGAGTGGAGGTCAATGGAAAAAACTCAATATATGAATGATGTTCAACATAGAACTGGACAAGAAATGCACAGGGAAGTGAGGGCCACATTAACTTCAGTCAATGAATTGAGTTTAAGTGTGAGCAGAGGGAAGACTTAGTGAGAAAGGTGAACAAGACTGTTATAGGCATTAGGCCTTCAACCAACTCGGAGAAGAAAAACTCAGACTCAAGAGCGCTCTTGAGCTCAAGCTTCAGACATTGAAATATGTCATAGCAGCAGAATAATCAAACCTACATTATCCTGAAACTACAACAACTTGAACGAATCCTCCATGCCTGAGCCATTCAGTGTAAGATGGAGAAGATAACACAGGGAACTGAGTAAAACTGGTCATGATACCGCTGTGATCAAACCTACATAACAACCCTCGGCTGGATCCTCCATGCCCCAGTGTTTTAACACAGCTTTTACAGAGAGATGAAAAGACGTTGACTTCTATTAATCTGAAAGTCTCAAATATGATACATAACCAGAGAACAGTTATGGCATGAAAACATTACAAAATGGGGAGCTTTTCTCAACTAGTTGATGACCCTAACAAAATATCAAAACTACATATTTATACTCAAAACTGTCTGCAACCACCAGAGGCACGATCGAGTCAATGCGTTCAAGGCTTTCCATCTGTGTCTTCTCTGCAGAATCTGCATGCAGTCTTTTGTCAGACGGGAGCTCAGATCAGTTCATTTGTTTCTTCTTTGTCAGACTATGCATGCAGTTCTCTGTCAGACGCGAGCTCAGATCAGTCTGGGATGACAGTCTACTTCCACGGACAATCCTTTCTAGCTTTCCATTTATGGGGGGCGATGATGTTTCAACCACCACCCCTGCTTTCATTAACTTCTTCATTGGGATCAGGATAGGGCCTTCTGAGTCAACTCGGCACCTTGAAAATGTGATGGTGTTGCTCTAATGTTTTGTCACATGTATCTTTGTTGGACGTTTGTGGGGAAAACTGGTAGGCGGACGTGGATGAAGACAATGGTGAGTTGGTGAGGTGTTTGGCACAAAATCACATGGTACAACGAGTGAACGACGACCATGTGGAAGGATGTGGTTGGTGGTGACTCGGAATGTGTGAGTGAAAGCATGCAGGAGATTACGTGTAACGACGCAAAGGTGATGTGGAAAAGGAGAAAGGGATGTGGAGGTAGAGCGGTGTGATTGGTTAGGGGGTAAACGACATCAATAGTGGAGGTGACATGGAGTGTGAGTGGAACAGGTGTTGGGAGGGATTATTTCCTAAGGAAAAAATATCATTTTATGAAAAATCCTTCTACTAACATAGGCTCCATGGGGGATAGAGACTTCCCTGCGAGGCTCTAAGAACTTAGTAGTTCCAGTTGCTTTATGCATTGGGCTATGGAGTCAAGCTAAAAAATATCATGTTGAGGAACACATGCGAACATGTACACTATCTACTTGAAAAGAAAGAAAACACACAGGCTCCAGAAGGAGATTATTTATGTACACTCCTAGACTAACTAATTGTTACAAAGTGCTAGGTGAAAGTGGACTTCCACCAGAGCCAGTCAAGTAACCTCCTAACTGAAAACTTATTTACTCTATCACTGATCAAATAAAGATAATGTAATTGTGACAACAAAACAATTACATTTTTCAACTCTCCTCCTAGTGTTGAAGGAAAGATAAATTTTGGAGGCTTCAATACCTAGACAAAAAGAAACTCCATGTACTCCCCCATAGGGTCATAAAATAGGGGACAAAACTTACTTTGTTGGTAACAAAAAACATGCTATGTCCTACAGTTGCTCACATTCGGCTAAATGTTTGTAGCAAGCACAGGTGAGGGAAAGGTTGATGCAGGCTGCTTATCCGCTTCCTCTTTATCTGCTCTTATAATGTCAGCGAGTTGAGGGAAAGAAATTTCTTCATGTATATCAATGAATGGGTGCCTCTCCTTAACATGTTGCTCAGTGTCTTTTGTGGATCCAGGATGGTTGATTTCCACCCAATTCTCTTCCTTAATGAATAAAGGAAAAGGCTTTATAGTGTGGTCTTGGAAATCCTTCATAAAACCATACTCACCCGTGAATATCGGTGAAATAATGAAATTTGAAATTTTCAGAAGATCTGAAACATATGTCTCCATGTATATGGAAATAGGACCATGAATCGTGTGATAGAATTTTGGATGCTTTAGAAGACTAGGTTGCTCCTTGGTAAATGCCTCTCTTCTTGCAAATAAATGACCTTCTTGTTCCTTTGAAACCAACCCTTGATCATCAACAGTTGCAGTCTCTCCTTCATAAGAATGATCACAAGATATTTGTACAATAGGATTTAAAGAATCATAACTATGATCATCCAAGAAGATATAGTTATCTATGCAATCAACCACTTCTACATGCTCAAAATGGTCTGAAAACTAATCATAAGATTGACATGCATTCCTGCCCATAGTAAAATCTGCAAATGTTGAAGAATCTGATTCCAAATGTGAATCACCGCTACTTCCCTGTTGTTGTTCTAGATCTGATTCATACTCACTATCTTCTTGCTCGTTCTCTAAAACATAATTACATTCTCCTTGCTCGGAATTTGAAACATACTGACAGTCTCCTTGCTCGGAATTTGAAACATACTGACAGTCTCCTTGCTCGGAATTTGAAACATATTGACAGTCTCCTTGCTCAAAATCTGAAACATATTGGCAGTCTTCTTGCTTATGCACATGCAATTTTTTAAGATGTGCTTGCATATGAATCCCCTTGCTAGCCCTGATGTTCTCTTATACTTCTTCATCATCTTCAAACATGTGTCTTAAAGATGAAGATTTCCTTTCTCTCGGGAGAAGGACAAGCTTTGAATGCTAAGCCATGACATAGTACACCATGGCAGCAGCCTCTGTGGGTCTGATCTCCACAGGCATACTATGATAAACACTGTAAACCCTCTTGTTGAAGACAACCAAGGCTTCCTCCTCCCATCTCCTCAAGGCATTAAACTCAAACCAGTATTGATCAAGGGACTTGCTCTCACCCCAACACTTTAAAAATGCATGGCATAGCTCAATCCAAGAACCAATAGAACCAACTCCTAGACACTTAAACCACACAACAACGTCTCCAAACAAAGATTGTGAGAACAACCTCATGGTAACATCATCATGAGCAATATCAAACTGATCAATAAATTTCTCAAAGGCCTCCAAGTGCCTCTCAGCTGTAACAAGATCCTCTCCAAAAAACCGAGGAAGATACTCAAAGGAGTAAAGAGGATAGGGATGCAGGTGATGTGGCAACCTTAAGGTTTAAATATCTTGTCTCTAATCTTAGCTTGAAAACTTGTGGGTTGAACATGGGATTTAACAAGAAGATGGGAAGGTTCAATAGACATAACAGAGGGTAATGAGATCTGAGAAGGATTTGAATCATTTTCAACCCCCTCAAGGCTACAAGGGTGATCAACTTCAAGAGGAAATCCAATACAAATCTCAGTTTTATGAATGGGCTGAGGTGAAGACACAAGATCAACATCTACAACACAATAAGAGGGCATGTCTTCTTCTTCCAAGGATGGATAAATAAAGGAAGGCTTATTATCCTTTGAATAGACAAAGCAGAGGATAATCCTCTTTATATGCGAAGGGAAAGAGAGAAATGAGTTGATAAAAAAGAACAAGATTTCATGAAGAAAGCTCATAAAATGATACCTGGTCATCCCCTTCGGTATGGTCATCTTTCTGTCAACAGGATCCTCCCCAGTGGAGTTTTTGATTGTGGAGTCGTCGGGTGCAAACTGCAATCTTCAATGGTACTGATTTCTGATGCACCTTCAGAATCATAATTTCTTTGGCATTTTATCCCAGGGAAATGTCTTCAATTCGTTCCCCAACAATGGTGCCAAGAATGTTAGCACTGAGAGTCACCCTCAGAATGCGGGAGGATAAGACCAGTACCCATCAGAGTTTTTGGGGGATGTTGGTTTTATATGAGTGGAGGTCAATGGAAAAAACTCAATATATGAATGATGTTCAACACAGAACTGGACAAGAAATGCATAGGGAAGTGAGGGCCACATTAACTTCAGTTAGTGAATTGAGTTTAAGTGTGACTAGAGGGAATACTTAGTGAGAAAGGTGAATGATATTGCTATGGGAATCAGGCCTTCAAGTAGCTCAAAGAAGAAAAACTTAGACTCAAGAGCGCTCTTGAGATCAAGCTTCAGACACTGAAATATGTCCAAGAAACACAGTCACAACAACAGAATAATGAAACCTACATTATCCTGAACCTACAACAACTCAATTGGATCCTCCATGCCTAAGCCATTCAGTGTAAGAAGGAGAAGATAACACAGGGAACTGAGTAAAACTAGTCACGATACCGTTGTGATGAAACCTACATAACAACAACATAATAACCCTCGGCTGGATGCTCCATGCCCGAGTATTTTAACACAACCTTTATAAAGAGATGAAAAGAGGCCGACTTCTATTAATCTGAAAGTCTCAAATCTAATACATAACCAGAGAACAGTTCTGGCATGAAAACATTACAAAATAGGGAGCTTTGCTCAACCAATTGACGACCCTAACAAAATATCAAAACTACATATTTATACTCAGAACTGTCTGCAACCATTAGAGGTGTGATCGAGTCAATGCATTCAAGGCTTGTCATCTGTGTCTTCTTTGCAGAGTGTGCATCCAGTCTTCTATCATATGCGATCTTAGATCAATCCATCTGTGTCTTCTTTGTTAGATTGTGCATGCAATTCTCCGTCAGGCGCGAGCTCAGATCAATCAAGGTTGACAGTCTGCTTCCACGACCAATCCTTTATAGCTTTCCATTTATGGGGGGAGATGATGTTTCAACCACCACCCTCGCTTTCATTAATTGTTTCATCGGGATCGGGATGGGGCCTTCTGAGTCAACTCGGCACCTTGAAAATGTGATGGTCTCACTCTGATCTTTTGTCACCTATATCTTTGTTGGACATTTGCAAGGAAAACTTGCAAGCGGATGTGGATGAAGACAATGTTGAGTTGGCAAGGTGCATGGTGCAAACTCGCATGGTACAACGAGTGAACGACGACCATGTGGATGGATGCGGTTGGTGGTGACTAGGAATGTGTGAGCGCAAGCATGCGGGAGATGAGGTGTAACGGCGTGAAGGTGATGTGGCAAAGGAGAAAAGGATGTGGAGACAGAGCGGTGTGATTGGTCAGGGGGTAAACGACAACAATAGTGGAGGTGACATGGAGTGTCAGTGGAACAGGTGTCGGGAGGTGAGAGGGAGAGAAATGACAATAAAACAGGAACAGGCGTGTGAGAGTGTGAGTGGAGGACAGATATCAACGGGAGCATGGGCGGTATGGG
>ML798092.1:57117-75415 GCA_009831015.1 Picea engelmannii
GTGACACGTCGAGAGGGGCCCACGCCAGAAAACCACCAACTCGGACCCCACCCCGTTAAAGGCAGAAAGGTCGGGGGGGTCCGAGCTTGGATGTTGACTATAGATCTAAGCACGCCTCGCTCAACTGTTAATATATGCGCGCTCCATAGCCACAATGCGCCAAAACTATTAAGCATCGATAAACATAGGATAAAACCCAAATGTGGGTCGCGCTAAGACCCCTTTCCTTCATTTTTCACCAAGGAGTTATTTCTTAAGGAAAAAAAATGATTTTATGAAAAATCCTTGTGCTAATAGAAGGGTTGAACATTAGACTAATGTTTAAAACGTTATTGTTCTATCATGGGTTTAGATTTATTTTAATTAAATTTATTATTTAATATTAAGAAAAGTTTTATTTTTTTAAATATATATATATTTTTAAATATTTTTTAAGAAATTTACATTAATTGTTATTAACTTAAAACAATTTTATTATTATTTTTTTTTAAATATGTATACCTACTTAACGGCTTTAACTTCACCTATATAAAAGGAGTAAAGGGGAAAACATTGAAAATAAATTTAAAAAGGATTAAAGGGGAAAACATTGAACACAAATTTAAACGTTCATCTAAATAAATTAAAAGTTTAAAAAACATTAATTATATTCATGGATGTTGAGGAGTTGCAAGGTCAAGTAAATCATTTTATAAATATGGTTATTAGGAAAAACAAGATTAAAGAAAACATATAAATGGTGAAGAGTTGGTTTTTATATTAATTTAGTTTCTTCCTAAAGAGTTCGAGTTAAGTATATGCATATTTATATGATTCTTTATTATAATATTTAATACATAATGTGAAACTTATAAATGGTGAAGAATTGGTTTTCATATTAATTTAGCTTCTTCCTTAATAGTAGTTCGAGTTAAGTATATGCATATTTATATGATTCTTTATTACAATATTTAATACATTCGAGTTAAGCATATGCATATTTACATGATTCTTTATTATAATACTTAATATATAATGTGAAACTTATAAATGGTGAAGAATTGGTTTTCATATTAATTTAGCTTCTTCCTAAATAGTAGTTAGTTCGAGTTAAGTATATGCATATTTATATGATTCTTTATTACAATATTTAATACATAATGTGAATTATATTTATAATTATGGGATTGGAATATCTATCTATATATATAAAAGAAGTATTAAAAAGTTTGATGTAATTATTTGCTATTTTAAGTTTGAAATCAAAATATATATGGATAAGCCACAAAATATTATAGTTATCCATCTCTAAATACATTGGAACATAATTATTTTATTTATCAAAAATTTATCTCAGTACTATTTTATGTTATTAGTATATAGACATAAAGATATACAAATAAATTGGAGTACCTCTCATTAATGTGCAAAATCAATAGAGGATTTGAGATCTCACTGGGCAACTTTTTTCCCAATTAAACTCTTGGTACAAGGGAAAACCTTCATGTTGTGCCATATCTTCTTTTGAGATTCCATCTACTAATTTGTTAAATTCTCTATATGGGTGCTTAGCAAATAACATACTAAAGAGTGACCCTAGATCTCTAATTTTGTGAAGCAAGGGAGACAACATGTTGGGTGTTGTGTCGTTGTTTTTAGTCCATGCTTGCGCATGTACTAACCTTCTTAACACTGGGGAGTTTTAGACCCAACGTTCGTCCAGAGCATGTCCAACAAAAACCCCTAAGCACCAACATATCAATCCCCGGCCAAGGTCGAGGAAGGTCTCACCCGATATGAAGAGAGGATCATAGAGACAATAAGGTCTTGTGTCAATGATGGAGGATTAAACATATGAAACACTACTTCTATTGACATTCATGGAAATCATGTCTGATAGACTATTTTTAGGACTAAGAATTAGAACAATACACACCCAGATTCAACTCATTCACAATAGACACATAATAGATCAAAAATATCATATATTTATTATTGGGAGCATTCCATCACACAGAGATATACAATGCACTGAACAACTTCTTAGGATAAACATAGAACTTTGTATCATTACTATGCAAAACAATGGGAGTACAACAAAATGCGTCATGCGCATTTCCTTAGGATTTAGATAGAACAAAATAATAAGAATATATTCAAAACAACATAGGATTACAACAAGATCATAGTGAACTCGATACCGATAGCCAATCGATTGTTTCACACACTAACTAGCTAACTCCTTTTTTGATCTTAGAGCTCCTTTTTATATCTTTCATTATTGGGGAGAACTATCTCTTTCTTCTCTACTCCACTCACTTGTCTGATCCAACTACCTCGCACTCTTCTAGTTCCTATCAACACTCCACTTAGACTCTTTTCATTAGGGGAAATCTTAACTTTCTAGCCAACTTATCTTATGGTTTCCCCACGTCTTCATATGCTTTGGGAAATAATCAGTCTGAGAGATTTCTCGATGATTACTTTCTTGATTCTAGCAGGCATCTTCTTGGTTTCCGAAGCAATTGGCAAAACTCGAATCGATGTGCACTTGGTAGTCTTTATATTTGTCATGTTGCTAACAAAACTAGGTTTCATGCACACTTTATGGAATTCATCGTGCATTTCCTTCAGTGCGAGAAAAACTATGGAATGAGCACGCACAACTTCATTTGTGCACGGGTGCAAAAATGGACCCAAAACTTTGGGTGCCAACAAGCCCCCACCACTATTATCTGGCTCATTCTCGAGGGAGTTTCTTTATAGTACTCAAGTGGGTAGATTAAGGGAAAAAAAATCATCTTTTTTCAGAAGAGTTATGAGGACATTCAGTGGTTTCAATCGGACCATGCACTGGTGCCTCAAGAGAAAGCATCATTCTCTGCTTGTTGTTTTGTTCTAACATAGGCAGGCTGAGTGGGATGTCTCGATCAGTCTAATTCTTATGAGTGGTGGTGTGATGAGAGGATGTGAAAATAGGGATGGCATGAATGGGATTAAAAAGAGGAATTCAACCCGACCTTCTTGCTCTAGGGGAGGATGTGATGGTAAGGGGTGGAAGGAGGGTGTCGAGCGAGCCACTGAGTAGGGTCTCATCTTAACATCAAAGGGGATGAAGCATGGTGAAGATTCAATAAGCTCTTGGAGTAGGGAGAAGGGGAGCGGTTTTGAGAAGAAAACCAGGGTTCATAAAGAAAGGAGTTACAAAGATGACATTGCTTGGGACAGGGAGTGGGAAAAATATGGCAGAGCAAGGTTTGACATACTAACCACCTCTTGGAAGGTTTCATAGTAGCCTCTAGTGTTTCTTGATCGAACTGATGAAAAAAGGATATGGATAACCGACTAAGGCATGCCATGATAGGGGAGTTGGAGAATCGCAACGAGAGGAGAAAGGAAATCATGCAAGGAGTTGGTAGAGAAAGATGTTGGATGGTAATCGGGGTCATGAAATATATATGTGGGGGAAGGTAAGAAGAGGGAGGAAGGAGGGATAAATAATGTGAAGAGAGGGATGGTGTGAAGGGAAATAAGGAAGTGACAATAGATTGCAGTGGAAGAGAAGTTCGATATTGAAGAGCAGTGTTGACCAAAATTTGGTCACCTATATATTCCCTCTCTTGGAATAATAAAAAAAATGATATTGGAAGATGAGTATATTTTCATTTCATAACCCTCGGTATCAGTTTCTCCATGCATTTTACGGAATCAAAATCAGAGTCTCCATGACCAAGATACGCATACTTCTGTCCAGAAGTCCAACGGAGGTATTACAAGAAGAAATATGAAAAATGTTCTAAGTGACATGTTCTCTCCTCTCTTTTCCGTACACATCTATTCAATCTCTCATTTTATATTTAGTCATTTTTCCCATTGTCTCATTACTATCATTTTCTCTTTACCATTTTCCACACTTAGCCATTTCTCCTTATCTTTTCATTTTCATATTTTTCATATTTCTTTCCATATTTCACGTGACCCGTTATATTTGGTGAACTTGCCATATTATTTTAATAATATTTTTCCTATCCTAAGTTCTATGAGGAACATATACAAGTGACACATAACACTTTATTAACCAATGATATACATCCACATGACAGTTAATGGATGGTGCCACATGGAAACTAATTAATGAAATCACGTGGCAACATACAAGAAGTGACACATGGCGTAATTTTAGTGGATGACATATAACAGATTCTTATTGGAATATTGTTGGCCTATCGAGTGACGAAATGTGGAAACATTTGGTTGGGTTACTCATCATTGTTGACTAGGAATATTGTTGGTTGAATCGACATGAAAAATTATTATTATATTCAACAATTTTCCAAGGGTCGAATCTTCCAAGCTCCATAGTTTCTTATCTTCTCGTGTTTCTGGCTAAGTGTATCAAACTCTTAGTATTATATATCATGAATAATGTAATATCCCAATGCATTTGGGATATAATTTTAAACCAAAAAGTCGAATTTTATGAAAGGAAGCACAAAATTCATCCAAGGGCCCACATTTGCCCAACAATTTTGATCGATGGTGGTTGAGTATTGATCTTGCAGAGGCCATAACTTGAGCTCCGGGTGTCGTAATCGCGCAAAATTTAGACCATTGGAAAGGTATTTCAACATACAATATGGTGGTATAGGTTTAAAGTGCTAAAAAATGATATATTTTTCTCAAAAATTAAAATATCAGTCAGGTGCATTTTTAATGGGAAATTAATTAAATTTTGAAAATAAAAGTTTAATTAAAACTTTTATTAAAAAAAGGAGAGGGACCCATTTTCATTTTACATATATTAATTATGTGAGTTCATTAATGAGGAATTGATAAGGAATTAATTAAAGGGAATGTTTCAATAAGAAACTTGTACAAGAATTTCTAAAAGGGAGAAACCCTAACTACTCAAGCAGTTAGAAAATATCATCTTAAAAGGAGAAGAGAGGCTTCTTCAAAGGTGGAATAATCAGTATTTTCAGAGGGGTAGGGAAGAATATCAGAGGAAGAAGAAGATACAACCATGGATACACAATCCAACTTCTAATCAAAATAAATAAATCTCCATCCTCTCCATTATATATATATATATATATATATATATATATATATATATATATATATATATTCGTCTACACCACTTCTCATAGTTTTATCCTTGAATCTTAGAGTTGGGCATAAGGATGAGTTTATGAGTGTTCTTCTTATATTCATCTAAGATCTTTTCTTATATGATCATGGAGTATTTGCACCCACATATATGGATGTCAAATATTTTGTAGAAGAACATCGTTCATGAATAAAACTTCCCAAAGAATTGCTTTGGGGTTGATTGATCCAAGTGGATATAGGTGACCATCCACCTTTTCCAACTGGCTCAAAACAATTTTCTAGCAATTTTGGTAATTTACTATTTTTAGCAGTTTTTAACTTTCGGGGACATTTTGAGGCCCTAAACGAAGTTTTTTGGAAAATGGGAAGAAATATGGAAATTGCTTTGATATTTCCTCCAAAATGAATCTCCTCAACGATACCTTTCCAACGGGCTATCATGCGCCTAAAACGGAGATCATATGCAAAAGTTACGACCCCGAGAAGTTGATGTATTAACTTACCTAAATAGGGCCCACATGACTTTTGGCACTTCATCTCCTAGGGTTAGGTTTTTGGATGTATAGGGTTTTTGGCATTCCTTTTTATTGTAAAAAGGCCTTCAGAGCCTCATTGTAATCATCTTCTTGCGAATGTGAGTAGCCGTCACATTTCTTCTCAGAGATAAGCTGCCACAATTATAGCGAGTCTTTCACTCTATATTTTTATAGTCTCTGTACATTCTTTCATTAATAGAAATCGTGTATCACTGTATCTCTATATTTATGGTTGCATCTCTGATACATTTCTGTTATATTATTGGATATCTGTGATGTCTCTGTGCATTTCTTTATTATATCTCCACTCTTATTTCGTGTCGAAAATAATCTGGATCAGTGGTATTAGAGCAGACTACTCTTGATCATTTTTTGTTTTCAGTGCATGTCCCCGATGAGGTCCGAGTATATAAAGTTGGGTCTCAATCTTGTCTCTCTTGAAGAAAATCGCTCTCGCGCGCCCAAGAAACCCTCCATGGAAGAAGAAGAGAAAAATGATGGAGTAGACGATCCTATCAATCTGTTGCTTGAGCAAGCTCTCACGCGACAGAGGGACAAAATGATGGAGAATTTTTCCCACATCCTTCAACGACTGCCAATAGAAATAGGAGCATCTTCATCAAGTGACAACTTTGGAGACACCTCGCCTTTCAAGGTACAAGTTAATTTTGATATTCCTGTATTTGAAGGACACATAGATGCAAAATCCCTAGACAAATGGTTAAATCTACTAGAGGGTTATTTCTCTGTTCACCATTTTTTCGACAGGAAAAATATCACCTTTGCACTCCTTAAGTATCTCCCTCATGTCAAACATTGGTGGGAAACTTGCTAGGAGAAAAGTTCCATATAGGAGTCTAGAATATATGGGGTCGAGCCCACTTGGGATTTTTTAGTGGATGCAGTAAAGGAACAGTATTACCTTGTTGGAAACTATGAGGACCAGTACATGAGATGGACCACACTGCGGCAAGAGAGGGGCCAAGAAGTTCTGGAGTTCACCAATACCTTCCATACCTTGCGCACCAAGTTGGGTATCAAAGACTCTGAGTGACATTTGGTTCTGAAATACTGTGGGGTTCTACACAGATACATCCAAACTGAAATGGATTTTCTTGATATCTCATCACTCGGTGTTGCATATCAATATGTTGTTAAAATCGAACAAAAATTTAAGCACCATAACAAATGGGAGTTCATATTGGAAAATCCGCAACAACCAAAGTATGAAAAAGATGACCCTAAAAAACAGTCTCCCGAAAACCAATCCAAGCCATAGGAAAATAAGGGTCACGTGAAGACAAAGAAGGACACCGGAAAATGGTGCAATTTCCACAAAATCCCTTGGCACAACACCAATGAATGTATCTCAAAACAATCATTGGTGGCCAATATCAAAGACAAGGAGCCGAACCCTAATTCAGAATATGATTCTGAAAATACTGGTAAAGAACAGATCATTGACGTAGACACCACTGCTATTGTCGCGACCGCAACAATTCAACTAGAGGAACCAACAGATCCTGAAGAGGGGGAGTGCCTTTTTCATTCACAAATGTGGGTGAAGGGGACCCCGCTGCATTTTATTGTTGATAGCGGAAACCAGAAGAACCTCATCTCAACAGAGGTTGTCAAACAGTTGAGATTGTCGACAACACCACATCCGCAGCCATACAACATTGGGCCAAGAAGTTCTGGAGTTCACCAATACCTTCCATACCTTGCGCACCAAGTTGGGTATCAAAGACTTTGAGTGACATTTGGTTCTGAAATACTGTGGGCTTCTACACAGATACGTCCAAACTGAAATGGATCTTCTTGATATCTCATCACTCGGTGTTGCATATCAATATGTTGTTAAAATCGAACAAAAATTTAAGCACCATAACAAATGGGAGTTTGGATTGGAAAATCCACAACAACCAAAGTATGACAAAGATGACCCTAAAAAACAGTCTCACGAAAACCAATCCAAGCCACAGGAAAATAAGGGTCACGGGAAGACAAAGAAGGACACCGGAAAATGGTGCGATTTCCACAAAATCCCCTGGCACAACACCAATGAATGTCGCTCAAAACAGTCATTGGTGGTTGATATCAAAGACAAGGAGCCGAACTCTGATTCAGAATATGATTCTGAAAATACTGGTAAAGAACAGATCATTGACGTAGACCCCACTGCTATTGTCGCAACTGCAGCAATTCAACTAGAGGAACCAACAGATCCTGAAGAGGGGGAGTGCCTTTTTCATTCACAAATGTGGATGAAGGGGACCCCGCTGCATTTTATTATTGATAGCGGAAACCAAAAGAACCTCATCTCAGCAGAGGTTGTCAAACAGTTGAGATTGTCGACAACACCACACCCGCAGCCATACAACATTGGGTGGCTTCGCCAAGGACGAGATCTTCATGTCAGCCAGTAGTGTCGATTTTCATATGGCATCCAGACCTTCAAGGATGAGGTATTATGTGATGTTTCCCCACTAGATGTCTGTGATGTTCTCTTGGGCCAGCCATATATGTGGAGACGCCATGTTGTTTATGAGTCTCGACCTCGTAGTGTCATTGTTTCTCTAGGGGGTCATCTCTACAGAATACCAGAGGTAGTTCCTACTATTGTTCCACCTAAATAGTGCCACAAGGTAGTATCTAATACTGCAAAATTCAGCTTCTTCATAATTTGTTCAAAAGGGGAACAAAAGGACACTGCAACCACTACAACCTCGTCCCAAGCACCTTTTATCCAATAGAAGAAGGTCGAAAAGGTTGCAGCAAAGCGTAAAGAATACTTCTGCAGACTTTCCTCTCATGTAGATCGACTTGTTGAATAGCCTCAGCCTCAACAGGTTCGTGACACACTTCCATAAACTGAGTAGCACGACATCTCCAGCAAGGTAAGCAACTCACCAAGATTTAGATTCAGCAAACGTTTTTTTCCTCTCCCCTGGTCACTCAACGCAATGGGGACTATTGCATCCTAAGGAGGGAGTATTGATCCAGGTGGATATCGATGACCACCCGCCTTTTCCAACTAGCTCAAAATAGTTTTCTGGCAATTTTGGTAATTTATTATTTTTAGCAGTTTTTAACTTCTGGGACCATTTTGAGGCCCTAAACGACGTTTTTGGGAAAACAAAGAGAAATATGAAAGTTCATTCGATATTTCCTCCAAAATGAATCTCCTCAAGGATACCTTTCCAATAGGCTATCATGCGCCTAAAACGGAGATCGTATGCCAAAGTTACGACCCCGATAAGTTGATGTATTAACTTACCCAAACGAGGCCCACATGACTTTTGGCGCTTCATCTCCTAGGGTTAGGTTTTTGGATGTCTAGGGTTTTTGGCATTCCTGTTTATTGTAAAAAGGCCTTCAAAGCCTCATTTTAATCATCTTCTTGTGAATGCGAGTAGCCATCACATCTCTTCTCAAAGATAAGCTACCACCATTCTAGTGAGTCTTTCACTCTGTATTTTTACAGTCTCTGTACATTCTTTCATTAATAGAAATCGTGTATTACTGTATCTCTGTATTTATGGTTTCATCTCTGATACATTTCTGTTATATTATTGGATATCTGTGATATCTCTATGCATTTCTTTATTATATATCCTCTCTCATTTCATGCCGAAAATAATCTGGATCATTGATCTTGACTGTATCTTGTAACTTTAAGTTTTAAGTATAAGGTATTTGAGGTTGACCTATCAAATTATCTTTTGATCTTGATTGTAGTACTCTATTAAAATTCTTTGAGATGATCAAATCATTCTCTCCTATCAATAAGAAATGAATGTATTTATATATTATTAATAAGATTGTGTGTGATGCCAATCAAAATTTAATTCTGATGTTGAATCCCTCCTTCAATATTTTATGATTAAAATACTTTTGCTACACATAAATATCATATTGGGTTATTGAAGAACCATTTTCATGTAATCCAATCACTAAATGTTCGGGGTTTACTGCCTAGCACTCCTCCTAATCCAAGATATTCAAAGATATATATTTTAGCCATGAAAGAGGAGAAACACCTCTCTAAAAACATAGGGGGGATAATGTCCTCACGAGGTTGTCGTTTCAGTCCTGATGGATTCAAGCGTCAAAAAGAGGCCATATTGGAGATGGTTATTGGAGAATGTGATGTTGCAACACAATCTATACATGCAGCATGTGCAAACGACTTGCATCAGATTAGTTGCCCTTTTTAGGGCTAAATCATCAGGAACTTCAAAAGCACCCACCTGATGTGTGTTTGGAATGCTAGATGATTTTGACCCTATGTCACTCAATTTATACTACCTAAGTGATTGAAATGAATACCTACACTATCAAAATGTAATTTTTTTTTACTATGATATGTGATAAATACTGTACAACCTATGATAATATTACTATATTGATCTGTAAAGTTGACCAAATATTTAAATGGGGGTTGACCCTTGAGGGCCATAGTACACCTTCAACCTGCTACCATTAATGATACCTTTGAGTGGTTTTCCTTGTAGATTTTCTATCTTGGCAACACTTGCTTCACTTATGTAGACTAGCTGAAACAGACCCAACCAATGCATGCGTAGCTTACTAGGATGTTGTAAATATTTGTTGTCATATAATAAAACTAAATATCATGGATAAAGGATTTTCTAGATTATGTTACTGCCATGCCAGGCCTTCTGTCTATATTTTTACACCACTTAGTTGAAACCTACCATTATTCGGTCTTCCTCGAGTTCCATAATCTCATACAATCTATGTAGGAGTGACTGATAATTGGTCATGTGAATGGCAAGGGAGACTCGAAGGCTAGGTACAACAAATTCTAATGGCATGACCGCTTTGTTAGGATATTTACACACTTAGTAGTTAGTTAGGATCTACTTGGTCTAATGTATCGATTAGGTAAAATTGTGTTTCTTAGTGTGTTTATTTAGTATGCATTAGTATGCATTTGTAGTTAGGAAAACCGATGTTTGTTATAGCAAGATTTTCCTCACCCTATGCAATCTTGCATAGAGGGCCTTTTTCCATTTCCCTATGCATACTTTTCATCCCTTTTTACAAATCCCAGAGCTAAAAATACTTTTTTTCCACATATACGCACCTTGCCTACTGTACAACATGTGTATATGCAGGTTTCACCACTACAACCCACGTACATTGGGATTTGTGCCCAAAAATGAAAAATGGTGTCACGACAGGGGATCAATGATCCTTGGCCTTCCATATAATGGAAATGTTCTGAATCGACCCTTCAGTTCCATTTGAAGGCTATAAATGGGCCAATTACGATCTATAGAAAGAGGTGAAAGAATTCAACTTTGAGAGCAAAGCTACTCTGGAG
Source organism: Picea engelmannii (assembly GCA_009831015.1). NCBI lineage: Eukaryota > Viridiplantae > Streptophyta > Pinopsida > Pinales > Pinaceae > Picea > Picea engelmannii. The sequence continues at coordinate 68,095 of ML798092.1, forward strand.
AAATTATTCACTTCATATTGAGTGTGCATCCCTTTGTCCTTTAAGTCTGAACATAGTGTTCATCCTCCAAGCTCTTCCCTTATTGATTGAGAACTTAATTTTCTCTCTTCTATGAGCTTGCCTTTGGTGGAGGATTGAAGTGGTGGAGTCTTAGCTAGAAGGAACTTAATTTATCAGTTATGAACCATGCCGACATGGAAGTTTGTAACTTTTTCACTTCTGTTGATCATATATTAATAAAAATACTCGTTTCCCATCCAATTTATATCTCACAAATATTTGAATTATTATTCCATGGTTGTATTTGTTATGTATATTGATGGATTATGCTATTGAATGTGCTAACATCATATATTATCACCATATGCTTGCTTTTCTTGGTTGTTGAGTACTAGTTGCAGGTATATTGCTTTGGGTCAACTGCTCAACAGTGGACTTCATCGAACGTCTAGACAAGGTAGGCCTTTTATCTTGTCTTTCTAGCATATTTGTTTATATAGCATACTTGAGAATAGAGTCGATTTCTGCAGTCATTTATGTCTGTTTTGGTTTACCCTAGCCATAGAGATATTTTCCTCGTTATAGAATTGGCGACCATACTGTGGATTGAATCTTTTTTCTTAGGGTTTGGAGTGTTTTTCTCCTTAGATTGCTCTCGTTTCTATTTTGTTTCTTGTCGTATCATTGCTTGATAGCCTCTGTTCACTATGGGTCTGAGTCTTTCATCCTTCTTCTTTACCTAACTATTTTTTTGAAACATATACCTGGGTTTTTGCTTGACATTCGCGTATATACATGTGCTGTCCTTTTTCAAGATGCGTACATACATGTTGATTCATTGAACAGTGACGTACACCAACCTCTTGTTCTTGTTTGTTGGGTTTGGTGGTTGTTGGGTAAGTGTTGTTGATTTTTGAGTCTTCTTGGGTCTCTATAGTGAATATTAAGTGTATGTGGGATTACAGGAAACCTGTATTTGGTTGAATTTTTGGGCAGAGTCTTTCTCATCATCTTTTCATTTTGATTGTCCTTGTACATTGGGTTGGGTGTTTTGATCCTTGGTATCCTACTTGATTTGTCTCTTTCTATACATAGTAGAGTCTTTATATATCAAGTCGTTGTTCAATCCATGCATTTTCATTTTTCTTAAATTGAAAATACAAAAATATTAGGAATTTTTTATTAATTGGCATTTTGATCTCTTGAGTCTTTTTCATTTAGATTAGTGCACGTAAAGAAAGATTGCATTTTTATTTCAGAATTGCAGAGATGAAATTGAAAATTGCATTGTTTTAAGAAGCATATCATTCATTGAAAATTGAAGTTAGGACTTTGCATTGTATTCATATTTACTTTACTCGTTGAGTCATAGCATCATGAGTTTCACTACCATACCTTTTTCAGTAAGCAGGGCCATTAAAATTAACGCTATCATTTAAAATTTATTAATAGCGATTTTATTTTCTAGGGTGCACAAACTAGATTAGGATTTAGTGCCTTGGAATAGGATTTTGTGAGTAAACTTCTCCAAGGCTATTAAATCAACATATGTGTATGACTAAGGGAATGGACAAATCCATTGTATAATCGGTAATATCAAGAGGCTCCCCTAACACCAGTGTTAATCACAAGGTCGCGTGAGGTTGGTTGAAGGGATATCCCCCTGATACCTTCTTAGTGTCAAAGATATTTATGGGGATCTATTCATATTTGGGGATCTTGCTAGTTCCCTTACCTCCATGAGAGATGATAATTTCAAGGTTTCTGGATTTGCTACCCTACCCATATGGTGGACCTGACTTACGACTGCTCGCATGTGCATTGGTTATACATTGGTTGCTTAGTTGCTTGACTTAGGTGCCACATAGGTTACTTGCAGGAGTTATTCTGCAGGTACCCTGGGTCAAATAAGGGTCGGACATCACACAACCTTTATGGAGGATTACCTCTCCAGGGGGATCTGACCGACTGGTTGTTAAGCCCACGAGGGTCGTTATAATTGATTTTGTTACCTCCGATCTTTAGCAAGGAGTCTCAGTCCCCTCTTGGGTGAGACATACCTTCTTTAGGGAGGAAGGCCCCTTTCAACCACATTATCCTATTTGTGTACATTTTAGTTGTTTGATTATTTGTCAGTGTGCTCTTTGATTATTAGTTGGCCTTAGTATTTCATATTGAGTTCTCATTGTCATGAATAATGGAGTTCCTATGACTCCCTCATTCACCACTACCCCCCCATGATGTTCACTCATTTCATGGGGACGACTCCGTACACTTTTCATAATTGTATCCAGAATTATGACACTCAGTCAATGCCTTGGGTATCTAATCATTTTTCTCATGGTATCCTAGACATGTCTTCGCACTTGCCATCCTCTATGAATCCTAGTTTTGGGTTTGGGGGCATGATTCCTCCTTATTCTCTCTTTTCGTTTGGTGGGATTCATATCCCTCAAACAACTCTTACGGTAGGAGGTTGGAATATTCCTTCTTACGAATCCACTTTTCTAGGAGAAAGTGCCCAAATGGACGGTCATTATACTTATTACACTCCATCCACCTATCCTTATTCTGCTATGTCGGTTCCTATGAATTATTTTCCCATGGCGTACCTATGTATGTCCTCTGGTGTTTTATCCAGGGGGAGTCAGTTTTATAGTATGGGCAACCCCCTTCACAAAGTTCCTTCATCTGGGGGAAACATATATCCTCACATGAGTAACCCTTGTCATATCTTTTTCTCTTTGTAAGAGGCATCCTTGGTGTCGATGCCCTTACAAACCTTTATGAATCAGTATGGAGGGGGATACTATCCTATCGGAAAGGGCCATGGTGCATATCATAACCCTTCTTGGCCTGCAATTTCTCAAAACCAATCTTTCCTTGGACCTTGGTATCAAATGCCACAACTCACTGTTCCCACCAGTCTAGTCACTGCCAGTCATACTGGAGTTCCATCACCAACCACTTCTAGTCATGTTGGATATTGGTCGATGACCTCTGCAGGTCATGTTGAATACTTGCAACCAGTCATTGCTAGTCATGCTAGGGGAATCAATATAGTCACCATGAGTTATACCGACATCACATCTCCAATCTCTGTACATCATGTGGGAGATGAACCTCTATCCTCTGCCAATCATGATGAGAGTATGTCATCAGCCATTGTAAATGATGTTGGGGGAATTCATACGATTGAGAAGCCTAGATGTATCAGACGTAAGGCCAGATTCCTTTGCAGGACTTGCAAAGGAAATCACCTTACTTGTTTGTTTCCTGCTACTATCGGGATACCGAAATCATGGTTCTCACTTGAGAACCCTTCAGATTCTGAGACGTCTGTGGTTTCCCAACACTTCGTTTATTCTTTGGTTGATACAATGTTCATGTTGATGCAATCTTCGGCTGGCACTCCTCTTCCTTTAGGGGATTATGCATCCCTTGACCTTGTTGTCTTGCATCCTGTTCAACCAACGGTCGTGTCGATGCAATCTTCGACCGACACCACTCCTAGTTTTGAGTTTGATGTGTCTCTTGAAATTTTTGTCCTGCATCCTATTCAACCAATGGTTGAAGAAGTGGTCGCACTGTTGCAATTTTCGGTCAATCCCACTCTTCTAGTTCTAATTTTATACCTTCTATACCATGTCATTAGCATTTCTAGTACTTCACTTTCTAAAGGAGAGAGAATTTTACTCTCCCTGAGTACTCTCCCTCCAAGTCTTGGAGAGGTTCCCTTTGACTGGGATGGTCTTGTGGTGTATCCAATTCCTCCTCAAGTAAGATATGTTATTCGATATATCACGGAGACGATAACCTCCACTAGCACTTTATCCTCCTCGACTTGGAGAGCTTTGGTTTTTCCCAATCTTGTTTCGATTATTCATAAGATACTGATATTTCACAGAAGTCCAACACAAGAGCCTTGTCCTCCCCCATGACATGCCACCTAGAAACTCCCAAGAGAGTTTGATTTAAGCTCTATTCCAACTCGTCTAAAAAATGAAAAATATTGTTGAGTGAATTTGTCCCTTTCACACTCGTTAAGTTGGAATGGAAAGGTCGTGAGTCTTAGTTAAGCTCTTTTCTGACTCATTTTCAAAAAGGGAAAATATTTTCGAGTGAACTTGTCTCTTTTAGACTTGTAAATTGTATTTGAAAGGACGTCTATTTGGTACAAGTTTATCCTTTTTTCACACCAAGTAGACTACGATTATGAAAAAGGAAATTTTTTTGGTGTTAAGTTGTGATTTCATCTCATGCCCTTGCTTGCAGTATTGAGCCTATAGGCAGTTCTCACTTTGTGTTATAAACTCTTTGCCTCAGTATTTTTTCATACTCAACCAAGCAGAGCATTGCTTATATCCTTTGAAATTTGACACCCTATACCCAGGAGGGAAAATTCCCCCGAGTGTCCATCTCCCACATGCATCTCCTTGCATTGAGCATAGGTATGTTCCACTGCTGAAACTATTTTTTCTTACTTGTGACACTTGTTTCCTCCTCTGTATCACAACATTCATTTGACTATGAAAAAACAAAAAAATACGGGCAGGAAGGGAGTATTATCTTATATTGGCAGCAATCATGTCGCCTTTGAACATAGCACAAAGTTATTGAGTCCATTTGTGATCATAATTTTGGGTTTAGTATGGCCTTAGGAAGCTAAGCTCGTTACAAAGAGTTTTCTCCACCAACTAGTTACTCTTCCAGTCCCTATGGAGAACTTGATTGATTCCTCCTACATATCATGGTTTCATCATTGAGTCTATGTTGTCGGAGTCTTTCATATGTCTCATGCTCTTTTTCAAAGGAATTCTATCAACTTGTGTTGGCCATTCCTCATAACTCTTGACTTTGCATGCCGACCATACCCTCAGTTTGTCTTAGAATCACATGATGTTGTAGTCCTATCACACACCCTAGTCCTAATTTAATCATTGGTAGGTAACCATGAACCCAACAGTCGACATTTCATCATTGGTCATTGACTGGGTGGTTTCCCTTGTGTTCGACGGCAAGACATCTATTCACACATTGGGATTCATGCAGTGTCTTGGATGCCATTAGCCTTATTGGTGGTTTCCTCTCCTTTGTCAAAAAATTTCCTCATTGGCTTCTATTCATAGGGTCTTTTTCGTGTACCACTTTCATTTGGCACATGCGAAAGACACATAGGTTCATTGGTTCATGAACATGTTCTTCGTCCGATTTCCTCCAAATCATGAAGCTCCTACTTTGTACCTCATGCTGAATGATGAGAGATTCCTTGATTCTCTCCTTTCAACGGGTCTCCTTCCATCGACTTTATCTCATCTATTTTGGAAACGAGACCTAGAGTCCTATGAGTTACCTTGAAGCTTGCAGTCATTAGTGGCAGGTTCTCTCGCCATCGATAGTTGGGAATACATCAATGTCTCATGATTGATGGATTCTTCAAGTGTTCGACCTCGAATCCTTTATTCACACTTGTAAGAACATACTCGGTGCATTGATACCTACTTTCATTATCGGTAGCTTGTCTCACATTTGTTAACGATATACCTCAATGACCCGTAATCAAACGATGTCTCATTATGTTCAACCTCAACTCCTTTATTCACATGATGTAGACATGCACCTTTGGCATATTGTGTAGACGACTTGAAGACATTAGTGTGTGTCCATAGCTTTCCCGAGTTGTTGCTTCCTTTTCATTGGACCAATACCTATATGAATTCAGTGATCATGGGAGCTCAGATTGTACTCCATGGTATACAAACATTTTCAGATTGATTTTGAGACTGGTTCTACTGGGCCTTCTTCGTGACTATGAAAACCTATGGCATGTAAGTGCATTTGTATTTTCCTATTCATGGCCACAGACAATTGTTTGGTATATTTTTCACATGGATCTGCAGTGTAATTCAAATTGGCAGTCATGTATGCAAAGTCAATGCAGAATGTAATGAGAAACTACTTCTTCCAGTTGGTTTCCCATCACTCCACTTATGGGTTTTTTATAATGTATTTTGGCCATCGTAGATACTCCTTTGACCTCACACATTAGAGGGCATTTGTTATAGAAAGATTTGCCTCACCTATGCAATATTGCACAGAGGGCCTTTTTCCTTTTCCCTATGCAGTATTTTCATCCCTTTTTGCAAATCCCATAGATAAAAATACATGTTTTCCATATATACGTACCTCGTCTACTATACAACATTTATATACATAGGCCACACCACTACAACCCATGTACATCGAAATTTGTGCCCAAAAATGAAAAATGGTGTCAGGTTTCCATGTCACGACAGGAGATGAATGATCATTGGCCTTCCTTATACTGGAAACGTTCCAAAACGGCCATTCGATTCCATTTGAAGGCTATAAATGTGCCAATTCTGAGCTATGGAAAGAGGAGAAAGAATTCAAATTTGAGAGCAAAGTTACTCTGGAGAAATTATTCAATTCATATTGAGTTTGCATCCCTTTGTCCTTTAAGTCTGAACACAGTGTTCATCCCCCAAGCTCTTCCCTTATTGATTGAGAACTTCATTGTCTCTCTTTTATGCGCTTGCCTTTGGTGGAGGATTGAAGTGGTGGAGGCCCAGCTGGAAGGAACTTAGTTTCTCAGTTCCGAACCATGTCGACATAGAAGTCTATAACTTTTTCATTATGTTGATCATATATTAATAGAAATTATCTTTTCCTGTCCAATGGATATCTCACAAATATTTGAATTATTATTCCATGGGCGTATTTGTTATGTATATTAATTGATTATGCTATTGAATGTGATAACATCATATATTATCACCATATTCTCTCTTTTCTTGGTTGTTGAGGACTAGTTGCAGGTATATTTCTTTGGGTCAAGTGCTCAACGATGGAATTCATCGAACATCTGGACGAGGTAGGCCTTTTATCTTGTCTTGCTAACATATTTGTTTATATATCATACTTGAGAATAGAGTTGATTTCTAAAGTCATTTTTTTCTGTTGTGGTTTACCCTAGCCATAGAGATATTTTCCTCGTAACAATGTTCACGATATGTTCCCGAAATAGAGTGATTTGAAGGTTTTGTTATGGAGAATGAAGAAATCAAGAAGAAATCAAATGATAGATCTAAGAACTTATTTTTAAGGGCCACATTAAACGAATCTCCTCGCCTTATGGGAGCCTAATTATTCTGGTATAGAAGAAGAATGGGACATGGTGACTGTTATAACCCTAAATTGCACCACACATGCTTACCTGGCATCAGGCCAACTCATTGCCCTTCATTGCCAAAGCCATGCTGAACAACTCTTCTAAAAACTCCATTTTTAAAAAGCATCT
>ML798092.1:113407-143815 GCA_009831015.1 Picea engelmannii
GCGTGTCAATAGATCTCGCCAGTTTAATTTGTTTATGTTGTTGTTTATGTTCCCCAAGGGTTAGGTATTCAAGGGTTCTACAGACAAGGGTTTGCCCTGTGCTATAGCTCTTTGATATACGTGCGGGGTCCAACAGTAGTACTTGGATCAATATCTCAGGGCACTAACTAAGGAGGATAGACCATACCCTTAGCCGTACTACCCGACTACCCAGTTACTAGAGAGTATCTTCCCGAGTGTTGTTATCGGTGACACTATAGCAGTCCGGCGGCCGATAGGTTTATCTAAAGAGGGCTTCAGGAAATCTAGGCCGATCCGTACACAGGTGTTGTCTGATGCAGTACCACTCGAAGGGGTACCAACAGGGGTTACAAGGGTGGCCAACAGATGTGCGCTTAAGAACCACTTGTATTTCCTGCGTGTATGAATCCCTCAACCGCGGGTTTATGCACGTAACGACATATCTCTGTGGCTTAAAGACGCTGGAATACGTCTCTACCCTGGAAAAAAAATACCCACAATTTCTGCCAAGGAAAGTGCTCTGATACCACTTGCAAGATACCAGATATATAAAATATGCAGAACATAAATGAAATGCTAGAAATGAAAAAATAACAGTAAAATATCCAGCATAATCTTCACAATACACAGAAATGATATATGAAATAGCAACAGAAATAACACTTTGATTCAGATAGCAATGTTCACAGGCCTCTTCGAGGGGGAAACCTCCAATCTAGCAGCGCTCTGTTACAATAATCTCCAAGCTAGGGTTTTCATACCCTCGACCCTTATTTATACTAAATGTGTCTATTAAGAGAAGCATCTAGAGGAATATCCTTCTAGAAGTGGAAGCTTCTATTAGGTCTTCTTACATCCGCCTTATTCTATTTTATTGAAAGGTCTTATTAATATTGACCTTTATTACATCCGAATACATTGATCTACCTATGTGCGGGTTAGGACCTTAACACCGTATTATATTACCTATGAACACTATGAATGCAAAACGAAAGATACTGATTTGATGTCGCGGGGTGGCAGGTACTTTCTCCTCTGTTTCTGATGATGAATGTGAATTCGTCATCTCCAATCCTCTCATTGTTGTCCCACGAAATCAGAAGCACGATCTGCCATAATGTCCTATTAAAAAGTGCACAAACGGTATCATCATCATCGTTTGTTTCAAATAGCGCTCCATAATGATTGTGTGACGTGTGTCGAGCGTGTCCCTTTTTTATTTTGGAGTCATTGAAGTGAAAACCGTGTTTAGTGCTTTCACCAGCTTACTTGTTTGCGGGGAGTACACCTTAACCATTGAAAACTGAGGCTTTCACCAGCTAATCATCAACTTAGCAACATATGTTAGCTGGTGAAAAGATTTTTCACAAAATTTAAAAAACAACCTTTTGAGGATCAATTTATTTCTAGGGTACAATTTTTAAATCCTATGTTTTGACACTTCTAGAATCTAAAAATTTATATAAAATCCTATTATTGACCATGCTATCACCTACAAAATGGAACAAATTGACTGATTCATTTTGGGAGATAACAGCATGCACCAACAATCAAGATATTGGCTAACTTCAATCAGTAATTGGGAGTAAATATGAGTGGAGGGAAGACTTGAGAGACAGGGATGTAGGGGCTGATGTAAACATCAGGTCTACAAAAGCCTAAGGAAGAAAGTTTCTTAACACAATATCTTCTTGAACTCGGAAACTAAGAAAGATAAATAAATATCATGATAATATAATGATCAAACATCCACCATAACATCACCACAAACATTCATGTGAATCATTCAAAGCATGAACATTTAGCATCAGAAGCAAAAGCTGAAAGATAAGTTGATTTCTTTTAGTCAAAAATTCTTAAGTCCAGTACATAGCTATATCATAGTCACTTCATCAAAATATTACAGTCTAAGGGAGCCTTGCTCAACCATCTGAACCCACTAAAGAAATTGATCTATATATTTATAACAAAAGGGAGGCAACAACTGGAGGTACGAGCTAGCCTCCTTCCCTTGAAAATCTCTAAACATTTATTTGATCTAACAACTTATCTAACCACCTATGCTATAAAACATGAAAATTTTGGTGACTAATTCAACCGTGCTTCAAATTGATTTGATTCTCTCTTGTTGTGCAACCTCCTGCTTTGCCATGTGTCTTTTAGGAACACGTAGTTGTCCTCATAATTCCAACTATTGCTTCTGCAATTTTCCCCATCATCATCCATCCAAAAAGTTGTTGGCCTGACCTTCCTAGATCCCTGGAGTCTACTGGTGGCTTCTTTAGGTAGCATCTTGAGAAGTGTATTTCACAGCTGGACAAGTAAAGGAGGTAGCACATTTAGGTTGTGCTACTGTGCTGCGTATGTGTGCAAACTCTGCTCTCTGTGAAATATTAGGTAGCGTCATTGTGCTGCATATGTGTGCAGACTTTGTTCTCTCTGAAATATTAGGTAGCACCACTGTGTTGTGCCTATATGCCAACTCTGTTCTTTGCCAAATATTAGGTAGCACCTGTAGGTAGCACCACTTATGTTGTGTCTGTGTGCAGGTTTGGGTAGCAACGTAAAAAATGCAACGCCTTCAATCTTGAACGTGTGCAGAGAAATTGATGGCCTTTCATGATAGAAAACCCATTTTATTTAGGTGTCTTGGTAGTACAGAAGGTAGTGCATTTTACCACTGAGGGCATTAGCACTTATCAAAACACAAAACTATGATAGTTAAATGCTTAGAAGCCTGTATAGATGGCAGAGGAAATATTTGAATATTAGTTAACCCTCCCAGAAAGGAACCATCCTAAAAAATGGGGCTTACCTTTTACCAACTATTTTTTCATCATGACACTTAACCTCACACTCTTTCTGGTAGAAAGAGGATCTTCAATTGACACAACAGACTTCTTATTCTTAGCAGTGACAAGATTTTTCAGTGAGTTTGTGCTCTCCTTAACTGTTGGTTTGTCATTCTCAATGGCAACTTCAACCAATACCTGTAAATTTATTTGGGCTACCTCATCTTGAAAGTGCTTCAGCTCCACCTTTAGCATCATGTTCTGAGACTGAAAGCCTATGTTATGCCTATAAATATTATTTAGTTGTCTATGAAGGGGTTGGGCCCTTCTTGATGCAAACCTTGCCAAGTCAAGGGTGTGATTGTATCCATCCATGAGATCTGTCATCTTGGCTCTGTCAGACATGGATTCCTTTTTCAATTGAGCCACCTCTTTTCTTGCATCTTTAAGTTGCCTGATAAGTCTCTTGAAGGTCTGAATATCAGGAGGAGCAGTGTTATGCATAGTCTGAAGAGGTTTTTTCTCAGTCTCCTATTCCACCTGGATGGGAAGTGTCTTTCCTACCTCATCAGGTTTCTTGGTGGCTCTGATTTTAGCTTTCTTCCTCTGCACAGGGGTTTCTTCTTTTCTTTCCACAGGCTTCTCAAAATCTTTCACAGAAGTTTCATATTTTCTCTCCAAAGGCATTTTAGTACCTTTACGTTTCCCTTTCTGTATAAGGGATTCTTGTTTCTCTTCCATAGGATTTTCAATGCCTTTTTCCTGCTTCTTCTGAATAGGGGTTTCTAGTTTCTCTTCCACATGATTTTCAATGCTTTTTCCCTTCTTCTTTTGAATAGGGGTTTCTAGTAAAGACTGTTGCTTGAAATCCTCCTTAGGAATTGATGACCTTGTGAAAGGTATTTTACCCTTGATTTTGACTGTTGGAGGAGAAGAGGGAAAGAGTAGATTCTTCCCTTTCTTGGATGTAGCTTTGGTAAAAGAAGGCACCTCTTCTAACCCGGGTGGAGGAGATGGTGAAAAATCTCTTTATGGAGAAGGAAAAACTTCCTCCTCAGCTCATGTGACCTACTTGCTGACCTCTGAAACTTGAACAAAGGCTCTACTCTTTCTCTTCCTATTGGTCCCTGCTTTAGTAGCAATGGTGGGTGAAAAGGACTTACCTTTTGTGATTGAGGATTTGATGCTAGATCCAACTTGAAATCAGAAGTAACAACAAAATTATCCCATGAAATCTCTTTCTTACCCAATTCCTCAGAGACTAGCATTCTGATCAATCCAGAATGGAAGAGGCTAGAATCCACGTCTTTAGATTTGTCTTCTATCATGTATGACATCTTACCGATACTTCTTAACAAGTAATAGGGGATATTCATCTCAACCTTACCAGTAAAATGTATCAACAACCTTGCATGGTATTGGTACAATGTGTTAAATCTCCCTTCACATGTAAAATATCTCTATATGATCTTCAATAATCTTTCAAACTATTCAATCAATTGACTCCTTGGCATGCTTTTAGACAAATCATTGGCTTGATATTCAGGTTTAAAAAGATCTTTAGCATAGGATGAACTCAAAGCCATGGCTTTGAACCACTTTTCACCTATAATGGGGATCCCTTTTGCAGCTGAGATAGAGGCTTTAGTTACCTCAAATTCCAAATCCCCAACCTTGGTTTTCCTGCCATCAAAATGTAATGCAAACTCTCTTGCTACCTCTGGATGGCCTCTCTGCATGTTCTGGCAGAAAGAGAGGCACCCTACTCTTTGAAAGACCTCTCTTTCCATGGGCTCTGTATCAAAAAGATGCATGTCCACCGGTTCTGTCCTAACCACATTGCCACCTTTGTGTGTCCTCCTCGATTGAGGAGTCTCAATGGCCTAGAATGAGGGATTTTTGAAATGACTATGGGATAGTAATAACCAAGAAGGCTTTGAATCAGGCTTCAAATGTACAAGGCTGACCTTTAAAATAGATTGGTGCTAGTAAGACAAGATTGATTGTGGGAACTACACCCTTAGAATTGTACAGGTATTTGAGAGTGCAGATAGTGAACGGGTAATCCAAAATTGGCCCTTTGCGATCGAGTAAAAAATGCTAAACTCTAAGATGAAAGGAAGTAGGGGAGGAAGAGAGGTTTTAAGCAGAGTCTCTGGGTAGCGCGACACATACATAGAGGATAGGCTATTTAAGAGATTGTTATTTCAATGGTTATGGAAGACAACAGTAATCAGACTTAGAAATAGGAAATGGATTTACAAGTCTGAAAAAGAGGGAAGACCGGGCTATCATGCAAAGACAAGTCCCTTACAACTATGCAAGCTCAGAAAACCAAAACCTGAGCACAAAATTTCTTGTGAAAATTAATATGCAAAGGAGGCAACATGGGATACATGTGGATTAGACACCTGTTGGAATCTTCAACGAAATTTTAGGATGAAATTGTGAAAGCTTCAACCCTTGAATCTGCTTCACCATCAAATTTGGTTGCATTGTTGTTGCCTGATCAAAACTTGTGAATTTTCGCAGCGCATCACTGTTGATTTTTTTCAAAATAATAAACTGTTACCAAGGCTCGTAAATGAAAGATCTTGAAGGAATGTTTAACTAACTCCTGGAACTGAAAACAAGAAACCTGACATCAGTCATGGAAATCGTGACTCATGGTGGAAGTATGATTAACGTGAAAGGCGCTATGGAACTGCCTGATGAGTGGGCAACGCTCCAACTCAAAAAATGATTGGACAGGTAAGAAAGGATAATGAGGCATGCCTACGAGGTCATTTAGAAAAATTGCCTCAACTCCATACACCAGCTTAAAATGGGAAAGTCTCAAGGCCCTTTTTACCGTCACTCTATCAACCCATAGAGAAAATTTGAGTTTTGAATCCCATGACTTTTTGTTATCCTCTAATAACATTTTAATGATCTTTATGATGCTTTTGTTTGAGGATTATGCAAGCCCGTTTCCTTGAGGTTAGTAAGGGGTAGAATGAATCAAATCGATCCCAAACTATTCACAGAACTGAACCAATGGTTCAGCCTTGAAAGATGCAACATTATCAATCATGATTCTGTCAGGACACCCAAACCTTGCCATGATGTCTTCAAGGAAACCAATGATCACTTTGTGGGAAGCATTCCTTGTGGGAATATCTTCAATCCATTTAGTAAAGTAATATATAGCAGTCAAGATCCACCTATGTTGACCACTGGAATTTGTAAATGTGTTGAACCTGCATAGAATAGATCTAGCTAGAAAATACTACACACATTTGCAAATAGAAATTGAGAAAGAAGAAACAAGAGAGAAATAATGGAAGAATTCTCATTAACCATATTCCACACTCAAAGAGTGAATAATTTACAATATATATAGGATAAATGAGTAACTAATGAGCCATAGTGGTGGTCTATATTGATCTGGACACACACCAGTAGTTACAAGAGTAAACTACCACCTAGTCTAGTCTCTCAGGCAGTTACGGGAGTGAACTACCACCTAGCTGAGTTAACTAGTCAACTAATCTTCAATTAACTGACTGAACAAAGAGTAGTGAGTTTTGATGATCCCAATGTTGCATGGTGACAAAACAAATGCAACATATAAACTCAACTCAACTAGTCAAACTGAAGTGTCAACTGAAAGAGAATATTCTCTAGGTGGAATATTCTCCCCTAAAATTTAGGAGACTGGATAATGACTAATAAACAAGGAATAACCTTAGGAAAAATAAATCATGGGTGTGTTTGAAGTAACTCCAACATAAGCGGGATGGATTTCCTCGATAAAATCTAGGCCCCACTGCTGGAAGGGTCCCGAGTCTGCTGCAGGATTTAATGGCAAAGACTTAAGCTGCTGCTTTCTGGAGAACTTCTGACACTTAGCACAGGCTATGATCTTAGCACAAACATCAGTGAACAAACTGGGCTAGAATTAAGCAGCCCTGAGGATCTTGTATGACGTGGTTCTCCAATAATGATGCCCCCCACATAAACTGTCATGAAAATCAGACAATCTTTTGGTCTTCTTGGGGGTCTAGGCATCTCAAAAGCACTCCTAATGGATCGTTCCAATACAAAACTTGATCAACAAGGAAATATTTTATTGATTTGAGTTTTAAGTCCCTCACCTTGTTCCTTTCCATACCACTTGGAGGCTGTAAATTTTGCAAAAAAAATATAATGTCCTTGTACCAACTGCAATTTGCTAATGCAGAGATGATTTGAGAACTTCCATCAGTTATTTCAGCCTGCTAATTTTCTGAACATGAGTGGATGAAATTCACCCCTAGTGTTGAGAAATTTGATTCAGCCAAGAGGTTGGATAAACCCTAGCCTTTAACCAATTTGGTAGGTTTAATCTCCAGATCAAATTCAAGTAATTTAGCAATCCACTTGCTCCTTTTTTTGTCTATATCAGGTTGAATAAGAATTTATTTTACAAGAGCCGATGGGACATAGGCAATAACTCTTGAATGTAGGACATAAAATTTGAAAGACTTAAGAGCTTTAACTAATGCATAGGCTTTCTTATCCATGATGTCATATTTTAACTCAACATCTCTCAATGCCCTGCTGAAAAAGGCAATGGGCTACTCTAATCCTCCAACATTCTTTTGCAATAGGACTGTTGCTACTGTATCAAAAGAAGAAAGAGAAAAAATAAGAAAGTCCTTGGAGTAATCTGGGCTGACAAGAATCGGGGCTTCAGTCAAGGATTTCTTTATTTGATAAAAAGAATCATGGGACTCAACAGTCCATTTGATTTCATTATCCTTCCTTAGCATGGTCGTGATATACTTAACCAACTCAACAAAATTTGACACAAATCTTCACAAAAAAATGATTTTTCGAGAAAAGATTCAACATCCTTTTTGGATCTCGAGAGTGACAATGTTTGTATAGCTTCAACCCTGCTGGAATCAATCCTTACCCTTTCGACTGACACGATATGTCCCAACAATTTTCCTTCCTTCATGGCAAACAATGATTTTTTTGGATTCAAGGAGAGGCCAAATTTTTTGCATTTCAAGAAAACTTTTCTTAAGTGATCACAGTGTTCTTTATCAGACTGAGAGTACAATGTTATGTCATCTAAATAGATAAAAACAAACTTATCCTTCTCCCCAATAAATTCCATGTCCATGGCTCGCTCAAAAATTGCCCCTGCGTTCATCAAACCAAAGGGCATCTTGGTGTACATAAATGTACCCCAAGGAGTGGTAAAGGTCGTTTTCTCCCTGTCTTCAGGAAAAATAGAGACCTGATTGTATCCGGAAAATCCGTCAACCATAGACATCTTGGCTGCTCCTGTCACCTTCTATAATATGTTCTCCATCTTGGGTAAAGGGTAATTGTCCTTTTTTTGAGCTTCTGTTCAGATTTCAGAAATCAATGCAAAGTCTGATTTCTCCATTCTTTTTCCTTACTGGGACCAAGTTGGCCACCCATTCAGAATACCTCAAAGGAATAATAATTTTTTCATCTAAAATCTTTTTTACCTCTTTCTCCATGATAGGCAATAACATAGGGTTGATTTGCCTCAACTTTTGCCTGAAGGGTTTGGTGTCTTCTTTCAAAGGAATCGTATGCTCTATAATGCTTGTGTCATAATTTCTAAGATCTTCATAAGTCCAAGCAAATACATCAACAAACTCCTTCAACAACTTAGTATATTCTTCCCTCTGATCTTCTGATAGGATTCTTAACAATTTGGCATATTTCAGATCCTTTTCGGTGCCCAAATTGCACTCATTTATATTAGCATCATCAGTGGATACCTTCCCTTTCAATTCCACATCATTCTCATCAAATAATATTTCCAAAGGAACTAGTCCTTTTGGAATATGATTGCTAGGCAGCTGCACTATATGATGATTAGCAATTTTATTGAGGAAAACATCAACATGAGGAGTGATTTATGAGTCATGGTCCTGAAAAATGTGTAATGCATAAAATTCATCAACAGTCTCAAGAAAAAATTTAAGTTCTAAATCATCTTCGAACACCTTCCAATATTTTACATTGTCCGGTATAGAAGGCCTGTATTTGACTTCTACATTATACTTGATTTTTGGTGGTATAGGAATTCTGAAGTTTCTTTCTGATACAACCAAAGAATCATCCATGGTATTCTATTCTCTAGGAATGAATGATATGTTAAAATCATAGAAAAATCTGTCCACCAAATCCCACACTTCATTTCTATAAGATCTAAGTCTAGGGTGCTTTCTTTGATAAATATTTTTAATCTGATGAACTATTAATTCAACATCCCCAAACACTGAAAGCTCTTCTATCCCCATATCTTTAGCAACCCTTAATCCCAAGACAATGGCTTCATACTCTGCCACATTATTAGTAGTCTCAAATTCTAGTTTATATGAAAAATACATAGTTTCTTGAGTTGGTGAGACAAAGACCACCCCAAAACCATCACCTTCCTTAGAAGAGGCTCCATAAAAAAAAATCGTCCAGACAGAAGTGGTTATATGATGCTCCTCAGAAACATTGATGGACTGTTTTCTGATTTCTAAAGGGGCTTCAGGAGTGTCAGTGAGCTGCAAAATGCTAGATCCCAGATCTATATCAAAGGAAAAAACATGGTGATTTGTGGGGTTTTCTTCATCACTAATGATGTAATCCAATTGAGCTTCCCTGTAAAGTCTTCTATGCTCTCCCCAAAAAACAGGAATAGTAGCATAAGAGAGATCCATTTGCAAAGTTCCCCCAAGTCGTTTTATCCAAGATCTTGACAAAAGCATGACAAAATTGGTGGGAACATCAGCAACTACGATATACATAAGTATACTTTTCATGGGCAAATAAAATAGAGTCACCACCATATCCTTAATGACTCTGAGACACTTCACTTTTCTGGAATCAAAAGAATATAAGTCATGATAAGTCTTTGTGATCCCCAACCCAAGTTCATCCATAATAGATTTTGGCATGAGATTGTGGGATGCCCTTGAATCCATCAAAAAATTATGCATCACCTTATCATGAATATTCAATGATGTATAGAAAGGGGGAGATGAATCATCTCTATCTTCTATCAATGGACCCAAAATTACTGTTGTCTTTTCATCTTGCATATTTACTGAATCAATGGAATTTGGAGATGATTCAGGTTGTAGCATTTTGGATAGGTATTTTTTTAATTATTCATTTTTTATCAATTCCAAAAAGGGTACAGGGATCTTTATTTTCTGGATCTCATTCTCAAAACTGAAAGAAGAATAAGGTTTCAATATCTCTTTGGTTTCAGGAAAAGGATTTATGATCAGAACTTGAGGGCTTTGAGAGTCTTTTTCCTTGCTACTTACTAGCATAACCTTGGCAGAATCTTCTTTTTGGGCAGGCTGATTAGGGGCATCAGTTTTTTCTTCACTCTTTTTAGATCTCGGATTATATCTATTAGTGTTTTCTTTTGTTTTCTCTCCCTTACTTAACTCATTAATTTTAATATCCATCAAGGATTGCTCATAAGAGGATTGAGTCAAGTGTGGGAATGGGGATGTGTCACCTACGTAGTGAATTTCAGGATCAGCTTCTACCTCCTCTTCTTCTTCATTAGCAACCAAATTGTTTTGGAAAGGAGCTTGTACCCTCTGATCATCTCTTTCTCTGTTTCTGGGATCTCTGGGAAGGATTTGGGGAGAATTATTTGGTCTCCTAAAGTTACCCCTGTTTTCAGTGTTTTGAGCATTTCTATATGTCTGTCTCCCTTCTGATTTTAACTTCTCAATCTCAGTGGAAAGAGATTTTATTAATTTGGCCAGCTCATCTACTTGAGAATGGACAACAGAAGAATCAGAAGTTGAGAGTTCAGTTATGTTTTTCCTCCTATCCCTATCATATTTCCCCCTGATCTTATCTGATGCCACTATATTGGATTCTACCTCCAAGGAAACATCTTGCATATGAACTAAGGAAGGTGATCTTCTTTCTCTCAAGAGGAGGCAGAAATCGGGGTCAAATGCACTAGCATAAGTGATTTTTGCAGAAGTTTCAGTGGGGTTTATCTCATCAAGGATATTGTTGTACATTCTGTTAAATATTTTAGAAAAGTCAGAGACAAATTCTCCTTCTTTTCTTTTTAGGGATCCGAATTCGGTGATGTAGTACAAAAAATCCGTTTTATCCCCCTAGTGCCTTAAGAAGGCTTCATACAAGGCTTTAATACCAGTAATGGATCCAGGGGCCAAACCCCTAAACCACTTCCTAGCCTCACCAAAAAGGCTTTGGATGCAAACCCTCATCCACACATCCTCATTTTCAATATTTTGATTATCTGCATAGCTATAGAAAGAAACAAGATGTTCCTTAGTTGTTATATCTTCTTCTCCGGTAAAATTGGGCATGTATTTCAAATAATCTCTAGGAGGGAGGGAATTCTCTGGCTGGGATAGGACTAGAGGAGCGTATCTTGCAGCCACTATGGCATCCATCTTATTTGTAAGGGGGCATGCCATTTGATTTTGGATTCTTGGTGAACAAGAAGAAGAAGGAGACTTGACTGTGTGCAGATGCATATTACGTGAAGAAGGAAAGGATGAAGGGGGGGTTTCAGTTTTCACAGTAGAAGGCTGAGTCTTGGAAGAAGATGGTAAGGTCTGAAAAGAAGATGAAGTTCCTACTTCTTTGGCAACAAAAGTTTTAACAAAAAGAGGTGTAGAAAAACCTAAAGTAGGGAAATCTTCAAAACTATCAAGACTGAAACACTTCTCAATATCAGGGGAAGAGAATATGTCAATGTTTTCTTCTTTCAATTATGTTTCAAAGGAAGAGTATTAAACATGAAACTCTTCAAAATCAATTTTTTTAGATACTTCAACATAATGTAAAGAAATCTTACTTGATAAAACAACTGGAGTATCAAGAGTGGAATCAGGCAACTGACCAGAAGCACTTGTAGCAACAGCAGAAAAACCTCTCAAATAAGCCTTTCCCTTCTTGATTATTTTCTCTGGGTTAGCCTCAGATGGAACCAAAGGTAGTTGTGGACTTAATCTCATATGTCTGCCTTTAGGTGCCAAAGCTGAAACAATGGAGTCTCCAGGTGCAGGATGCAATTTTCAAGATACTGAGTTATAATGCACCTTTAGAACTATCATACTGTGTCATTTAATCCCAGGGAAAATTCTTCAAATCGTTTCCCGACAATGGCACCAAGAATGTTAGAACTAGGAATCACCTTCAGATTGCATGGAAGGCAAGCCCAGTACCCATCAGGTTTATATATGAATGTGAGAGTATTTTGTAGGGTCAAATGGAAAAGGAATCAAAATGGTAATGTTCCAACTCATATAACAAGGCTAGCATGCACCAACAATCAAGGTCTTGGCTAACTTCAATCAGCAATTGGGAGTAAATATGAGTAGAGGGAAGACTTGAGAAACAAGGATGTAGGGGTTGTTGTAAACATCAGGTCTATAAAAGCCTAAGGAATAAAGTTTCTTAACACAAGATCTTCTTGAACTCAGAAACTAAGAAAGATAAATAAATATCATGATAATATAATGATCAAACATCCACCATAACATCACCACAACCATTCATCTGAATCATTGAAAGCATGAACATTTAGCATCAGAAGCAAAAGCTGAAAGATAAGTTGATTTCTATTAGTCAAAAAGAATTAAGTCCAGTACATAGATAGATCACAGTCACTTCATCAAAATATTATAGTCTAAGGGAGCCTTTCTCAACCATCTGAACCTACTAAAGAAATTGATCTATCTATTTATAACAAAATGGAGGCAACAACTGGAGGTACGAGATATCTTCCTTCCCTTGAAAATATCTAAACATTTATTGGATCTAACAACTTATCTAACCACCTATTCTATAAAACAGGAAAATGTTGGTGACTAATCCAACCATGATTCAAACTAATTTCATTCTCTCTTGTTGTGCAACCTCCTGTTTTTCCATGTGTCTTTTAGGAGCATGTAGTTGTCCTCATAATGCTAGCTGTTGCTTATTCAATTTTCCCCATCATCATCCATCCAAAATTTTGTTGGCCTGACCTTCCTAAATCCCTGGTGTCTGCTGGTAGATTATTTAGGTAACATCTTGAGTAGCATATTTCATAGTTGGACAAGTAAAGGAGGTAGCGCCACTGTGTTGTGTATGTGCATAGACTCTGCTCTCTGTGAAATATTAGGTAGCGCCATTATGTTGCATATGTGTGCAGACTCTATTCTCTGTGAAATATTAGGTAGCACCATTGTGTAGCTCCACTGTGTTGCGCCTGTATGCCAACTCTGTTCTCTGCCAAATATTAGGTACCGCCACTTATGCTGCGTCTGTGTGCAGGTTTGGGTAGAAACGTCAAAAACCCAACGCCTTCAATCTTGAACATGTGCAGAGCAATTGATGGCCTTTCATGATATCAAACCCATTTTATTTAGGTGTCTTGGCAGTATAGAAGGTATTGCATTTTACCACTGAGGGAGTTAGCACTTATCAAAACCCAAAACTCTGATAGTTAAACGCTTAGAAGCCTATATAGATGGCAGAGGAAATATTTGAATATTAGTTAACCCTCCCAAAAAGGAACCATCCTAAAAAATGGGGCTTACCTTTTACCAGATATTTTTTCATCTTGACACTTAACCTCACACTCTTTCTAGTATAAAGAGGATCTTCAATTGACACAACAGACTTCTTCTTCTTAGCAGTGACAAGATTTTTCAGTGAGGTTGTGCTCTCCTTAACTATTGGTTTGTCATTCTCAATGGCATATTCAACCAATACCTGTAAATTTTTTTGGGATACCTCATGTTGAAAGTGTTTTAGCTCTGCCTTTAGCTTCATGTTCTGAGACTAAAAGCCTATGTTCTTACTGTAAAGATTCTTTAGTTGTCTATGAAGGGGCTGGGCCCTTCTTGTTGAAAACCTTTCCAAGTCAAGGGTGTGACTGTAGCCATCCATGAGCTCTGTCATCTTGGCTCTTTCATACATGGATTCCTTTTTCAATTGAGCCACCTCTTTTCTTGCATCTTTAAGTTGCCTGATAAGTCTCTTGAAGTTCTGACTATCAAGAGGAGCAGTGTTATGCATAGTCTGAAGAGGTTTTTTGTCAGTCTCCTCTTCCACCTGCATGGGAAGTGTCTTGTCTACCTCATCAGGTTTCTTGGTGGATTTTATTTTACCTTTCTTCCTCTGCACAGAGTTTTTTTCTTTTCTTTCCACAGGCTTCTCAAAATATTTCACATAGGTTTCATCTTTTCTCTCACAGGGGATTCTTGTTTCTCTTCCACAGGCTTTTCAATGCCTTTTTCCTTCTTATTCTGAATAGGGGTTTCTGGTTTCTTTTCCATAAGCTTTTGAAAGTTTTTTCCCTTCTTCTTTTGAATAGGGATTTCTGGTAAAGACTACTCTTTGAAAGCCTCCTTAGGAATTGATGACCTTGTGAAAGCTCTTTTACCCTTGATTTCAACTGTTGGAGGAGAAGAGGGAAAGAGTAGCTTCTTCCCTTTCTTGGATGTAGCTTTGGTATAAGAAGGAACCTCTTATAACCCTTGTGGAGGAGGTGGTGAAAAATATCTTTGTGGAGAATAACAAACTTCCTCCTTAGCTCCTGTGACCTGCTTGCTAACCTCTGAAACTTGAACAAAGGGTCTACTCTTTCTCTTCCTACTAGTCCCTGCTTTAGTAGCACTGGTGGGTGACAAAGGAATTGCCTTCTATGATTGAGGAGTTGATGCTAGATCCAAATTGAAATGAGAAGTAACATCAAAATGCTCCCATGAAATCTCTTTCTTACCCAATACCTCAGAGACTAGCATTCTGATCAATCTAGAATGGAAGAGGCTAGAATCCACATCTTTAGATTTGTCTTTTATCCTATCTAACATCTTACCTATACTTCTTAACAAGTAATAGGGGATATTCATCTCAACCTTACCAGTAAAATGTAGCAACAACCTTACATGGTACTGGTACAATGTGTTAAATCTCTCTTCACATGTAAAATATCTCTGTATGATCTTCAATATTCTGTCAAACTATTAAATCAATTGACTCCTTGGCATACTTTTAGACAAATCATTGGCTTGATATTCAGGTTTTAAAATATATTTAGCATAGGCTAAAATCAAAGCCATGGCTTTGAACCACTTTTCACCTGTAATGGGTATCCCTGTTGTAGCTGAGATAGAGGCTTCAGTTACCTCAAATTCCAAATCCCCAACCTTGGTTGTCCTGCCATCAAAATGTAATGCAAATTGTCTTGCTACCTCTGGATGGCCTCTCTGCATGTTCTGGAAGAAAGAGAGGCACCCTACTTTTTGAAAGACCTCTCTTGCCATGGGATTTGTATCAAAAAGATGCATGTCCATTGGTTCTGTCCTAACCACCTTGCCACCTTTGTGTTTCTTCCCCGATTAAGGAGTCTCCATGGATTAGAATGAGGGCTTTTTGAAAGGCCTATGGGATAGTAATAACTAGGAAGGTTTTGAATCGAGCTTCAAATGTACAAGGCTGACCTTTAAAACAGACTGGTCCTAGTAAGACAAGCTTGATTATGGGAAATACACCCTTAGACTTGTACAAGTATTTGAGAGTGCAGATAGCGAGGGGGTAATCCAAAATTGGCCCTTTGCGATTGAGTAAAAAATGCTAAAATCCAATATGAAAGGAAGAAGGGGAGGCAGAGAGGTTTTAAGCAGCGCCTCTGGGTAGCACGACACGTATGCAGAGGATAGGATATTTCAGAGATTGTGATTTCAATGGCTATGGCAGACAACAGTAATCATACTTAGATACAGGCAATGGAGTTTACAGGTCTGGAAAAGAGGGAAGACAAGGCTATCATGAAAAGACAAGTCCCTTACAACTGTGCAAGATCGACAAACCAAAACCTGAGCGAAAAATTTCTTGTGAAAATTAATATGCAGAGGAGGCAACATGGGATACTTGTAGATTAGACACCTATTGGAATCTTCAATGAAATTTCAGGATGAAATTACGAAATCTTTGGCCCTCAAATCTACTTCAGCATCAAATTTGGTTGCATTGTTGTCGCCTGATCAGAACTTCTGAATTTGCGCAACGCATCACTATTGAGTTTTTTCAAAATAATAAACCGTTACCAGGGCTCGTAAATGTAATATCTTGAAGGCATATTTAACCAACTCCTAGAACTGATAACAAGGAACCTGACATCAGTCGTGGAAATCATGACTCGTGGTGGAAGTATGATGAATGGGAAAGGTGCTACGGAACTACCTAATGAGTGGGAAATGCTCCAACTCAAAAAATGATTGGATAGGTAAGCAAGGATAATGAGGCATGCCTACGAGGTCATGAGTGAGGATAAAGGTATGTCACATCAGTCTAGTCATGGGAGGGATCGACCTAGAGGCAAGTCATGAAGGGGACCAAAAATCAAGTCATGACCTAAAAATGGTTCTAAGACCAAAAATCAAATTGAGGATCAAACTAGAGATATAACTCAAAATTTTAATCATCTAAGGGGACCTAACAAACATAACTTTAAAGGGATGAAAATTTAAAAAAAATTAAAATCTAAGGCTTAAAATATTTTAAACAAACTAAATGACCCAAGGCAATTTAGTGTGATAACAATGTCCATCCATGACCAGAGGCTTGACCAGAATGTGATAAGGAACCGAATATCCTCATTGGAGACCATGGTTTTTGGTATCCAAAAATGTACCCACACTCGTTTGAAGAAGATCTTGGCAGTGGCCTTTTCTATGATTCTCTTCTTGCAGGTGACCAGAATGACCATCTTGGAAAATCGATCAACAACCATGAAAACACAGTCATTTCCATGCTTGGTTGAAGGAAGGCCCAACATGTAGTCCATTGAAATGGATTCCCAAGGCCTATCAGGAATAGGCATATGGGTGTAAATTCCTTGTTTATTAATGGTTGGTTTGGCAATGATGTGGGCCATGCAAGACTTGATATACTTGTTGACATCCTATCAGAGTTTCGACCAATAGAAATGTTGTTACAACATTGCCACTGTCTTCTCTACATCGAAGTGTCTTGCCACTCGACTGTAGTGAGCTTACCAAATCAGATTTTCTCGCTCACTTGATGGAACGTAGAGATGGCCCAGATGGCACAACAACCTATCCTACAGATGAAAATTAGTGAAAACTGTGTTTATGCCCAACATCTAGTAGGTAGTGGCGAAGTCATGATATCGTTCATAGAGTTGGGGCCATCCGTAGGTCTCATGTTCGTAGGAGTTTAGCAGTGTGGTTACTGTGGAAACTAGAGGTCGGTTGAGGTAGTCAAAGACATAGTTGGTGCTCCATGTCTTATAATTGATGTTGAGATGGAATTGTTGCAAGTATGTGGACCACTTCTGATGGAAGTCATTCTATAATTTTCCTTATGTATGCATGAACTACAGAGGCTTGTGATTAGTGTGGATGATTGTCTCCTTCACGAAAATCTAATGCCTCCATTGGTGGCAGGATTGTACAATAGAGTACATTTATTTTTCGTATGTGGTGTACCTGCATACAATATTTGATAGTGTCTCAATATGATAGGGAAATAGATGTCAATACACATTGAGAACTACGCCTACAACATAGTATGAAACATTTGTCTCAATCTCAAACAATTGTTGCAGGTTAGGTAATGAGAGCACCGGGGATGAGCACAAGTGTTGCTCCAAATCATCAAATTCTTTCTGTTGCGACTAGCCCCACATGAATTTTTCCTTTCCATTTCCCCTTGTCACTTGGCTAAGGGCCCATGCAATGTGGGAGATTCCCAACATGAACCTGTGATAGAAATCGGCAAGATCTGAGAAGCTCCATATCTTAGTGAGTGTGGTCGGGGCTAGTCAGTCACAGATGAACTGAATTTTGGCTAGATCGGAATGCACCCCATTCTCATCAACAATGTAGCCTAGGTACTGGACCATGTTCATGCCAAAGGATCATTTTTCCAAATTTGCATATAGATTTTGTTGTCGTAGAGTGTGCAGAACCTGTGGAAAGTGTTGAAAGTATTCTACCCAATTCTTGTTGAATATGAGGATGTCATCCAAAAACACTACCACAAAAGAATTGGTGAAAGGATACAAGATATCGTCCATCATCCTCATGAAATTTGTTGGGGAATTTTTCAAGCAAAAGGGCATGACCAACCATTCAAAAAGACCTTCTTTGGACTTGAAGGTAGTCTTCCAAACATCGGTTTTCTCTATTGGGACATGATGGTAGTCGAAATTCAGATTATTCTTACTGAAGTATCTTGCTCCCTTGAGATGGTTAAGGAGATCGTTGATTAGAGGAATTGGGTACCGGTTCTTGACTGTTATTTTATTTAGGGAATGAAAATCAATGCAGAGTCATTGAGACCCGTATTTCTTCTGCACAAGCACAATTGGGCTTCCACAAGGTGATGATATTGGGAGGATGTGTCCCTTTTCGAGAAGATCTTGGATCTGGCACTTGATTTCCTAATTTTCTAATAGAGAGTGGTGCTAGAATTAACCATTAGTTAGTGATGTTATGAGGGTCAAATCGATTGAGTGCTTGATATGAAAGTGAAGAGGTACCTTAATGGATGAGGAGAAGATTTCTTTGTATTCTTCCACTAACTTATCCACTTTCTTCTACTGCATGGAGAGACCTGTCCCAAAGACCATGGATGTGACTGCAACCTTCCACTCACTATGAACGTGAATCACGAAGAAGAAAAAATTCTCGATATGAGAGATGACCTTCCTACATTGCTTGGAAGAGATCAAGGAAATGGTAGTAGATGGGACTACCTCTGGTATCATGTATAATTTCCTTTCCAAAGTAATAATAATACTACGAGGCCTAGAATCATACACATCATGATGTTTCCATAAATAAGGTTGTCCCAAAAGAACATCACAAACTTCAAGGGGGGAGACATCACACAATACCTCATCTTTGAAGGGCTTGATGTCATAGTCCATGCAACATTGTTGGCTGACACAAAGATTGGTCCCTTGGCAGAGGAATCTGATGGTGTACGACTGCAAGTGTGGTGATGTCGACAGATCCAACCGCTTGACGACCTATGTTGAGATGAGGTTCTTCTGGCTACCACTATCAACGATGAAGTGTAGTGGAGTACCCTTCACCCACATATGTGAATGAAAGAGACACTCACCTTCCTCTAGTTTATCAGGTTCATTGGGTTGGACCTTGGTGGTGGTAGCAACGATGGCACTGGGTTCTGCATCAATGATTTGTCTCCCTTTTTCTGGTTCATAATCAGAGTCGGAGCCTGCATATGATTCATAGGATTTCACCTTGACCACCAATGACTTCTTTGATATCCATTCAACAATGTTATGTCATGGGATCTTATGGAACTCGCACCATTTCCCGGTGTCTTTCTTTGTCTTCCCATTGTCCTTCTTTGTTTTCGGTTTGGATTGGTTTTCCTGAGGTTGTCCATACTTTATTTTCCCTTTGTTATGCAAGTTTGGGCCACCTTTTCCCTGCTTCTTCTGTGAGGGGTTTGCAGGCCCAAAATGTCACTTCTTCTGTTTAAGATTCTCCTCGATTTTGATAGCATATCGATAGGCCGCGCCCAAGGACTAAATTTACAGAAATTCCATTTATGTCTGGATGTATATATATAGAACGCCACGATACTTGAGTACCAAATGTCGCTCAGAGTCTTTTATACCCAGCTTGGTGTGCAAGGTATGGAAGACATTGGTGAACTTTAGCACTATTTGGTCCCTTTCCTGCTAAAGTGTGGTCCATATTGTATATAAGTCGTCATAACTTCCAACTGGGTAGTATTGTTCCTTAATAGTATCCCTGAAGGAACCCCAAGTGGGTGCAACTACAAATAACATAGATCCCTCTATTTCCTATTTCTCATAGAAAGTATCCCACGAATCTTTGACATGGGGGATGACCTTGAGGAGCGCAAATGTAATATTTTCTCTATCGGAAAAGTTGTGGAAAAACAATACCCTTCTAGAATGTTTGACCATTTATCTACAACATACACATCTATTTGACCTTTAAATATAGGAATATCAAAATTTATTTGTACCTTGAAGGGGGTGGTGCCTCCACCTGAGGTAGAAGCATCTCTTTTCGGAAGTCGTCAAAGGATTTGTGCAAAGTTGTCCATCGTCTCATTCCTCTGTCACTCGAGGGATTCCTCGAGAAAAAATTTGAAAGGATATTTTGTCTCGTCGTCTTTATTTTCTCTCACCATGGAAGGTTTCTTGGGTGTGCGAGAGTATTTTTCCTCAAGAGAAACAAGCTTGATACCCAACTCTCGATACCCTGAACTTTTCGAGAACATGCACTAAAAATGACAAGGAGAAGACCGCTCTGATACCACTGATCGAGATTTATGAGTGGAACGAAATGAAAACACAGATCTATATTATTAACATAGAGACATAGTGAATAATAATAGAGATACAGTAAAACTTAACTTCTATTAAATAAGAAATATGTTGAAAACTGTAAAATGTAGACTGAAACAAGCTTGCTAGAATGGTGGCAGCTTATCTCTGAGAAGATATGTGATGGCTACACTCATTCACAAGAAGAGGATTACAATGAGGCTCCAAAGGCCTTTTTACATCAAACATGAATGTAAAAACCCTAGACATCCAAAAAGATAACCCTAGGATATGAAGCGCCAAAAGTCCCAAAAGTCATGTGGTCGTTGGGGTAAGTTGGTACATCAACTTCTTGGGGTTGTAACTTTTGCATACGATCTTCATCTTAGACGCACGATATCCCATTGGAAAGGTCTATCCGAGGAATACACATTATTCCGTCACACTTTGAATTTGTCTATAGTGTGACTGTGGAGGGTCCAAAAAACCCTGTTTAGGGCCTCAAAACGAACCCAGAAGTTTAGGACCCAAAAATATAGAAAACAACTGCCAAGACAAAATTTGTATGTGATCCAATTGGAATACGTGGGTGGCCACCGATATCCACATAGATCATGCAGAGAAAATCTAATATTTGGGATACATCGTGGATGAGTAGGGTGTGCATGTGGATACAACCAATATCCATGTCATTCGTGATTGGTCTGCCCTGAAGACATTGACCGAGCTCTGCAACTTCTTGGGCCTCGACAAATTCTACTTAAGTTTTTTGTTGGGGTTCTCTGATATCGCTTGGGCCCTAATCAAGGTGACCAAGGGTGGTGTGAATTCCAACTTTGTTTGGGCGATGTTCCAACATAAAGCATTCGAGGATTTTAAATTCTTCCTCTGCTTAGTACCTATCCTTATTCTTCCATATTTGCAACAATCATTTGAGATTGAGACAAATGATTTAGATTATGCTATCGGTGTGGTCATCACTCAACATGGGAATTCAGTGGCCTATCATAATGAAACACTATCTAATGTTATTCACAAATACCCCACCTACGAGAAAGATATGTAATCCATTGTGCAGGCATGTTGACTATTGTCGCAAGAGTTGGTCCTAGGCTGTAATAGAGCCAAGCCTTAGCACATTTTAAATGAAATAGATTTTGTTTATTGATCATTCATATGAGGCTTTTAGAACTAGATCTGAAACATGCCCTTCACTCATTTATAGATCAGAAACAAAGAGGCATGACCTCGTTTGTCTAATTGATTCAATAAAGAGGATGGATAGAGGATAGGAGATGAAGGAGACTGAAACAAAGAGTTAGCTATCTAATTTTGATAAGTCTAATATTTATTTCAATGGAGGAATGACAAATAACTTCGAAAGACAAACATGCATATATATAACTTGTAAATTAGGTAGAAACAGTCAAGCTACAGGTCTTGTTTAGCTCACAACATAAACAGGGGAAAAACTGAACCTAACAGGCTGCCCAATAAATGACTATAACAGAGGTATTATTGAATTAGAGTGATTACAAGTTGAATATGTAAAAGAAGGAAGAAATAATGAATGTAAACCTGAGAAAACAATACAGGAAAAACAAAATTACACAGTGACAAGGTGTAGAATCTCTTAGCATTATGTTCTATATTTGTTGAAAAGGAATGCATTACAAACCCAGCCTCCAAAAGGCTCTCGGGTTGTTCCCCCCCATTTTCCAATTCTACAAATATGCCTTATATATTTATTGAGGTCTAAATCCTCCCTAGGAGGTCAAATTTCCTCCCAAAAGATAACAACAGTTACCATCAATTTCTGGAACTTTCTGCCATAGAAAATGGGCCAAACTGCTGAAAATTGGGGCTGCAGTTATGGTTATGTATCTCTTGAATAGTGACAGTTGTATATAAAATGAAAGAGTATTTTGTGCATCTTTTTTTGCTGAGAAAAAACTCTCTCAGTTCCCTGAGATGGATTTCCATTTGCCCCAGATATTCATTTTACAAACATGTGTCAAAACAGGAAAATATGAGATACGAAAATTAAGGCTCGGAGATGGATTTGATTCTCCCAATATGTGACACCTATGGAAAAAATGAAATAGGATATGGATATATAATTCTTTAGGGAAAAAACCCTTGAACCATTTCTCAAAATGATACTCCAGTCGCTTAGAATCATCATTTTAAAATGATGACTCAACACAGTAAAAAACGCCACATTTATGAAAACGAACCTCATCTTGCGGGGGACTTTTGACTGCCTTAACAAGCCCCAAATGAAATTCTGAAGACACCACTAGAAATATTAGGATCTTTATATGTCTATCGACTATTTGAGTGCACAAAACAACCTCTCCACGGCTGAGAAAACTGAGTTTTCCTAGTGCAATTTATCACTGAAAATAAAAAACCTGCGATTCCGGTAGCTAACGGGCCGAAAAATAGGGGTATCTTAGCTACCGAACGTCCTCGATTTTAGCAGATAAAAATTATATCTCAGAGCTCCATAAGCCACCGAAAGTCCTGAAACCCTGATTTTGGGCCTTCGGGTTTCGGGGAAACAGAGCAGTGGTCAAAATCTCTACGTCGGCCAAACCCCGACGACCGAAACTCTGAAATGGTGACATGGCATTTATGCAAAACCCTTCTAGCAATTTTATTTCCACGTATTGTATTCTTTTCGTGCCTCCTCGTGAGATATTCCTCCATGTGTCTTAATTTGTGGCGCTTGAACGCTTGGTCTCGGCCGAATGGTGTCATATCGTAGATGTTTGGCCCCGGTGCACCCGTGGATTCTCTCCTTGTATTTTTTGCATGAGTTGGCTTGTGACTGTTATGCTACTGTGGAATTTCAGATCATGAGGATGGGTCTTAATAAATGTTATCAGTCAATTAAAAGAAACGTTAAATCAACCACAGCGATTAAACAAAAGTAAACAACCCATTCTTTGGAGCGGATCTCGACATTATTTGACTGAAGATGACAACTGGTACCACTAACAGTTGGGTGCATGACAGATAGATGGCCCTTTTCACACATCTAAACTTTCGATAACTAAGGGCATATGAAACCTGATATTTAAGCTACCTAAAGTCTGCACTTTCAGTAGCTAAACATTATAAATGTTTTCCTCTTAAGCTACCGAAAGCCAAATTTTCAATATTTGTTCCAACATAGGCTCCATCTAGGGATGGTGCTTTCTTTCAAAGCTCCAAGAATAGTAGACCAAGTGCCTTCATCCATTGGGCAACCTGAAATCAACCTTATCAAAATTTGAACTCCGTCATTTAACTTGTGCCTTTCCGAAACAAAAACCCGCTTATGCATTCATTGGGATATGGAGTCGTAATTCCTTAAAACAAAACATACTTGATCCCAAACTAAACTGGAAACATACTGAAAACCATTTCCATACTCTAATGCTCTAGGTCAAGCTTATTTATATACATCACCTACTCTAACTGATATCACTATTTTTTTCAAGTATAGGAAAACTTCCAAATCAACCAAGCAAGTATCTGACTAACAAACTTAATTATGCTTCCATATTTGAGAAGAAAAATGACAGGAGCAACTTCAAATTTCAAAACATGCCCTCGGAGCAGGTACTTATAGTTTTGAAATTTAAACTTCAAGAAGTTGGAAATACAAAATTCAGTCCCCCATTTTGACTCCATATAAAGTGCTACCGGATCGTAGAAGGGAAGAGATATACCACTTTCACAATTAATCCATACTTCCTCCTGTTGGGCAAGTTGTCTAAAATTATTTTTGCGCACTTTGTCCACTATTGATTTTTTCTTCCACTAGTGAAAAAATGTCGCATTGGAACTTACTGGTTTGTTGCTCAATAGTTGTTAAATAGGGAGGAGAGATCAATTGTTTCAGTAACCCCTGATTATGTCCTTCATCTATTGTCCAAAGATATTCTTGGTAGATGTCATACATAGGTTGATTTCTTTCATGATGTTGCTGATTTCTTTTTTGTTGAACCAAAGTTTCTTGTTGCTCATCATCTTCAGAAACACTTTCATCACATTCATCAAACAAAGAAGGAATGTCGTAAATTTTTGTGTGTGATGAAAAAGAAATCAGCTCTTCTTGTTCTTCTGGATATTCATCATAAACAGGTTCAACAGATAACTCAGGGGTGTCATCAATCAGACAAAAGCTCGGAATATCAATTGTGAAGCTATCTATCTCAGATCCACACTCCTCCAAATCATAGTCTAAATCATCTTTGAACAACAAACATTATTCAAGGTTATTAAACATGGTAGCCCTATCTTCTTCATGGAACAAAATAGTGTCTACAAGATGATCCTCTGGCAGGAAATCATCATCATAAATTGGTTTACTGACTTCATGTAAAGTTCCATGGTTGTCATCATTTAAATGTAGATTTTCATTTTCAGTAATAGAATAAGTTTCACTCACATGTTCATGACTATGTGAATGTTGCAAATTTGTGTAAGCAAGGGTTGTAACATAACTGTTCAGGAGCAGATCTATCTCTTCTTCTGTTAAAGGAGGTGGTGGTATGTGTAATTTCTGGATCAAGCAACTATTGTTTGTTTTCTCTTCTTCAGGTTGACCATTATGTTGAATATCTTCTTCTTGAATATGATCACAGGAGATATCATATCATGTTTCTTTATCAACCAACTCTTCGTCATGCTGGTCATCTTCATCCACTTAAGAAATTATGTTGTTTCTTCCTCCTCTTCAAGAGTATTTGTATGCTCTTTTTGTCTTATGAATTCTATATTACAACAATCTTCAAAAAGGATTTCAGTTGAATATATCCTCTTACAATGTTGATGAAAAAGTGTGTGAAAATCTTTCAATGAAGGAATACTGGAATGGGGTAAAGATTTATACCAAATCCTAGCATCTCTTTCCAATGAAAACATAAACAACTTCATGAGGACATCTTCATGATGTAAATTTAATTCATCCATGAGCTTGTGGAATTCAAACAAGTGTTGAGCAGGATTGTCGTCCACATATCCTCCAAATTTAGGAAGGACATCTTCCCAAATTTTAATGTCTGGAAAAGTGTTTGGAAAACCATAAACATTTGTAAAGTCCAGAGGATAAAACCTTGCAGCAATCCGAGCAACGAACGAATTTGACATTTTGATACCAGTGGAGTCGCCAGTGAATCATGTAGAGTCTTCGAACCAAGGAGTCGCCAGGTGAATGATCACATCCAATTGAATGCCTATCCTTTGTTCACCATCAAGGAATAGATCTAAACATTTTGTCGTATCCCAGGGAAGATAGCATCATTCCTCCATCCCCGACAACGACGCCATAAAATATTGTCGCAAGATTTGGTCCTAGGTTGTAATAGAGCCAAGCCTTAGCACATTTTAAATGAAATAATTTTTTTTGATTGATCAGTCATAGGAGGCTTATAGAACTAGGTATGAAATAGGCCCTTCACTCATTTATAGATCATAAACGAAGAGGCATGACCTCGTTTGTCTAATTGATTTAATAAAGAGGATGGATAGAGGATAAAAGATGAAGGATACTGAAACAAAGAGTTAGGTATCTAATTATGATAATTCTAATCTTTATTTCAATGGAGGAATGACAAATAACTTCGAAAGAAAAACATGCATATATATAACTTGTAAATTAGGTAGAAACAGTCAAGCTACAGGTCTAGTTTAGCTCACAACATAAACAAAGGAAAAATTGAACCTAATAGGCTGCCTAATAAATGACTATAGCAGAGGTATTACTGAATTAGAGTCATTACAAATTGAATATGTAAAATAAGGAATAAATAATGAATGTAAACTTGAGAAAACAATATAGGAAAAACAAAATTACACAGTGATGAGGTGTAGAATCTCTTGGCATTCTATTCTATATTTGTTGAAAAGGAATGCATTACAAACCCAAACTCCAAAAGGATCTCGGGTTGTTCCACCCCATTTTCCAATACTAAAAAGATGCCTCATACAGGTATTGAGGTCGAAATCCTCCCTAGGAGGTCGAATTTCCTCTCAAAAGATAACAACATTTACCATCAATTTTTGGAACTTTCTGCCATAGAAAATGGGCCAAATTGTTGAAAACTAGGGTTACGGTTATGGTTTTGGATATCTCGAATAGTGACAGTTGTGTATAAAATGAAATAGTATTTTTTGCATCTATTTTTTCTGAGCAAAAACCTCTCTCAGTTCCCTGAGATCCATTTCCATTTGCCCCAGATCGGCATTTTACAAACCTGTGTCAAAACAGGAAAATATGAGATCCGAAAATTAGGGCTCGGAGATGGATTAGATTCTCCCAATCTGTGACACTTGTGGGAAAACTAAAAGATTTTATTGATCTCTGATGTGTTAGGAAAAAAAATCCTCCAACCTTTTCTCAAAATGATACTCCAGTTGCTCAGAATCATCATTTGAAAATGATGACTCAACACAGTAAAAAATGCCACATTTCTGAAAACGAATCTCATCTTGCGGGGGACTTTTGACTGTCTTTCCAAGACCCAAATGAAATTCTAAAGACACCAATGGAAATATTAGGATATTTATATGTCGATCGACTATTTGAGCACGCAAAATGGCCTCTCCACGGCTGAGAAAACTAATTTTTGCTAAGGCAGTTTATCACTGAAAAAAAAAAAAATGCAATTTCAGTAGCTAACAGGCTGAAAACAGGGGTATCTTAGCTACCGAAATTCCTGGATTTCAACAACTAACAACGCAATTTCATAGTGCCACAAGCCATCGAAAATCCTGAAACCCTGATTTCGGGCCTTCAGGTTTCGGGGAAACGGAGCAGTGGTCAAAATCTCTATGTTAGCCAAACCCAGACGACCAAAAATCCGAAATGGTGACATGGAATTTATCTAAAACCCTTCTAGAGATTTTCTTTCCGCGTATTGAATTTTTTTCATACCTCCTTGTGAGATCTTCCTCCATGTGGCTTAATGCGTGGCACTTGAACGCTTGGTCTCAGCCGAATGGTGTCATATCGTAGATGTTTGGCCTTGGTGCACCTGTGGATTCTCTCCTTGGATTTTTTGCGTGAGTTGGCTTGTGACTATTATGATGCTGTGGCATTTCAGATCACGAGGATGGGTCGTAATCAGTGTTATCATTCAATTAAAATAAATGTTAAATCAACCACAATGATTGAAAAGAAGTAAACAACCCATTCTTTGGAGTGGATCTCGGCATTATTTGACTGAAGATGACAAGTGGTACCACTAGCAGTTAGGTGCGTGACAGACAAATGGTCGTTTTCACACATCTACACTTTCGACAGCTAAGGGCATATGAAACCTGAGATTTAAGCTACCGAAAGTATGCACTTTTGGTAGCTAAACACTATAATTTTTTTCCTCCTAAGCTACCGAAAGACAAAATTTCAATATTTGTTCCAACATTGACAGTGGAAGCATTACATTCCAGGGAAGGAAACGATCATCCACAATGATCACAGGCCCTCTCCAATTCATGTAGACACAAGGACAGTTATAGAATGATAACCATCAAAAGTGGTCCATGTACCTACAACAATTCCACTTGAATATCAAGTACAAAAAGGGCAGCACCAACCATGTCACAAAATGCCTCATTCAACTCTCGTTTGTGGCACTAACCATAGTTCTTGACTCCTATTGGCATGAGACATCATAATGGAAAACATTATACAATAGTGACTCTGAATTTGTTGCTACCTATCAGACATTGAGCACAGGAAAACCAATTCTAGAATTTCATTTCCAAGATGGACTATTATTCCATCTAAGCAATATTTGTGTTCCTTCAATCAAGCATGCCAAGCTAATTTGGGAATCTCATTACAGTGAGGTGGAAGGGCACTTTGGTGTGGAAAAAACAATGGAAGTACTACAAAATCATTTTTATTAGTCGAATATTTGACAAGATGTCCATAAGTACATTAGATCTTTCACTTCCTGCACCATTTCCAAACCTACCATCAAGAAATAGAGGCTATACACCCCTCTTCCTACTCCACATAGGCCTTGGGTTTCCATCTCCATGGATTACATGTTCGGTCTACCCTCAACCAAGCATGGGAATGACTATGTCTTTGTGGTCATTGATGGATTCTCTAAGATGGAATTTTTTGGACCGTGAAAGAAGAGAATCACAACCAAGGCCACCGCTAAGATCTTCTTTGAATGTGTTTTGGTTCATTTTGGGCTCCAATAGAACAATATTTGAGATCGAGACAGTAGGTTCCCAAGTACTTTTTGGTCTATCCTATGGTCGATGATGGACACCAAGATGACCAAATCGAGTGTCTTCTACCCATAGATTGATGGACAAACATAGATAGTCGACATGATGATTGTCCATATCCTGAGGATGTACAATTCCAAAAATCCATGCACATTGGATGAGAGCCTTCCTTATGCTCAACATAGCTACAATAGATCCCTCCAAAGATCTATTGGCCACAACCCTTTTTAGGTGTGCTTGGGGTTCCATCCATTGGCCCCCATTGATGTAGCTCTACCCATTGTAGTTGCACATGTAGATTCCTCCCATGATCAAACCAAGGTTGATCGAGAAGCCAATTTTTTTGAGTGAATATAGCACATACAACAACAATTTCATGATATTTTTCAAAAATCCAACGCCAAGTACAAATAGTGCCATGATGAACATCGGGTACCACACAAGTTTCAAGTAGGAGATAAGGTATAGTTGTATTTGCAGAAAGAGAACCTCATAGGACCCCATCAGAATCTTTGACCACTTTGATACGAACCTTACACCATCACCAAGGTTGTGGGTCAGAATGATTTTGAATTAAGTATTCCCCCTTTCCTTGGCCTGCACACGGTATTTAATGTGGAACTGCTTCAACCATATTTTCCACCTCTCCTGGACACTTTAGACATGACCAAGCACTTGGCCCCTACAAAACTCAATCTTGACTGCATTTAACAGGTGGCAATTTATCGGATCATGGACAAGGTATCGATGGCACCCGCCAGCATGACATCCAACTCTATCGGGTCGTCAAAGAAGGGAAAATTCTTCACTACAGAAAGTGTCTCACCAGGAGTCAGATTCAACAAACAATTCCCCATCTGATGGAGGAATTTGACATAATTGAGAAAATTTCTTCATAAGGGGGGAGGAATGATCCAGGTGGACTCTAGTGGCCACCCATGTGTTCCAATAATTCAAAATGGTTCCAAATCTTGGTTGTTTTTCTATGGTTCTTTAGGTCCCAAAATTTTGGGGTTGTTTTAAGGCCCTAAACAACTTTTTTTTGGCATGGAAACACCTAACATATAGTCGAAAACATATTCTAGGCCAAGCAAAATGTGTACTCCTCAACTAGACATTTCCAACGGGCTACCGATTGCCCCAAGTGGAGATTGTATGGAAACATTGTACCCCTGGGAAGTTGACGTATCAACTAACCACATTGGGGGCCACAAATCTTTTGGTGGTTCATCTTCTAGGGTTAGGGTTTTCTCATTGATGATTTATGTTAAAAGGCCTTTTCAGCCTCTTTGTAATCAAATTCTTGTGAATGAGTGTAGTCGTCACATATCTCTCTTCAGAGATAAGCTACCACCATTCTAGCTAACTTGTGTGCTTTGCATTTTACAGTCTTTTGTATTCCAGATAATCATTAATAAAATCTGAGTTTAACTGTATTATTGTGTTTCTTGCAATATCTCTTGTTATTTCCTTGTTATATATCTTCCTTCATTTCATTCTCAATATAATGTATATCACCAAGAACAATTGTTATTAATTAATCATCCATATGTAGTGAAAATATGGAAAATTTTAGCTTAAATTTCTTCAAAAAATAAAAATTTAACAAAATTGGCGAAATTTTTCTTAAAAAAAACATCGATGACCATGATCCCTAAAAATATATTTTAGGCCCTAATTATTCTCCTTAGATTAGGGTTAATACCTTGATACTAGTCCCTAGTGTGCCAAACCTCTTAATGACATCCATGGTATACTTGTTGGTAAAAAATCCATTTGCAAGGCTTATGTAGTGGTTTCAATCCCTATGCATCTGTGAACCATAAAATCATATTTTAGTATGTAATACATGTAAGTTTTAAACCTGCGAAGTAAAGCAATGCATATAGATTCTTAAGCAATACAGAAATTAATCAATGGCTCATACACATAATACACAGAGATTTTTACCGGAAACCCTCAACCGGGAAAACCTTTCTTATTTTCATTATA
>ML798092.1:161271-197450 GCA_009831015.1 Picea engelmannii
AGTACATAGCACTAATGTGAGCATTATCTCTAACACCCCCCTTTAATGCTTACATTAAAAAAACTTACAATACTGAAATCATGATTACAAAATTTGTCATATGTCTTTGTCTGACTGGTCCTCATACGCACTTACACCCATCTCTGAAATTCATAGACACACTCTTTCTCTCCCATCATCTTCGAGCTACCACTTCATACAACACAAATAAAACTGCTTCTGACCATCTTTAACATTCTTTGTAAAACCGACGCTTCTCGACTTCCCGAAGGACAATCTCAATACTAAATTATCCTATGGATACACTACCATCTGTTGAATTCCTCCGAAGAGAAAATTTTCATAGTTATATAGGACAATGATATTATTACTGGATATTTTCAGCAATCAATCATACAATTGACCTTCTTTAAACAATACACACAAGGACAACCTGTAATTGCAGATCTTGAAGCCCGAAGCACAACAATATCCACCAGCACATAACATAATATGCATAACCAAACCAGTTAAGTGTTCCTATAGCACCGAAGTACGTAAAGAACCACTAATTTAGATTATGATAATGTTCATTGATTGGTTCTGCAATATAAAAAAATTACAATCAAAATACATACACATTAATTAATATAGTTGCCTTTTTTTTTACTTCAATCCGGTAAATAGGAATACGAGGAGGTCTCAAATTCAAAATGAAAAACACCACACCATGTGGAATATGAAATTTCTGTGCATCCTTGACTCCTGTGATTTCGAAGATGACCCAGAATTAAGGAGCCATCCCAAAGCTCTCGAATTAACATGATCTTTAGAATACAATCAACACACCTTTGTTCATATTATTGAACGACAACGTTGGTGGCGGAAGTTACTTGATCAAGAAGGAAATGGAGCATAGTGACTTGCTCCCCTCTTGTTGGCTGCACCTTGTAACCGTAGGTCACCCAGGACAACTCCAACTAATGGTTGACGTCACTTCTAGATGGCTTCACAAATAACATCTCACTCTCTTCTCTTTTTGTAGGTATGGAGACAACAACACATAGTTTGTTCTGGACTTTTGGCAATGCCACTCTTCTTTACGTTCAACTGGCAATGTTTATCTCACAAAAAAAATAACACATACACGCTAGAACTCAAACAAGCACATTATTCTTTGCAACAATGAGAGTGATCCCATAAAACATTCAAATTCAATCCTTCACGCAGATCTATGTTGCATGCACAGGTCACGGTCAGTTGAAGGCATTGGATTATTGATCAGCATGCACAGGTCGCAGTCAATTGAAGGCACTAGATTATTGATCAGCAAATCCCCACACAGTCACACCAAAAACAAATTTCACACCAACAAAAGAAAAAAAAAACACACTTACACTCATATATTTACATAGTAACAGTCCTTAGATCTCTTTTGTCTTTTTGAGCCCTCCCGGGAGCGAGTCAGGTTCAGATGAGCTCTGATACCAAAATAGATAATTGAGGATCAACCATTGCACAGTGTTAAACAAAATAATAAATTGTATTGTTCACTACTACACACAAATACATACATACATACATATATATATATATATATATATATATATATATATATATATATATATATATATATATAGCTGGAGTGAGATCCAACTAACTCCAAACATAGATGGAGAGGTAAAGAGAATATCTCAACAATCTCCTACAAAACCTCAAGCCAATCCCAAACTTAGTACATAGCACTAATGTGAGCATTATCTCTAACACATGGTAGGAAAACATACCAAAAAACATTTTATGCCTAACCATAATCATAGAAAGTAAAATCCATTTCTCCACTCTTCAATGCCACTTGAATCTCACCTAAAGTAATGTTTCCTTCAAATTTAGAACCATGAACTTCTTACAAACATTATTTGGTGAACTTATGACTTTGAAAGTTAAGGCAAAGCCCTAAAAGAGATATGATCTACTCCGGAAGAGTATTTCTAGGCTCCAAAGATGTACTACTCTATTGCATCTTAGGCATCTGACTAAGATGAAGGAAGAAGGGATCCATTACAAGGGTCGAATCAGGGCACCGAGTTTTATAGTTAATCTTCTTCTAGAAGATTTATGAGGTTGAATGTGAGATTGAGGTTTATTAGTGTTTTAACCCATTGAAATGACAAATGAATTGGTCATCATACCAATGGATTGAAGTTACAGAAGTACAGTTGTAAATGTTCTTGACACCATCCACCAGGGTACAAGGTTGCAAGGATGTTGGTGTTATCCCTGCAAGCCAAGGATGGAGGAGAGAAATCAATTTTTAACATGAGAGTTGATCATCGCCACTATGGACCTTCAACGACACCATGGATTCAGTATTCATAAAGCTTACATGGGAAATTAAAATATATATGGATTGGTATTCTCATTCATAAGCTTATGTGGAAAAGAACAAATTATAATATATAATGAATATATAATGGAAGTGGGTAGATTAATTGTCCAAAAGTAAAAATTTTAATAGAAAGAACAAATTATTAAAATAACGTATAGAAAATGGTTTGATTTTTGGATGTTTCCATCGAGCGATCTCTATAGAATTCTATTAATTTGAATGTGTCGGATAAATATAGGGCTCATAATGAACTCTTTAAAAAAATACATGTTATAGTTGTCTTCAAGATGAAGAGATGGCAGGTGGAAAGTACACATTTCCTGACTTGGTTGGCTGCATATTATTAAAAAGGTTCATTAATTGTATAATTAGTTTTAAACATCAAATTATGTGAAGGTTGCAATAAGACCTCAAGCATATCGGTCAATCAGATTTTAGAAAAACAAGGTTTTTTATTATATTAAAAAAATACATGTCTATTTCCTAAGTTAAAAATTAGATTTGGCACACAAATATAAAATCAAAGGAAAACTAATATGAATTCAAACGGAAAACTCATTGCTATAATTCCTCCTTTCACAGGGACTAATAATAATAATAATAAACAAAAATTGATTTATTATTTCAATATCTCACTCTAAAGACTAGCACTTTAGTATTTCACTCTTGTGTTATAAAAGATGAACATTGTTATTGTCATAGTCTAAACGTTCTACGTTTTATCCCTTTCTGGAGGATATTGTCCATTTTATTTTTCCCAAAATTTGACGAGAAACCCTTGGGTATGGATATTTGTGTTGGGTCTTTTAATCACCTCCTTAACTTCTCAAGAAAATAGTGAGAAAGACTATGCATTCAATTATCAATCTGGGGCTCGTATGGAACTTGTGAATTGTCGTGCATTGTATATGCAAAACTAAATATTTTTTCTAAGTGTTGTAGTCATAGTATCAATGATTATGTATGTAGTCAGAGTATAGACAATGCTCAAGCTATGGAAAGGTTATACAAAAATCCCCACTTGTAGGAATTGAAAGTACACTTTTGCAGAAAAGTAAATACCACACTTGCAAGAAATTGAAAGAACATTTTTGCTGAAAAGTAAATATCACACTTGCAGGAAAATAAATGTCACACTTGCAGGAAAGGAAATGTCGCACTTGCAAGAAAATAAATCACACTTGCATTGTAAATGTGTTGAACCTACACATAATATAGCTATCTAGCAAATGACATACACATTTTGCAGAGAAAATATGAGAAAAGAGAAGCAGGGGAGAAAGAATGGAAGAATTCTCATTAAAACCAAATGAATGAATGATAATTTACACATGATATACTTTGTATAACTCAACTAATGCGCACTTGTGGAGAATCCAATGCACCATAGTGGTGTTCTAGAGTGATCTGGACACACACTAGTAGTTACAGGAGTAAACTGCCACCTAGTCTAGTCTCTTAGGTAGTTGCAGGAGTGAACTGCCACCTAGTCTGAGTTAACTAGTCTCTCAGTCTTCAATTAACTAACTGAAACAAAGTGAAGTGAGGATGAGAACATGGAATCATGAGTAATGTGCTAGTATGGTGATGATCTTATTTTCACTTTTGTTTCTTTCCTCTATTGTTTTAAAGAAATCTAAGTTCAGGATTTGTTTTAAAACACCATGTTCTGGCTTAAAGAAATATCAATGTTTTCCTTTGAAGTTTAAATATAGAATTCAGGTAAAAATTCTCTATATTTAAAGTGAATCCTAATCTTTTCTTCTTTCTTCATCTCATAAACTATAAGGATCTAGTAGTATGCCTGCCTTGCCCTGTTGCATATAAGCTTGATTATTTATACATTTGATCATCTTAAGCCAATGAATCCATTGCACAATGGCTTATCTCCCTTGTTTCAACCCAATTAAATTCTAAAATCCAAAACCTGAACCATAATAGCTAGCCTAATATTATTCATAAGAACATAGCTAAATCGTATAAAGAGATTCCTCTCTGAAGCTGGCGGGGCTAGATTCCAACTTCCAAAGTGGTTTTGTGGTTACCTCTGGGTTTCCTTCATAGCCTTGGGAAATTACAGAGTGATAAAAATTCCCAAGGATAATGTGTATTAACTGGTGATGATCCAAATGTTGCATGGTGATAATCTCAATGTGGCATCTAGACTCCACTCAACTGATCAAACTGAAGTTCGAACTGAAGAGAATATTCTCCTAGACAAATATTCTCCCTAAACTATAGGAGACTAGATAATGACTAATAAACATGTAGGGAAAACCTTAGGAAAAAGAAATCCTAGGTGTTTGTGAAGTATCTCTAACATGCATGAAAGGAAATCACACTTGCTGAAAATAAATCACACATGTTTAAGGGAAATTGATTAACTACTTGCTGGAAAAGAAATTAACTAAGTCCTTGAAATCAGATTCTAATCCTTGCTAAGATGATCCTTGTCATTACCCAGACCAACAAATGTAGTCATTGTGTTAAGCACAATTATTCAATGACATAAAAGAATGCAACCCAATCTGAAATGCATTTATAAGAAACAAATAAATAAACTAAATATGACATGGACACTTAATTGCATAAATATATATAAACACAACCTTTCATGAGTAATATATTTATTATTCTATATCAACATAAATTAATTAAATTAAATGATTTAATCAAAATAAATCAATCTATTACAAATATGCAAAGGAAACAAATCAAATGATTTAATTAAATTACACACCACAGAAATGATAAAACTACAAATAAAATAAAAACTCAATGAATTATCCCATTGTCATTCAAACATTTCTCTAAGAGTCCTCCTCGAACAATGGAGAGTGTGCTCTCTTTTATACATAAATATAATGGAAACTAGAAATAAAAAATATCTAAATAAACCCGCTTATGGATTTAAGAAATCGATAGTGGTTACAACAATTTCCTAAATAACAAATAGTTTACAAGATCCTTGCTAACAATCAACAATATATAAATAAATTCCAAGATCTTTTGCTAACAATTAGCAAATAATAAATAACTCCAAGATCATTTTCCCAAGAATTCCAAGATTCTTGGTTTACCACTCAAACCAATCTTGCTAATAATTCCAAGATTCTTTCCATATCCAAAATGGTCGTTGATGGTCCAAAATCCATGGCAAGTCTTGATGGTTGAAGTTGGATTTTCATGGATTTGCAAATCTGTACATGGATTTTCATGGATTTGTTGTTACTACAAGTAACAACAAACATGAGTAACAACAACCACGAGTAATAACAACTAGGAGAAACAACAAATTGTAAAAACTTAATTTCTCAAAAATTAT
Source organism: Picea engelmannii (assembly GCA_009831015.1). Lineage (NCBI taxonomy): Eukaryota > Viridiplantae > Streptophyta > Pinopsida > Pinales > Pinaceae > Picea > Picea engelmannii. Next base: position 166,965 of record ML798092.1, read on the forward strand.
GATGTGGGTTGTTGAGATATTTTGGGGATAAGCATATTTTGACTCAATAAAGCCTTCTACAATAAATATGAAGTACCAACATCATTAATATTCAATTGTATGAGTAATGTGTAAGGGACCTAACCTACCTAACCCTTCAAGTGGGTAGAATAATATATTTCCATGTAATAAAGGTCAATATTAATAAGGCCTAGCAATCAGGAGGATTAAGTCAAATGTAAGGAGACCTAATAGAAGCTTTCACTTCTAGAAGGATCTTCCTCTAGATTGTTCTTTTGGATAGATAGATTTAGTATAAATAGGAACGGAGGGTATGAGAAGTTTTGTCTTGGATATTATTGTAATAGAGCTCTGCTTTGCTGGAGGTTACCCCCTCAAAGTGGCAAGTGAACATTACTCTCAGTAATCAAAGTGCTCTTTCTAGTGTTATTCTGGTATTATTTTGGTATTATTGTGGTGTTATTCTGGTTATATCATTGTTTATCTGCCATTTCTAGCTAATTATTTATGTTCTACATACTATTTTATATCTAGAATATTGCAAGTGGTATCAGAGAACCTTCCTCGACAAAAAATTGTGGTTTTTTTTTTTCAAGGTAGAGACGTATTCCAACGTCTTTAAACTACAGAGATCTATCGTTACACGCATAAACCCACGGTTGAGGATTCATACATGCAAGAAATACAAGTGGTGATTTAAGCGCACATCTTTTGGCCACCCTTGTAACCCCTGTTGGTACCCCTTCGAGTGGCAGTGCATCAAACAACAACTGTATACATATCGACCTAGATCTCCTAAAGCTCTCCATAGATAAACCGGTCGACCACCTGACTGCTATAGTGCCACCGAGAACAACACTCGGGAAGATACTCTCTAGTACCTGGGTAGTCGGGTAGTATGGCTAAGGGTACGGTCTAGCCTCCTTAGTTGGTGCCCTGAGATATTGGGTCGAGTACTACTATTGGACCCCGCATGTATATCGGAGAGCTATAGCATAGGGAAAACCCTTGTCTGTAGAACCCTTGAATACTCGAACCCTTGAGAAGGAAACATAAATAGAACCAACGAGATCTATTGTCGTTATATAGTGTCTTCTGCATTCTGGTTGAGAAATTACTACACATTTCTTCCTGTTAAGCATTTGGGCATTTTGTCACTGCAATATTCTTTAGGCCAAAGTATAACTCTGCGGGAGTAAAAAAAAAAAGTTTATAGTGGTCCCACCAGCACACTTATTTGGGACCTATAACATGGGATTCCCCTTTTCTCCTTGATCACAATCATACCCTTCATTTTTAATCCTTTTTGTTTCAGTGGACCCAACCCCTTCCCAGTTTCCCTATTTTTTCGCCTATTCTGCCAATGTGATTAATAATAAATGTACAAGATAATTAATCTGGTTAATATTAATTATAATAATAATAATTATTATTATTATTATTATTATTATTATGTGACTGAGAGAGGTCGGCCCTATTGAGCCAATAGACACTTCTGTTGACAGGTTTAGGTTAGTATAAGTAAAGGTAAAATCCTCATTATGGAAATATATCTTCATGTGAGTTTGGAAATTTCAGCAAGTACATTTACTTGGGAAAAGTGCACACCTCTCTTGGGCACTAGTCTTCTAGGGTTTGAGAACCCTCTTGTGTGATAGGTATTTCTTGGTGGTGAAGGTATTTCTCTTGAAGAATATAACAAAGGATATGGTCAAGTTTTCATCCCTTGTTGAGAAGGGTTTCCCGAGATACTTCTTGTGTTCTTGTGCATGGTGTTTCTTCTTTTGATCTTGGTTGCTGCAACATTCTTGTTTATGGTTAAGACAAACTCAAATTGAAATGAACTACATGCTTAACCTATCTTATTGAAAAATCAACAGGGACTTGGTTTCACAAGGAACAAAGCTTATCACTGTGTTAAATTAGTGAGTGCTCATTTTATTTATGTGGTTATGTATGGTGATGATATGTTGTTGATTGAAAACAACAAGGAAAACATCAAGGAGGTAAAAAATCAGTTGTCTTCTAAATTTGATATGAAATACCTCAGTGCTGCAAATTTTAATTTGGGCATGGAAATTAAAAGAGATCAAGAAAACATGAAACTTTGGTTGAATCAAAGGAAATATGTTGAGATAATATTGCAAAGGTTTAATATACATGAATGTAAATTGGTCAAGATACATACTTGTAGGTGTAAATTTATTTGTAGATCATTGTCCCAAGACACATGAAGAGGAAGAGGACATGGTTTGTGTTCCTTATGCTAGTGTTGTTGGTAGTTTGATGTATGCAATGGTTTTTACTAGATTGGAGATTGCACATTTCGTGGGAGTTTTGAGCAAATATATTTCAAAACCAAAGAAGGAGCATTGGACAACTACAAAGAATGTTTTCAGGTATTTGCATGGAACTATAGATTATGGAATTTTCTACCAAGGAAGACATGGTGTAGACATATTGTTGGACATACATGGATTTTCTCAAGCAGACTAGGTTGGAGATATGGATCGGATAATATTTACAAATTGTTACGTCTTTAACCTATTTGAAGGAGCAATCAGTTGGATGAGAAAGAGACAATCTATAGTGTCACTCTCAACTACAAAAATCAAATACATGGTAGCTACTCACGCGATTAAGTAAATTGTATGGTTACAGAGGTTGTGTTCAGGTATTGGGTTTGTACAATAAGTTGTAAGGTTAGATTGTGAAAGCTAGAGTGTAATATTTTTGGTAAAGAACTTGGCATATCATTCTAAGACCAAGCACATTAATGTTCAATATCACTTTTTAAGGACATGATTGAAGACAAGAAGGTGTTTTTGGTGAAGGTGGAAAACTTTGAGGAATATTGTAGATTCATTCACAATGTCTGTAAGCATTGAGCATTTCTATGGGTGTAGAGAAGCAAAGGGCATTCCTACACTGAATTGTTGATCATGTAATCCTCGACCCCCCTATATGCAAAGAAAAAAACAAGTGGGAGAATGTTGGGTATGTATTATATTATTTGTACGGTTATCCCCATGTATGATGTGTATGTGTGATCCAGATGAATATTGGTGGCCACCCACTTGTTCTAGTTGGCTCCTCTTTTCAGCTTTTAGGGCAACACATTCTTATCTACTTCTTTGTAATGGTGGGTTCTACACTTTCGGGACTGTATGAAGCCCTACACATATTCCAAGTGGATATTGGTGGCCTCCCATATAATCCAACTAGCTTATTTTGTATGTTTTCATATAAGCACATCTTGTTGTACTTCCAGGGCCATTTTGAGGCTCTAAAAAGTGTTTTTTTTAATCGCCATAGTCAAATTGTAGACAGAGTGAAAGTTTGAAGGTGTAATGCATATTTATCAAAAATACCTTTCCAACGGCCTATCATGTACCTAAAATGGAGATCGCATGCAAAAGTTACGAACCCAAGAAGTTAATGTACTAACTTACACAAACAGGGCCCACATGAATTTTGGCGTTTCATCTCCTAGGGTTAGGTTTTTGGATGTCTAGGGCTTTGTCATTCATGTTTATCATAAAAAGGCCTTCAGATCCTCATTGTAATCATATTCTAGTGAATGAGTGTAGTTGTCACATCTCTTCTCAGAGATAAAGATGCCACCATTCTAGCGAGTCTTGTACTCTGTATTTTTACAGTCTCTTTACAATTTTTTCATTAATATAAATCAAGTATTGTTGTATTTATATGTTTCTGGCAATTTTCATGAGTGTTTCATTGTAATATATATTCTTTCATTTAGTTCCAAAAAAATACTATGGATTAGTGGTATAAGAGCATGTTGTTGTTGATCGTTTTCAGTGCATGTCCCCGACAAGGTCCAAGTATAGCCAGTTGGGTCTAGAGTTTGTCTCTCTTGAGGATAATCACTCTCACATGCCCAAGAAACCCTCAATGGTGGTAGATAAGAATATTATATTAACCTATTGTTTGAGCAATCTCTCGGGTGACAGAGGGACAAAATGATGGAGAATTTTTCTCACATCCTTTAATGCCTGTCGATAGCAACAAGTGCATCTTCATCAAGTGGCCATTTTGGAGGAACCTCTCCCTTCATGGTACAAGTTAATTTTGATATTCCCATATTTGAAGGTCAGGTAAATGAGAATGCCCTAGAAAAATGGTTACCTATTAGAATTTTATTTCTCTATTTAATTTTTTTCCGACAGGGAAAATATCACCTTCGCACTACTCAAGGTCTCCCCCATGTCAAACGTTGGTGGGAAACTTACTGGGAGAAAATTTCCATAGAGGAATCTAGAATATATGGGGCCGAGCCCACTTGGGATTTTTTTGTGGATGCGGTCAAAGAACAATATTATCCTATTGATAACTATGAAGACTAGTACATGAGATGGACCACACTGTGACAAGAGAAGAGCCAAACAGTGTCGTAGTTCATAAATACATTTCATACCTTACACACCAAGCTGGGTATCAAAGACTCCGAGCAACATCTGGTTCTAAAATACCGTGGGGCTCTACATAGGTATATCCAAACCGAAATGGATTTCCTAAAAATCTCATCATTGGGAGTTGCCTATCAATATTCTGTCAAAATCAAGCAGAAATTTAGGCACCAGAACAAATGGGAATTCGATTCTACAAATATTCAAAAACCAAAGAATGGTAAAGATGGCCATAACCAACAACCTCTAGACAACCAGTCCAAGACATAGGAAAAAAAGGGTAAAGTAAAGACGAAGAATGACACTGGGAAGTGGTGTGACTTCCACAAAATCCCCTCGCACAACACCGATGAATGTCGCTTGAAACAGTCGTTGGTGGTTGAGGTCAAAGGCACAGAGCCAAACCCAGATTCAGAATCTGATCCATAAAATATTGAAAATAGACAGATCATCGATGCAGACCCCACTGCTACTGTCGCAACAACAACAATTTAACTAGAACAACCAGTAGATCCTAAAGAGGCAGAGCGTCTCTTCCATTCATAGATGTGGGTGAAGGGGACCCCATTGTATTTCATTGTTGATAAAGGAAGCCATAATAACCTCATCTCAGCTAAGGTTGTCAAACATTTTGGGTTTTCGACAACACCACACCCGCAACCATACAACATTAGGTGGCTTCACCAGGGACGAGATCTTGGCATCAACCAACAGTGTCACCTGTCTTGTGGCATCCATCCCTTCAAGGATGAGGTAGTGTGTGATATTTCCCCTTTTGATGTCTGTGATGTTTTTTGGGGCCAACCATATATGTGGAAACGTTATGTTGTCTATGAGTCCAAACCCCGTAGTGTCATTATTACTTTGGGAGGTCATCTCTACAGGATACCAGAGGTAGTTCTGACTACTACTCCATCAAAACACCACCACGAGGTAATATCTCATACTACAAAATTCATCCTCTTCACAGTCTATTCAAAGGGTGCACAGAAGACCACTACAACCACTGCATCCTCAACACCTTATATCCAACAAAAACAATTTTCCAGAGAGACAAATGATATTGTTTCTTCACCTACAATGGTTCCTACACAATGCACCATCCAACCCAAAGAAAACAGGTTGGTGGAATAGATTCAACCCCTCCAGTAATAGGTTGGTGACAGTCTTCCACAAGCCAAGAAGCACAACTTCTCCAACAAGGCATGCAACTCACCAAGATTTAGATTCAAACAATGCTTTCCCCTCTTCCCTGGGAACTTAATGGAATGGAGACCATTTCTTCCTAAAGGGGGAGGATTGATCCAGGTGGATATTGGTGGCCACCCACCTGTTCCAACTGGCTCCTCTTTTCAGTTTTTAGTGCAACACGTTATTTTGTACTTCTTTGTAATGGTGGGATATACACTTCTGGGGATGTTTGAATCCCTACACATCTTCTAGGTGGATATTGGTGGCCTACGATCTAATCCAACTGGCTTATTTGTATGTTTTCATATCATCACATCTTATTGTACTTCCAGGGCTGTTTTTGGGCCCTAAACAGTGTTTTTTTGGCTCGCCACAATCAAACTATAGACGAAATTAAAGTTTGATGGTGTAATGTGTAGTTCTCAAAAATACCTTTCCAATGAGATATCACGTGCCTAAAATGAAGATCGTATGAAAAATTTACGACCCCGATAAGTTAATGTACTAACTTACCCAAACGAGGCCCACATGAATTTTGGTGTTTCATCTCCTAGGGTTAGGTTTTTGGATGTCTAGGGTTTTGGCATTCATGTTTATCATAAAATTTCTCTAGAGCCTAATTGTAATCATCTTCTAGCGAATTAACATAGTCGCCACATCTCTTCTCAGAGATAAATCTGCCACCATTCTAGCGAGTCTTATACTCTTTGTTTTTACAATCTCATTACAATTCTTTCATTAATAGAAATCAAGTATTGTTTTATTTCTCTGTTTCTAGCAATTTCCATGAGCATTTCATTGTAATATATCTTCTTTCATTTCGTTCCAAAAAAATAATCTGGATCAGTGGTATCAGAGCAAGCTGCTCTTGATCGTTTTCAGCGCATGTCCTCAACGAAGTCCAAGTATAGCCAGTTGGGTCTCAATTTTGTCTCTCTTGAGGAAAATCACTCTCACTCACCCAAGAAACCCTCGATGGTGGAAGAAAAGAAAAACGACAAAGGAGAAGATTCTATTAACATGTTGCTTGAGCAAGCTCTCGTGCGATAGAGGGACGAAATGATGGATAATTTTTCACACATCCTTCAACCCCTGTCGATAGCAACATGCACATCTTCATCAAGCGGTCATTTTGGAGGAACCTCTCCCATCAAGGTACAAGTTAATTTTGATATTCCCATATTTGAAGGTCAGATAGATGTGGATGCCTTAGAAAAATAGTTAAATATATTAGAAATTTATTTCTTTGTTCAAAAAAAAATCGACAGGGAAAAGATCACCTTTGCACTCCTCAAGGCTCTCCCCCATGTCAAACATTGATAAGAAATTTACTGGGAGCAAAGTTCCATAGAGGAATCTAGAATATATGCAGTCGATCCCACATGGGATTTTTTTTTGGATGCAATCAAAGAACAATACTATCCTGTTGATAACTATGAAGACCAGTACATGAGATGGACCACACTACGACAAGAGAAGAGCCAAATAGTGACAAAGTTCAAAAATAATTTCCATACCTTGTGCACCAAGCTGGGTATCAAAGACTCTGAGTGACATCTAGTTCTGAAATATCATGGGGCTCTACATAGGTACATCCAAACCGAAATGGATTTCCTAAAAATCTCATCATTGGGAGCTTCCCCTCGATATGCTGCCAAAATAGAGCAAAAATTTAGGCACCAGAACAAATGGGAATTCGAGTCTGCAAATCTGTAAGAACCAAAGCATGGTAAAGATGACCCTAACCAACAACCTCTAGACAACCAGTCCAAGACACACGACAAAAAGGGTAAAGTAAAGACAAAGAATGACATTGGGAAGTGGTGTGACTTCCACAAAAGACCCTAGCACAATGTCGATAAATATGCTCGAAACAGTCATTGGTAGTCGATTTCAAAGACACGGAGCCAAACCTGGATTCAGAATCCGATCAAGAAAATATTTAAAACAGATAGATCATCGACGCAGACCCCGCTGCTATTGTCGCAACAACAACAATTCAACTAGAAGAACCAGTAGATCCTGAAGAGGGGGAGCGCCTATTCCATTCACATATGTGGGTGAAGGGGACCCCATTGCATTTCATTGTTAATAACGACAGTGAGAAGAACCTCATATCAGCTAAGGTCATCAAATAGTTGGGGTTGTCGACAACACCACACCCGCAACCATACAACATTGGGTGGTTTTACTAGGGATGAGATCTTTGCATCAACCAACAACATCACCTGTCTTCTGACATCCATCCCTTCAAGGATGAGCTAGTGTGTGATATTGCCCCTATTGATGTCTTTGATGTGGTTTTGGGACAACGATATATGTGGAAATGTCATGTTGTCTATGAGTCCAGACCCCATAGTGTTATTATTACTCTAGGAGGTCAGCTCTACAAGATACCAGAGGTAGTTCCAACTACTGCTCCACCAAAACACCACCGCAAGGTAACCTCTCATACTGCAAAATTCATCCTCTTCACAGTCTGTTCAAATGGTGCATAGAAGACCACTACAACCATTGCAGCCTCAACACCTTCTATCCAGCAAAAAGAGATTGTCGGAGAGACATAAGATATTGTTTCTTCACCTATAATGGTGCCTACACAATGCATCATCCAACCGAGAGACAACAAGTTGGTGGAACAGATTCAACCCCTCCAACAATAGGTTGGTGGCAGTCTTCCACAAGCAAAGAAACACAACTTCTCCAACTAGGCATGCAACTCACCAATGTTTAGATTCAGAAAATGTTTTCCCCTCTTCCCTCGGAACTTAACACAATAGAGACCATTGCTTCCTAAAGGGGGAGGATTGATGCAGTAGATATTGGTGGCCACTCACCTGTTCCAACTAGCTCTTCTTTTCAGTTTTTAGTGCAACACATTCTTCTATACTTCTTTGTAATTGTGGGTTCTACACTTCCAGGGCTATCTAAAGCCCTACACATCTTCTAGGTGGATATTAGTGGCATCCCATCTAATCCAACTGACTTATTTTGTATGTTTTCATATCAACACATCTTGTTGTACTTCCAGGGCCGTTTTGGGGCCCTAGACAATGTTTTTTTGGATCCCCACAGTCCAAATGTAAACAAAGTTAGAGTTTGAAAGTGAAATGCGTAGTTATCAAAAATACCTTTCCAACGGGCTATCACATGCCCAAAACAGAGATCTTATGCAAAAATTACGACCCCGAGAAGTTAATGTACTAACTTACCCAATTGTGGCCCACATGACTTTTGGCCTTTCATCTTCGAGGGTTAGATTTTTGGATGTCTAGGGTTTTGGCATTCATATTTATCATAAAAAGGCTTTTAGAGCCTCATTGTAATCATCTTCTAGCGAATGAGCATAGCCGTCACATCTCTTATTAGAGATAAAGCTGTCACCATTCTAGCAAGTCTTCTACGTTGTATTTTTACAGTCTCTTTACAATCATTTCATTAGTAGAAATCAAGTATTGTTGTATTTCTCGGTTTCTGGCAATTTTCATGAGTGTTTCATTGTAATATCTTTGTGAATGAGCATAGCCGTCACATCTCTTATTAGAGATAAAGCTGTCACCATTCTAGCGAGTCTTGTACTCTGTATTTTTACAGTCTCTTTACAATTCTTTCATTAGTAGAAATCAGGTATTGTTGTATTTCTCAGTTTCTGGCAATTTTCATGAGTGTTTCATTGTAATATCTTTGCTTTCATTTCGTTCCAAAAAAATAATTTGGATCAATGTGTTGGGCGTAGTGGGGGGAGGGGAGGGAAGGGGTTGCAAGGGGACTGGAGCCCCTAAAAAATAATTTTTTGGGTGGTTTTGGCACATGGTTTTCTAATTTTGGTTAAGGAATTAAGGTTGTAATCTAATCTATGTCAATAGATTAAGGTTTTGAATGTAGCAGAATAATATATATTGTATATGTAAATGGTGAAATTAATACAATGAGAGTTAGAGGCGTGGCTTTAAACATTTTGCTAGTTTTTCGGGTTAAGGGTTTCCAAAGTAAATTTCTAAGTACTATGTGTGAATTCTATTGTTTTCTTTCTGTTTTATAAATAACTCGTGTATGAATTGCTATATTGTAAGTGTTTAAAACATACATAAAACATGGTGGAAATTTCATGATATGGAAATTTACATATATGAGTTCTAGAACCAACAAATGAAAGTATCTTTTATCCAACCAATGACTCAATGAAAAAAACATTTAGAGCATCCAATTTTAAAGAAATGCAGGCATTGGAGGGAAATTGTTCATGGTTATTCAATAACATTATAAGGGTTGCCATATGTGTTGGAGAAAAAATATTTGTAGTTAATGAAATTCTCTATTCGAATGTGCTTGAAAATTTTATAGCGATCACTTCCATAATCATCCTGTGCAACCCATGCTTGCCATGCCTTTTGATTATAAGCCTCAAACCTTATTATTTACCTAAAGATGCTTCTTCGTAAAGCTGATCAAACTCCCCATCCACATTCAAAGCATAAAACTATGCCTTTTCTCAAAATCAAAATCCTCTAGTAGGGCTGGCAACATCTCTCCAACCGTTGCTATAGTACCTAGAGCTTCAGTTTATTTCCTAGTGAATGGAGCTTACCCAGGATATTTTTCATTCCGTGTGGGCATGCGCGAATGTCTTGAGCGGTACCACTTATACATGTCTAACAAGTGTGTTGACTCGGGTGTGTCTTTCGTTCATATTCAATAGATCTGCCCTCCATCCACCACACTAACCATTTCATTTGCTTCTAAAATGGTTGAGTTATTTAATTCCATATTGAAAGCAGCTGTTTTTATGAATTTCTTTCTTCTATGTCATAAAAATAGCAATGAAATAAGGTGTAAGTATTATGGCATTTTCTATTCGGTTTTCGGAGGCACATAGATTTTGGTTCTAGGGACATTTTTCATAAATATTATGACAAAGTTATGGCATTTGGAGAAGGAATTTACATTAATCTAACTCTCTCTATATATAAAACAAGAAAGTTATAGTAAACAATTGAACATAGCATGAAAGAGCTTTGGATTGAGACAAGAGTATGACATCCATGAAAAGGGGCTGCACATAGCTAAGGAAGATAGATAAGGTTGTGGTTGGTGCATGGCTTTTTAAAGTTATTTAATACATTGCCGTGACATTAATGTTCATTAACATTTTTGTCACTTCTAAAAAGAGGATAAGGTTAACATGTGGATTGTACATATATTTTTAAATATTTGTTTTTGTAATTGAATTTATTAGTCTCACAAATATGATCTTACACTAGAGTTAATTTAGTCCAATAATAAAATAAAGCAAAAACTATAATATCTAATAAAGCAAAGAATAATAATAAAAAGTTAATGGAAATGATATGGATACTTAATCAAAACAATAATCCTTTGCTCAGTGTCATTAATTTTGTCAAAGCCTGTATAATGGAATAACGAGATCAAAACAAAAAAAATCCGATCTTAAATATATTAACATAAGGTTAACATGTGGATTGTACATATATTTTTAAATATTTGTTTTTGTAATTGAATTTATTAGTCTCACAAATATGATCTTACACTAGAGTTAATTTAGTCCCATCATAAAGCTTAGGCTAATAATAAAATAAAGCAAAAACTATAATATCTAATAAAGCAAAGAATAATAATAAAAAGTTATTGGAAATGATATGGATACTTAATCAAAACAATAATCCTTTGCTCAATGCCATTAATTTTGTCAAAGCCTGTATAATGGAATAACGAGATCAAAACAAAAAAAAATCCGATCTTAAATATATTAACATAAGGTTAACATGTGGATTGTACATATATTTTTAAATATTTGTTTTTGTAATTGAATTTATTAGTCTCACAAATATGATCTTACACTAGAGTTAATTTAGTCCCATCATAAAACTTAGGCCAATAATAAAATAAAGCAAAAACTATAATATCTAATAAAGCAAAGAATAATACTAAAAAGTTTATTGACAATGACATGGATACTTAATCAAAACAATAATCCTTTGCTCAGTGTCATTAATTTTGTCAAAGCCTGTATAATGGAATAACGAGATCAAAACAAAAAAAATCCGACCTTAAATATATTAATATAAGGTTAACATGTGGATTGTACATATATTTTTAAATATTTGTTTTTGTAATTGAATTTATTAGTCTCACAAATATGATCTTACACTAGAGTTAATTTAGTCCCATCATAAAGCTTAGGCCAATAATTAAATAAAGCAAAAACTATAATATCTAATAAAACAAAGAATAATAATAAAAAGTTATTGGAAATGATATAGATACTTAATCAAAACAATAATCCTTTACTCAGTGTCATTAATTTTTTCAAAGCCTGTATAATGGAATAACGAGATCAAAACAAAAAAAAATCGGATCTTTGGTGAGTGTCATTAATTTTGTCGAAGCGTGTATAATGGAAAAACGAGATGAAAACAAAAACAAATTCCGATATTTGCTCAGTGTCATTAATTTTGTCAAAGTGTTTATAATGGAAAAACGAGAAAGGACTGAGATATCAGAATCATTAGTTTTGACAAAGAGGTTGAATGAAGCACGGAAGGCTTATAATAGAGCAAACGAAAGGTGGATTTCGATGTTTATCCAAAAAAATCAAACTATAGACCACGACGTACCCACCAATACTTTTCATCACGTGCAGATTCTCTGTTTGCATAATTCTTTAATCCTCTTAAATGCCTAATAAATGCGACTGGATGTATGCGGTGATTTCAGTGAAGACCTTAAATGCTTAATAAATGCTAGTGGATATATGCTAATGATTTCAGTGGAGACCTTCGTAACTGGCCAGTGGCGTGCATCATTTATTCTGTCGAATCCCTCATTGTTGTCCCCCCGCCACCCAAAAAACTTTCAAACAAAATCGTGGTTTTTCCAGTGAGTGGGGACAGAAGTCACATCACAGTCGAAACATATGTCCTATAGTACTAGCGTATACAATTCGATGGAAGATAACGATGGAGTGGGCTAGCTAGGGAGTAATCTTTTCTTTTGAGTTATTTTTTTGGCGGTTTGCTTATAAATTTCTGACCAATCCAGAACTTTGATCAATTTTCTGAGCATTTGGGTTGGTTTAAAATGAGACAAAACCCCTAGACGTAAGGTTCTAAAATACATGGCACTTTGATCTATGCGTTCTAAAATACATGGCACTTTGATCTATGCGAAACTCAAACTACCCCTGAAAATTTGGCCAGATTCAGACTTGTTTTTGGCCTGAAAAATGAAATTCTGGAGGGAAGATTGCTCCCTAGTTAGCCTACTCCGATAATCACTGCCCTTATACTTTTAAATGGGCATTGGATGACCTTGATAACCTCAAATCGTATACTTTTCGGTAACGAATGGGAATCTAAACGTGAATTGGATTTAGAAAATAATCGGGAAAAAATCCTCACTACTTTTGAAAAAAAAAAGACAACACATCACACTACCCATTCCCCATTCTCTGTGTTTGGATCTCGTTCAGAGCGATGGAAGGAGAAACAATAAACTAGAATTCCTTTGAAGCAGGGGAAAGAGAACACTGAATAAGCCTTGAAAATATTACCAACAAAAGTTGATAACATATTTGCCAAGAATTACCAACAAAAACGCTCCCAATGGATGGAAAAATTCGTAGGAATCCCTGACAACATATTTGCAAGAATTGCGAACAAAAAGCGTTGCCAATGAATGGTAAAATTAATATGCTATGAGTTGAATCGGTGACAAGAAAACGTAAGATACCTTATTTGCACTAATTTCACAAGCTTTCCAAGCACTCCAAAAGGCAAAAGGTTTTGGTGCTTAAACAAATTGATAGAGAAAGTGGCGCCGAGCCAGCGGACGCCATCTAACAAGCCATCATCCTACTGTCGATTTTCTTCTTGGGCTCCTTCAGGGATTTCTGCACACCTCCCATGTGCTTGAAGGTCACTAAGTCGTAACCCTTGGATTTTTCGATGCTCTTGTCCATGATGATAGTGCATTCTTCCAGCTCGTCATATTGAGAGAAAATGGACTTCAAAGCCTCCGATGTAGTGCCCAACCAAGGTCGTAGACGAAGATTATTCTATGTGCTAGATCCTTGTCGGTGATTTTTCGAATACTTTCTAAAAGTTGTGGGTCTTTCTCAACGTTCTCAGATATGATGTCCATTAGTTGCTCTTTGTTGAAGGGCTCTACCAGCTTCTTCATGTCTTCCTTGACTTCGGCTTCGCCGCTTCCATCGGCGTCCGAGTTTTCATTTTCTTCATCTTCTTTTGTTCCGGCTATTTCTTCTGTTGCTTCTTCTTCTTCCACCTCCACTTTCCTCTTCTTCGCCATGGCCACTTTGGTTAAGCTGTTTTGCATGCTCAGCTTGAAACCCTTGAGAAGAACCCTTCAAAATCTGCAATCCCTGGAGTTAGCAATGAAAGTTACACTTTGACTGCTAAAGTGCAAGCTCAGTACCCATAAAAAAGTTTAAGATAAGTTTTGGTTTGAATAGGTGGATCAACAAGACTTTAAAGAAAGGAAAAGACAACAGTTATCACTGCAGATTAGTGATGGAACATTGGGCATTTAAGCTCCCTATCAGACAAAAGATTTGTATAATGATGAAGAGAAGAATAAGAGAATTAACATAAAGACGAATGTTCGCTAAGCAGAGATCCTCTCTGCAAAGAGAATTTAGATGTGTCTGAATAGTAAACAATGACAAATAGGCAAGCTTACAACAGATCTTCTACTGCATCAAGAATCTATCAATCAAAGGCAAATTTTAATCCTTAAAATTAGCAATACATTCAAACAAGATGAAGAATAGAACAGAGAACATAGAAGACAAATATGATGAAACAACTCATATGAATCTTCAATAACATACAATTTACAGTTACATGCCCCTCCAGCTTACAAACTGAAAAATACAGTCATTCCACTTCTCCTCACCCCCTCCGGTCTTGGACCGAACCCTTTATATCATTCATCAGATGTATTTATAATCAAAATAAAATACAACAGCTAGGAGTGCGAGCTGGCCTTCCTATCCTAGGATTCTCCACAAAAAGCTACAACCTTAACATTTGTACCAACAGATCTAACAAACTATTAAAATCAAGGAGCCTGTTGGCAACCAAAAATGAATGACATGTCTTGTTGCTTGGGCACCTCTTCTCTAGTGTTGTGTGTCTTCTCTTGTCTGTCATGTTCCTTCTGTTAGAAGGAAACTCTGTTCAGTATGGGCCTGCAGGAAAAACTTCCCTCTGTGGTACTTCGGGCTGACAACTTTATGTCTCCTCGGCCAAACCCTTTGATGCAGGAGCATCGCTCCAACCCAGCAACGCGCAAGCTAGACAACACATTAAGCACACATTCAAGGAAGGGAGAGGTGCCAACCCTCTCATTTTAAATTTTAAATTGTAACTAAATGTTTGTAAGGATGGATGAGCCAAATCGTTGCCTTTGTGAAGATAGTAGACAGAGTTGCCTTTAATGGTTGACAAGCTGATAAGATCTAGATCTGATTTGGACTAGACAACCATTGAATGCAATTCAATGTAAATTTATGAGAGTAGGTAGCTTGGAGGGAAGAGATCAATGAGCCCCTCTTTTGTAAACATATCTTTGTATCTAGATTCATAAGAAGGCAGATGAGATTAGAATAGGAGAGAAGAAAGAGAGAGCCGAGACTCTGTCACAGTCCGAGCTCACCCATATTGTAACCAGACATTCATATTAATACAAAAAGCAATTTTTCCGGCATGAGATTCTTTGTGTGTTTATGTGGTTATGAATGAATGTCATGTGTGTGTTATTTTATGCTGTAGGTGTATGTTAGATTCCATCTGTAGGTGATAGATAGACTTCTCTATCTGTCTGAAAGTTTTCTGATTTCAGTCTTGGTTCTTTGTGGCTTAAATGCAAGGGGTTGCGTGACAGAGTGTTGAAGACTTTGTGAGCCAGTGCAAAGAGTGCACATCTGAGTTCTGTGGAATTCATGCAAGAATGTGCCAAGAGGGCGCACCAAAGGAGTCATAGACTCAGGAAGAAGCCTCATAGTTACTGAATACTTTGGAGATGACACTGTGAAAAGGAGGGCACACAGAGAAAACAAAATCACTGAGGATTCTGTGAAGCTCTGCCAGGAGGGCATCGAGTGAGTGCAAAGAGTGCACAAGAAGAACTTTATTTCGAGTTCATGGATAAGGGAAGTGTCTAGGAGGAAGACACTTATAGAGTTGTTGAATACTCTACAAGCTCAACAAGGAGTGCTTGAGAGGAAATTGCCAAGAGGGCGATTGCATCTCTTTGAGAGACAGAGACCTTTGAGGTTCGAGCAGTTGAAGCTCAAGGAGACAGAGTTGTTGAAAACTCTGGAGGAAGACCTGTGAAAGGAGTGCACCAGGCTAACACTCAGACGAAGTGTTGAAGACAACTAGTTGAAGGCCGGTCTAGCACAAGCAGTGTGCAGGGAAGCGAATTGTTTCAAGTTTATAAGCTAAAGAGGAATAGTACCTTTGCGTACAAGGTTCCTGTAGAAAGAAGAAGAAGACCGAGACACTTCAAGGTCCAAGCCACATACAAGCTCAGGAGAGGTAACACAAAGTTGCACAAAGAGCGCAAGTGTGCGTAGGGCGAGGTCAAGTTTCATTGACAAAGCTTAGGAGGGAAAGAGAAAGTCAAGACCCAAAGTCATAGGGCTCACAGGAGAGGAATCAAAGGCCAAGGCCTTTGAAACATTGGAAATCTTCCAAGTCAGGAAGAAATCCAAAGCTCAGGAGGAGGAGTGACAACAACCATTAGATCAACTGCAGAGGATGTTAGGGTCCTAACCTGCACATAGGTAGAACAATATATTCGAATGTAATAAAGGTCAATATTAATAAGGCCTTGCAATAAAATATAATAAGTTGAATGTAAGAAGACCTAATATAAGCTTCCGCTTCTAGAAGGATCTTCCTCTAGATGCTTCTTTTGATAGACATATTTAGTATAAATAGGAGTCGAGGGTATGAGAACCCTAGCTTGGAGATTATTCTAATAGAGCTTTGCTCGACTAGAGGTTGCCCCCTCGAAGAGGCCCGTGAACATTGCTCTCAGAATCAAAGTGTTATTTATGTTGTTATTCTTAAATCATTTCAGTGTTATTGTGTTATATTTCTATTATTCTTCCATTTCTAGCATTTTATTTATGTTCTGCATACTTTTTATATCCGGTATATTACGAGTGGTATCAGAGCACTTTCCTTGGCAGAAATTGTGGGTAATTTTTTTTCCAGGGTAGAGACGTATTCCGACGTCTTTAAGCCATAGAGATATGTCATTACGCGCATAAACCTGCGGTTGAGGGATTCATACACGCAGGAAATACAAGTGGTTCTTAAGCGCACATCTATTGGCCACCCTTGTAATCCCTGTTGGTACCCCTTCGAGTGGTACCGCATTAGACAACACCTGTGTACGGATCGACCTAGATTTCCTGAAGCCCTCTTTAGATAAACTGATCGGCCGCTTGACTGCTATAGTGTCATCGAGAACAACACTCGGGAAGATACTCTCTAGTACCTGGGTAGTCGGGTAGTATGTATAAGGGTACAATTTGTCCTCCTTAGTTAGTGCCCTGAGATATTGGGTCGAGTACTACTGTTGGACCCCGCACGTATATCAGAGAGATATAGCACATGGAAAACCCTTGTTTGTAGAACCCTTGAATACTTAAGCCTTGGGGACAGAAACATAAACAATTTAAAACATACCAGATCTATTTCCGCACAACTCTGTTCATTTTTCCAAGTAAATACACATTTCTTTCTGGTTAAGCATTTGGGTATTTCCTCTCTACAGTATTCTTCAGACCAGAGTATAACTCCGCAGGTGTAAAAAAAAACAAAAATAAGTCTGGAAATTGTTTCACCATTATTTGAGACCTATTCCATTGGATTAATCTCTTCACCCTTATCACATTCATACATACCATTTTTCGACAAAATTTTTGACCTCGCCCACCCCTTTTCAGTTCCCCCATCCTCATGGCCCATACCCATAGCCAAGACATGGAAGATCGCTTCAACACCTTGCAATCTAGTCTCATCGAGACCCAACAAGAAGTGAAACAACTCAGTGCCAATGTTGCCACCATCAATACAACCATGCAATCCTCATTGGAGGAAATCAAACAAGACCTTACCACCCAGCTTGAATCTGTATTTTCAACACTCTGCACCAAACTGCATATCCCTACATATAACCCTTCCTCTTTCTCGCCTCCACATACTGAAGGTGAAAATTCCTCTCATTCCCATAACTTTCAGAACCATCACTTTCAACGTGACCTACGCCTTCCATGGGTGGATGTGACCAAATTTGATGGCTCGGACCCCACTGGTTGGGTAACCCAAATGGAACATTATTTTTCTTTACACAACATTATAGATGACTTGGCCAAACTTCGGTATGGTGTTCTCCATCTAGATCAAGAATGTTGGCAATTTTCAATTTTTCTGACTGACCTAAAGTTCAAAATCCTAAAGTTGAAAGACCTTCCTTTTTCTCGACATTTGGCTATCCTTTCATGGTGTATTTAAAGCCAAATCAGAGGGAAATACTTGGGATTTGTAAATACCCTTCCTAGTACATGAAGCTACATCAATATAATACACGTTTATTAACCAGGACCTTACTGGATGGATCAGTTTACTGACCAAGACCCTACTTGATGGGTTTACCTGGTTGGGGACCTTACTAGCTGGGCTTAGCGGGTTTAGCAGGACCACTTTACTGCATGGGGCTCAGTTTTGGAGTGGCATAGGTGAAACACTTCGTTCAGTCAACTTCAATGGTAGGCCAAGTAAAGACATACTTCATTACAAAAGAGTTGTTAGCTGGGGCTCCTTTTTTAATGTCTGGGTGGGAAAAGGAAGGCATTGGTGGGACTTGAAGGTCACCGTTATAGTTGCCTATAAATAAGGACAAATTCAAAGCCAAAACTTCATTACATACTGTCACTAAGGCGATGGTCTAAAGGTCAATAACACGTGACAATAAAGGCCATAAGTAAATACTACTTTACACTAAAGAAAGCTAAGGAATGGGCTGGCTCAAGTACATGATACCAGACTATGACAAAATTGTGTATATATGACAGAAATAGACAAGAGTCAGTAATATCTTCCCTAAATAGAATACTGGCTCTTAGATCTAGAGAGCAAAAAGATTACTCAGTTTGGCGTAGTAACAAGACTATGCGGTACAAAAATTCATCATTGAGATTCTCAAAACTTACTGCGCAGTACCCAGAATGCGCTATAGATTGCGTGTTGTGATGATAACACTTAAACAAAATAATGTATTTGTCATAAACTTACCATTGTGCTAATATTAGCACATAAAATCACATGTGTACTTTCAGTGCAGAATTAGAAGCGGATGAACCTCCTTAAGCTTGTGCATAAACAAAGAGAAGATATTTTCAAAATGTTTGAATACAAGAGAACTCAGAAACACAAATACTTGATATATTACAAACTTGAATACTATGCGTGGTTACACAATACAAAACTGTGTAGAGCTTCGGATCCAACAAATTTTGCAGACTTACAAAACAGAGCTTGTGCTCTAAGAATTCTACGACTTCTTACACATATTTTGTTTCTTCTAACTATGAACTAACACTATCTCTCTGTCTATGTATATCTATTGAATACCTACAGATTCAAACATATAAAGACTAATACTAAGACTTCCTGTAGAAGCGAATCGGCTTAAAATTTAAGATGACAATAAATTCAACTATATTTGTCTGATTTACAAAGCTTGAGAAAGATAAAAGATCGACATATTTAATAATGCTCCTGGTTACCCTGATAGACTGTAAGAACACGCCTTCTTTCTATGACAGAAAAATATTGCATAAGCGTAAAACTCACAACTTATAATTAATGTCTCCAACACTCCCCCTTAATTATAAGTAGGTTGGATTACAAAACACAAAATTTACATCAAAAAACTTAAATTGACATGAAATGTCAAGTATCTTCGATCGCGTCGACTCCTAGACAACTGCACAATTTATGGAAAACATCTCTTGCCAAATATTTTTTAAATATATCTGCAATTAAATTGTTCTTTATACCTGCAAAATTCTAAATAAATTTCTTTGTTATTCACCAATTGTCTAATAAAATGATACCTTGTATCAATATGCTTGGTTTTCTTGTGAAACACATGATTCTTTGATAAAGAGATGGCGGAATTGTTGTCACAAAAGACTGTAGTTGGTTCCTGCAACAAATATTTTAACATTCTTCTCATCCAAATAGCTTGACAAGCTGTGCTTGTAGTTGTGGCGTACTTAGCTTCAGCTGACGAAATAGTCACAATGGGTTGCTTCCTTTATGACCATGACACTATACCTATTCCAAAATGAAATGTGTACCCAGAGTTACTTTTCCTGTCATCTATGTTTCCTAAACAATCACTATAAATGTATCCAATAAGTTTGAAGTCTTCTGAAGTAGAATATTTAATGTCAAAATATTTTGTTCCATTCACATATCTTAGAATTATTTTTCCTGCCTTCCAATGGGATTCTTTTGGAGTTTCCATGAACCTTGAAATTAGGCTCACTCCATACATAACATCAGGTCTTGTTGTTTTCAAATACATAAGGTTTCCTACCAATCTTTTAAATACAGTGGGATCCACTTTAGATCCTTCATCTTTCTTTCTTAACTTCAATCCTGTTATGACAGGTGTTGGGGCTGATTTGGAATTTATCATGTTGAATCTTTTCAAAATTTCATGTGCATATTTAGATTGTAAAATAAATATACCAGATTCGGATGGGTGAAGTTCAATACCCAAAAAGTATCTCATAAGCCCCAAATCAGTCATTTCAAACTGAACCTTCATGACTGACTTAAATTCTTCTATGCCAAAATCACCTGTAAAGATAAAATCATCTACATATAGGAAAACAATTAATATATTACCTTGTTGATTTGATTTGATGTACAGATTTGGCTCACAACCAGTTCTTTGAAATCCATTTTGAGTGAGAGAGGAATCTATATGACTATACCAAGCTCCGGGAGCTTGCTTTAATCCATACAATGACTTCTTCAATCTGTATACTTTTTTTTCTTGTCCTGGAATCTCATAGCCTTGTGGTTGTTCCACATATACTTCTTCCTCTAAATGACCATTAAAAAATGATGAATTTACATCCATTTGATAAGAAGGAAATTTATTGTGCACAATAATAGCTAACATAGTTTTGACTATGTCCATGCACGCAACTGGTGCAAATGTTTCATTAAAATCTATTCCAGGTTATTGCGTAAAACCCCTTGCAACTAACCTTCCCTTTTTCTTCTGCGCCTTTCCATCCACATCTTTCTTAGTTTTATAAATCCACTTGACACTTATCACATCCTTGTCCTCAGGTACATATACCAATTTTCGTGTCTGATTGTTCTATATGCTTTTAATTTCTCCATCCATGGCTTGTGCCCATACATCATCTTTGGAAGCTTCTTCAAAAGTTAAGGGATCATCTATTTGTGAAAACATAGCAAGTAATGAAAATGGATTTGTTTTATAAATATTATAGATGTCGCGCAAGCTTCTTGTCTTCCTTGGTAACAAACTTGCTAATATTGGATCTGGAGATGTAGAACTACTCAGACTATTTTCTAGAGTTTGTTTTCTCTAGGTGTGGACTGTGCACCTGCATATCTTATTGGAATAGTTTGTGTTGCAATTTGTGTCATTGTTCTAGGTGTAGAAGGAATTGTGCTCTGATTTATGATTGGTGTTTGAACCACTTCATCCTCTATTTCATCATGTCCCATAGTATCAATACTTTTTACTGTCCTTTCTATTATTTCATCCCATGCTTCATTCTCCACAAATTGAACATCACAATTCATTATAAATTTTCTTGCAATAGGATCATACAATTTGCATTCTTTTGTATCTTCAATATACCCAGAAAATATACGTTTTTGTCCTTTGTTGTATAACTTCTTTCTCATCTCATCTGGAACATGTGCATATGCGACACAACCAAAATATTTTAATTGCATGACATTATGCTTCATACCTGTCCAGGCTTCTTGAGGAACTTTGTTTTTCACACTCTTTGTCAGACATTTGTTCATGATGTACACTGCAGTTGCTACTTCCTTAGCCCAATACTCATTTGGCAAATTATTATCTACCAACGTACTGCATGTCATCTCCATGATGGTTCGATTCTTCCTTTCTGCAACAACATTGTGCTGTGGTGTATACCACACAGTTAATTGCTTGTGAATGCCATGAACTTTACAAAAGTTTTGAAGATATCTTAAAATATATTCACCAACTCTGTCAGTTCTTAGAACCTTGATGGAATAACCACTTTTTTTGTCCCCAAGTGATTTGAACTACTGAAAACAACCAAATGCATCAAATTTATGTTTTAGAAAATATATCCATGTTTTTCTTGAGAAATCATCAATAAATGTAAGAAAATAGGTGTTGCCTCTTATAGATGGTGTTTTCATTGGTACACAAATATTTGAATATACAATTTCCAATGGAGCTTTTGCTTTATTTGAATTTCAAACTGGAAATGACTCTCTATGCTTCTTTCCAAAGATGCATCCTTTAGATATTCTTTATGGTTTTTCAATTAATGGCAAACCTTTCACCATATCCTTTGTATGTAGTAGCTTCAGACCTCCAAAGTTTAAATGTCCAAATATGAAATTCCATAGCCAGGAATCATCCTACACTTTATATTGGAATGTTGCATGAAATTCTGTGCCATTGTCTTCTTCTCTCTTAGAACTGCGCACACTAACTTTTACTTCCTTGGAACAATGCACACTTACTTCTTCACTTTCTTCTTTGAATGCAGTGTCAGAGTGCACATCGTTTTCTTCATAGAAAACTTGCATTGTTTTTCTCTTCATGGATGGCTTCAATGTCAATGGAAACATTATGTTTCTTGTCATTTGAATTTTGGTAATAAGTTGATTGCTTGGATATCTATCCAAAGTCACACATTGATTATCTTCCATTTTGATTTTGTACCCTTTTTGTAACAATTGTCTTGTGCTCATCAAATTATGTTTTAGGCTAGGAACATAATATACATCAGGGGGTGAAATCATGAAGGTGGGTTACACTTTCGTGACAATTGGGTCTCCAACATTCCGAAAATCATTTTTCGGCCGAACTTATTTATTTTTTTGTCCGAAAGTACTACTTCTCGGCCGAAAAATCTTTCGGTTGAACCTTTGAACGCCAAATCGAACGACATCCTGATGATGCCCTTGATTTCCATGTACATTTTTAGCCGGACGGTTATTTTTTCATCCGGTAACGCTTTTTCGACCGAAAGATATTTCAGCGAAAAAATGTTTCGGCCGAACTATCTTTCAGCCGAAAGTACTTTTTGGCCAAAAGATAGTTCGACCGAACAATCTTTCAGCTAAAAGTACTTTTCGGCCAAAAGATAGTTCGACCGAACAAATGTTAATATATTTCCTGCACATCGCACCTGTCATAGTTTTTGCGAGTTCAGAGAGCGTTTTGTTGTTGTTGTGTTGAGAGTGCCGAGAGGTTGTTGTGTTGTTGTGCCGAGAGGTTGTTGCACTGTTGTGCCGAGGGGTTGTTTTCTTAGAGGGGCGTTTGCTGCTGTTGTGCCAAGAGGTTGTTGTACTGGGGCATTTGCTGCGGGCGGTGGACATTGGAGCAATGATGGTGTTGTGGACGTTGGAGCAGCGGGCGTCAATAAG
This sequence comes from Picea engelmannii, assembly GCA_009831015.1. Taxonomy (NCBI): domain Eukaryota; kingdom Viridiplantae; phylum Streptophyta; class Pinopsida; order Pinales; family Pinaceae; genus Picea; species Picea engelmannii. The sequence continues at coordinate 190,357 of ML798092.1, forward strand.
GTATGTTTAGATTAGATTTAATTACTATAATAGAATTAAAATTTATAATAAAATTATAATTTAGATTTATAAGTTAGGAATTAAGTTTGTTTTTTTAGATTGTTGACAGGGCCATATTCGGCCCTGTCCATGTACACGTACATGCCCGAATTCGGGCCTATACCTGTACATGGATAGGGCCTAATATGGCCCTATCCATGTACAGGTACATACCTGAATTCGGGCCTATACCTGTACATGGACAGCGCCGAATTATCATCAGCTTAATATGGATACTAGTTGTTTCCATAATCATTACATTATATCTAAGACAACAATATGTAGTATATACCTTGTGATTACACTCATTACTCCTTATTATGGTTCTACTTATATTGAGATCTATAAGCATAGAGTCATAGTTAATAGTGAACCTAGCTTACATAGACACTACATGCTTGATCTATTACATATCACACCTTATAGAACTTATTATCTTGTAATATGGTCCTGTCCATGTACAGGTACAAGGCCGAATTTTGGCCTGTACAAGTACATGGACAGGGCCGAATATGGCCCTGCCAATTTACAATATACCTTGACAAAATTAGGAAAGAAAGTAGTCATACATTTGGATTTATAGATTTATAAAGTAGTACAACGTTGACAAAATTATGTCCATACATTTGGATTTAGAAAGTAGTGATTATGTAATACCATTTTTATGTTTTCCTTAATTGTGTATTTTTAAATATTAAGTTGTTATTRTTGGACTRCATMTATTTTTTATGATACATTTTCAAAATCACTCTTACTTGTCTTGTGTACTAATATTTAGTCATTTGTTGTCAAGTATAAAATGTTTTGATGTGATTTGTCTTTTTAAGTAGTTTTAGGAAGTTCTTGGATGAGAATCAAATCAACTCCTAGTTTAGTGTGTGTTTATATATTTAAATTTAAAGAAATCCATCATTACAATTGCATTGATATATAGAACAATAAATATAGTTTTGTTGTTGTTAGCACTCTGTAATTTGCCCAAGGCCGAAGAGGCAGTCACAGAGGCAATATCAAAACCACTTCGAGTCTTGGATCTAGCCCTCCAAGACTCAGAGATGGATCTCTCTGTATGATTTAGCTTGGTTTGTATGGGATGGATATTAGGCTAGCTATGAAAGTAAGGGGTTGGGGTTTTTGACATACTTAGATGAGGATGTGGTTGACGACTTTCTCAGATCACCATTGGGCCATGGGGTTTGTTTATAAGATAATGATCAAATCATATCTAGAGGTAAATGTCTCCACCGGGAAAGATAGTAACAGTTGTTGGATCGAATCAAGTTTGAATGGTGTCAATTTGAGGAAAAAATGGGGGAGGAAAAACTGAGCAAATGAGAAGTTAAGAATTCATAGACTGAGTTTTAGAAGAAAACATAAAGATTATTGAAAAATTGGACAAAGAGTATGCATGCATAAATTCTTCTCCATTTACTCTTTTTCAATAATAAGAAGTGAAAATTGCTTAAATGATACTAGAAAGATAGCTAAAAAAAAAACATACAAGGGACACACCACCAACACTGCTACACAAGAATCCTATAAATTATTTTTTCTATTACTGTTTAGTCATGCAAAAATTACAGACAAAAAACCTCCTGGAGTAGCGAGGCCCATAGTCCAGCCAAAAGGGAAAAAACTCACATAGGTCGAACCATTTTACATTAAAATCCTCTGAATAAATAGGATAGACCTCCCCATCAGTTTCGAGAGTCGGTTTTAACCTCCTCGGCCAAAAATAGCCACCACTCCCACAAAATTTGGAACTGTCTGCCATGAAAGACGGACCGGTTTTCTGCGAAAAAGGGGTCCGAACAGACGTTCATTTCTCTTCAACGATGACACCTAGGAGAAAACTGAAGGAGGTTATTGTATATGGACATGTGCTGGACAAAATCCTCCTTCGGTTTTGCGAAATTGGCCTCTAGCTGGCCATAACAGCTCCTGCAAGATCGGGACTGTAATGGAAAATTGAGAATCTGGAAAAATGGGCCTCGAAGATGGCTTCGATTCTCCCTGCTCGTGGAACCTGTGAAAAAAATGAGAGAGGTTTTTGTTCTTCATCCCGTTATGGAGAAAAATTTCTCTCGGTTTTTAAAAATTCATTTTCATTTGCCCAGAATCTCCTCCGGAAAAAGATGTGTTGAACAGGTAAAAAATAGGCAAAAATCGAAAAAGGCGGTTTTTTTTGTGATGATTGGTATTCCAGACCCCCCCTGAGGTGGTAAGCAGTTTTAGGGGGGAGGGGTCCGCTGGAATCATGAGCTGACACATGTATGGGGGGTGGTATTGGTAAACTACCATTCCGGACCCTCCCCTCTCGTTAAAGTTCGAATGGTGAGGGGGGGTCCGGAATTTTTAATGTGCATTGATTTTGTTTGATGTGAAGTGGATGGGGGCGTGAGGTATGAAATATGCGTGGAGTTTGATGTGAGCGGGAGTGAGGTATGAGGGTGGGGTAGACTTAGGATAGCGTAGGATTTTTAGTTTTTAGTTTTTTAAATTTTCTTATTATATGTTTTATTCTTCACGTTTTGTTTTTATGTTTTATATGTTTTATTTTTATATTTTGTTTTTTTATGTTTTGTTTTTTATTATTTTTGTTTTAATATTTAATATGTTTTATATTGTTTTTGTATTTTCTTTTTATGTTTTTGTTTTTTAATTTGTTTTATTTAATGTTTAATTAATCCTGATTACTAACCTAGTTACTAACTTAGATTTTTAACTTAATAAATAAATAAATAATTAATTATTAATTAATTATTAATTAATTATTAACTAGTTATTTATTAATTAATTTAACCTATCCTAACTATACTAACATTACTTATTTAATCTAATTAACTTTATTGTTATTTTTTTTCATCCTGAGTCTGATTATTCATGGATGGGTGACGGGCGAGAGGTAGTCAATGGGGCAATAGAACAAGGGAGTGAGGGCACAGCGTGGATGAAGGATGCAACAAGGTGATGGGGGATCGAGCGAAAAGAATGGAGGGAAGAAATGGGATCAACCGAGCCAGACTTCGTCATCACGAGAGAAACGCCAAATCAACAGTCGAAGAATCGAGTTGCCTATAATTATAGGACCCCAACATAGGCTCCACCTGGGGATGTCAACTTCTTTCAGGAGGTGTCAAGAGCCACAGACCTGTGAATCATGCAGACCGGTGCTTTATCGATTAGGTTGGTCCCAAAACCTTATTCTGCAACTTGTACCTGTTTTGATCTTGCAATTGAAACCAAATTAAAATAAACACTACTGAAAAAGAGATGCTCGGAATGATGAGCTTATTCATAACTGCTACCTACCCTACACTACTGACGATTTCATCGTTCTAAATGATACAATAATGCCAATGCAGCCAATCAAGCAGTTGTTGAGACCAGAGGACTGTTTGACTGCTTGTTAGCACAGTGAAAAGCGCAGCTTGACCTTTTTCCCATCGACTCAAAATTGCAAAGTGAAAAGGCCACTGCTAAAAAAGTGATTGATATTTACCATAGAGACCTTGACAATCTTGAAAAACAAAAGTACCACCAAAGAAAGATTGAGGCTCTACAGTGAAAAAATTCTCCATATAGGTAGCTACAGGATCAAGGTAAAAATGACATGTTCCTTGATTTTTGGATGACAACTCTGGCACTGTATCTATGTTATCTTCATCCTCGTGCATTTCATGACATGGCTGCAACTGCTCTGATGGGCTTTGTGATGTGACTTCTGCTGAACACACCCCTGTAACCGACTGCTTGATCATGTGAATATCATAACATCTTTTTATCTCATGACTAGATGATGGAAAATGACTTTGACAACACAGGTCATCCAACCGATCAACTATTGGATCCTGAAAAGACTGACAAGACTGTTGCATTGATTCAAATGAAATTTCCTTCCTATTTCTATATTCATCCTTCAACACTTGTTCAAGAGACTCCTTCAAAATTTGAAATGAATTAAAGCACAATGGTACAGATTTATTTTGGATTAACTCACAGTTTGTCTCAGGCTTTAAGCCTTCATTTGAAATTTGAAAATCAAAGTAGGTAAAAGGCAGCAACTCTGGATTTTGAACAACCTCAACATTCTTAAAGGCATCTTCAACTGATTGATCAAGGAAATTTCTGTCTTCACTATTTACAACTGGCCTAGAGTTTCTTTTCAGAAATTGAAAAGATGAGAAACATAAGGGCAAATATTTTTCCCTTTCTCTGAAATTTTCTGTCTCTTCCTCATCGCTGTCATGACTGTTGTGTAAGGGTTGATTGTCACATCTGAACTGTAAATGATCTCCTTCCTGCCAATGACATGCTACTGGTTTCTTTGAACAAACAACCTCTATTTCAGCTTCATGATCATCATCATACTGGTCACACTTGGGTAAATCATCCATGGATGAAACGCCGTTGAACATGCATATCATGTCAGCTGGTTGTTCCTCTACAAGTTGAGATGGAGCTTCATCTTTGATTGTGTTTTCAATTGAAAACTTGAACGAATCATTATTCAAACCATGGTACCCAGGATGAGCAGAAAAATGTTTGGGAACTATGACCCTTTCTTTCTTTGAAATCAATGGACCATGATGTCTTCGGACGACAAGTTCATCTTTCCTATTGATTCTCTGCATCATCTCTTCCATGGCACTAGCCAAAATCTCCAGTTTAGCTTCTGATGACTTCAGCTGCTCCTTTTCTTTGTCCTTTAACTTTGATCTTTTGATCAGCAAGTTGGTATCCACATCAACTGCAATGCGCTGCATTTCTTCAAGGCTTGCAGTGTTCCTTTCTCTTAATTGGAATGCCATCTCAGGATCGAAGGCATCTGGGAAATGCAATTTGGCTAAACCAGGAGGTGGCCTTACATCCACAGGTATTGAATGATACACCTCATTGAACCTCGCTGAAAACTATTGTACTGTTTCCTTGGGTTTTCTTTTCAAGTGGTCGTATTCTTCTAGGATGAGGAAAACATTTCCCATGATCACCCACCTATCTAAGAACACTTGCATGAACTGATGAAAATTTCTGATGCTTGTAGCTGGAAGATTTCTAAACCAATTTTTAACTTTACCTTGCAAAGACAGGGCAAACATCCTGATACAGACATCATCATCTTCAACCTCATAAAGGTCAAGGAAATCCTCAAGGTTTTGAATATGCTTTTCAGCAGTGATCTTCCCATTTTCTCCATCAAACCTAGGCAGATTATTGATGTAATTTACAGGGAGGTCATGGAGAGTGGGAGGCAAATCTAGAGGCTGGTAGTGGTCTGGGACTTTTGCAAGCACAGGAGATGAAGCAAGAGGCTTACAACCATCTAGAGGTTTTGCAAGAGTAGGAGATAAAGCAAAAGGCTTATGTGTCACTAGGGTTTCTACAGGTGCATCTGGGATGCGCACAAGTGTATGAGAATGTACATAATCTACAATTGGGGGTTTGATCTCTTGGGGCTCATCAATCAATAGGTGGTCAATGTAATCTTCGACAATATACTCTTGATCAGGCTTATAATAAGACAAAACATAATTGCAGATAAAACCAAATATGTCTTGAATGCAATTTGATCTTGAGTACCTGGTCTTTCTAGGCTGCTTGGCCATTCTTTAGGTTCTTCCTCCAGTGGAGTCTTCAAGTTGGCACTGTTTGGAGCTAATTGGAGTCGCCAGGTGAATGATCTCAGCCTTTCTGGTGTCTAGTCACTGTCCACCATCAATGATCAGATCTGTAGCTTTGAAGTGTACTACTGGGGAAAGGTCCCCAGTGGAGTCGCCATTATGTTAGCACTCTATAATTTTCCCAAGGATGAAGAGGCAGTCATAGAGGAAACATCAAAACCACTTCGAGTCTTGGATCTAGCCCTCCAAGACTCAGAGAGGGATCTCTATGTATGATTTAGCTTGGTTTGTATGGGATGGATATTATGCTAGCTATGAAAGTAAGGGGTTGGGGTTTTTGAAATACTTAGATGAGGATGTGGTTGACAAGTTTCTCATATCACCATTGGGCCATGGGGTCTGTTTATAAGATAATGATCAAATCATATCTCGAGGTAAATGTCTCCAAAGGGCAAGATAATAACAGTTATTGGATCAAATCAAGTTTGAATGGTGTCAATTTGAGGAAAAAATGGGGGAGGAAAAACTGAGCAAATGAGCAGTTAAGAATTCATAGACTGAGTTTTAGAAGAAAACATAAAGATTATTGAAAAATTGGATAAAGAGTATGCATGCATAAATTCTTCTCCATTTACTCTTTTTCAATAATAAGAAGTGAAAATTGCTTGAATGATAGCAGAAAGATAGTTAAAAAAAAACATACAAGGGACACACCACCAACACTGCTACACAAGAATCCTGTAAATTATTTTCTCTATTACTGTTTAGTCATGCAAAAATTACAGACAAAAATCCTCCTGGAGTAGCGAGGCCCACAGTCCAGCCAAAAGGGAAAAAACTCACATAGGTCGAACCATTTTACATTAAAATCCTCTGAATAAATAGGATAGACCTCCCCATAAGTTTCGAGAGTCAGTTTTAACCGCCTCGGCCAAAAATAGCCACCACTCCCACAAAATTTGGAACTGTCTGCCATGAAAGACGGATCGGTTTTCTGTGAAAAAGGGGTCTGAACAGACATTTTTTTCTCTTCAAAAATGACACCTGGGAGAAAAATGAAGGAGGTTATTGTAGATGAGTGTGTGATGGACAAAAACCTCCTCCGGTTTCACCAAATTGGCCTCCAGATAGCCGTAACAGCTCCTGCAAGATCGGGTCTGTAACGGAAAATTGAGAATCTGGAAAAATGGGCCTCGAAGATGGATTTGATTCTCCCTTCTCGTGGCACCTGTGAAAATATGAGAGAGTTTTTTGTTCTTCATCCCGTTACGGAGAAAAAATTCTCTCGGTTTTTAAAAATTCTCTTTCATTTGCCCAGAATCTCCTCTGGAATAAGATGTGTTGAACAAGCAAAAAATAGGCAAAAATCGAAAAAGGCGGTTTTTTTTGTGATGAGTGGTATTCCGGACCCCCCCTGAGGTGGTAAGCAGTTTT
>ML798093.1:66131-80669 GCA_009831015.1 Picea engelmannii
GAGTACTCAAGCAAATTAACTTTTTCCTTGTTCAAATCAGATTTCAAAACAGAAATAAACTTGCTAATTCAGATTTTAGAAATAAAAACAAATTACTTTAAACTAGGATTTCACAAGCATGTAGTTCCAAAGAAGAAAATCATAAAAACTCAAGCAAAATATTAAGAATAAAAGGGGATTCTTTTCTTCTACTTGAATGATCTACCAATCTGAAATATATGGCTCTTAAAACAGCAAAGAAACCATATTCAAGGGCTAAAAAAGAAAGCACAAACCAAGTTGGAAAAAATATAGACAAGGGTTTCTCACACAAACTCAAACTAAGACAATGAAGTATACTTTTTTTAATCCAAAATTCATTCAAGAAAAGATGTCTAAGGGCTACCAACAAATAAAGGTTTTGTCCTATAGCTTACTGTAACAAAAATCTGAAAATGCAATTTGAAAGAAATAAAAAAACGGAGGGTGCTAGATACCCTAGGTTTTTTTTTTCTCAACCTATGATAATCTTAAAGAAAACACTTCATCTACAACATGAACATTCAAAAAGGTGAAAATAGACCCTTAAAAACACTCAGGAAGCCAAAACAAAACTTGAAATACTAAAAAAATTGATTTTCAGACTACATGCAGAAACTGACCTTGTTTTTCGTGCTGGTAGCGTAGGAATCCACCCCAAAATGTGCGCTGGCTCCAGGGGCACTCTTGAAGGCTTCAGACTGGTTTCCGAGTCAGATCTGAAGGGTTTTAACCCAATTTTTCCTGCAAGAACAGCACGGAAAGCAACAGAAAGCAACAGAAAGCAAAAAAGGTCCAAAAACTCAAAAATAAAAGGGGTAGGGGGGGATTAAACACACACCCACAACCAAGAAATGGAAATAGGTTCTTTCCCTGGTGGAGTTGCCAATTTGTTGGTGGAAATCTGCAGCAAAGGTGTGCAAATTTCCAGATCTAGAGGTTGTGATCTAGATACAAACAAATATGGAAATGAGAGCTAAAAACCCTAGCTCTACTTAGATCTATTATCTTCAAGCTTGCATCATTCATGAAGGGATATAAACAAAAAACACAAAAAGGAACAATGTATGAATGGAAAACTTATGAAGAGTAAAAGAATTTTTCCATTACCAATGGGAGGCCAAGTACAATTTTACTTGTGGAGAAGATGGCTCCAAGATCTCCTCCTTGGGAGGGTCCTTTGCTTCCCAAGTGTGTGGTAGATCCCCTCTCCTATGGTTCTAAGTAACTTTGATGTGCAAGATAGCTATCAAGAGAAAGGAGTTCTCTTGTGTTCTCGGGCAATTCCAACAGCATGTACTTACTTGTGGATGGATCATGAAAAGTGGAGAGACCTCTCGGCTTTTAGAAGCAAAATAGTGGTTAAACCCTCTTGATATGATCATATTAAACAATGATTAGTTGACCAAATCAAGTATAACAACTACTTTTAGGATTTAGATATGTCCACTTTTGGTTATTTTACTTTTCTAGAAAATTCTAGGCAAAAATGGTCAAAATTGGAGTTTTTATGGGCCAATGCAAATTTTGGGGGTACTTTCTACAAGGGACCATGCAGATTTTGAGGGTGATTTCCCTGTTGGTAGCGCAGATATTGGGGGTGATTTCCGCACTGAACTGTTTTAGACATGTGTTTCCTGAGGTCAAATGGAGGTGGAATGAGGTGGAGTGAGTGGAATGAATGGTGCCCACATTGTTTTGAGGTGTATTTCGATGAACTTGTGGTTTTCCACAAGTGTACCATTTTTGGGTGATAACAAGTACTAAATAGATTGTGCTCGGTCTTCTACTTACACATTCTTCAACATCATTAAGCGTTCCATTTTTACTGTCATTGTTAGACTCCTTTGGCTCCCTGAAGATGCTCAATGGCACCCCTTCAATCCATGCTGCAATTCTCCACCCTACTTTTCTATCTACAAGGTCTCTTAATTGATGTCCCGTTTGGTAGTTCGTCCCGTCAAATACTTAGTTGTTATCTGATATTGAAGATGCAGGGCACTATAAATTGCAATTATCTTCTTTGATTTTCGAGAGGAAAGTTTATTCCTTTTAGTAGAGTGGATGGAACTATAAGTGGACTAGTTCCTTTGAATTGCAAAGGAACTAGCCAATTGAGATAGTAGTCAAACTATTTAACAACAATCCGAAGGAGCTCTAGAGCTCCATCCCCATGCATCATCCAACATCCAATCAGGTTCCCTTGTACCATGGTAAGTCAATCTACCCTCACCTCCAATGTCTTGAAAGGGCCACTAAGTTTTACTAATTGATGAAATTGTTCATGAAGTATCATGTCCTCATAAAGCTTGAAATTATTTGCAATAACAACTTTTAAGTTTTAACCCCTTCACCACCTCCTATCATTAATAGGAGGTGTTATCCCCAACTCCTAGGGATAACTAAGGAGATCATGTCTCGAGGCCCTCAGGTTGCAGACATGGAGTACCGAGAGATGACATGACCAACAGTGTCCACTTGCATAGACAGAGACCCACCTCACCACCACAACTCTAGGTTCGTCATGACGGTATCCACCACATCAGCTGGCCTCCGGAAGACATTGGGTCTTGCTCCATGACGTACAAGCCAGGTATTATGGTGAGTGCCATTTCGATATTTGAGGCATTTGAGTTTGTTACATCTATTACCGCTTTTGATTATGTGACGTTTGCTTGGACATTATGCTCTTTGCCCTGTTTCACTTTGGTGGTTGACATTGCGCCCTAGTAAGTGGGTCACCCTTAGGGATAGGGATGCTACCGGGAGGTCCTTTGGATGAGTCATCGTGCTATTCCCGACCATACTTATCAGTTTCCACACTCCATCCCCTCATCTCCTCACCTTTTGGGATTTTCGGGTGTACTGACCCAAGAAAGGGTTGTCCCTCATTTCATGGGAAGAAGGGGCTGAAAACCCAGAGGGGAGGTAGTTGGAAAAGGATAAAAGCCTACTTATGAACCTTCCAGATTCTTGCCCAAAGAGGTCTTGAGAGCAATGAAACGCTTCTGCTAAAAAATCAAAGATTTGCAAAAGCAAATAGCATTATATAAATGTCCCCACTTGTTGAGGTGTGTACACATGCGGTTTCCCTTTCTTTCCTTGCATATGGCACTTTGTGTATCTCTAGCTTCAAATGGCCTTGTGGTACTGCCCCCCAAGCTAATCGATTCACCAATAGGGAGTACCCAAGGTTTTGGACCTCTAATTAATTAATGGCATTAGACGGGTTTGGAAAAAGGATGCATTGAAAACAAAGGTTCAACATACCCTCTACAAAGGCACCCATAAGTGAGACACTACAACCCCTTGTATGTCATGAACCCCATGCCCAAAAGTCTTCCCCTCATCCATGTCACATCATCCACATGACTTAGAAGGAGGCCCCCTTGGGAAACACCCCTAAACTTGAGGAACGATTCACCCAATAGGTTGTTTTGTCAACCCTCCCATACCTAAACTTGGCAAACTGCATAGGGTCTTTGAGCATTGGTTTATTTTGATGAGGTAGTTTGGATGTGCTTGCTTAGATGGCTCTTTTATTGATTTGATTTACTCATCATGATGCTTTGACTTGAGATCCTTGGAGGGCGTATCCATTTGTCTTTGCAGGACCCAACTGGTGGACAGTTTTGGAGGAACAAGCCTAGCTTGGGCTTCCATGGGGCTTGAAGCCCACAGGTTGGATGCTAAGGGTCCACATGCTGGATCACGATGACTTGCCTTTGGAGGCCTAGAGGACACCTTGGAGGACCTTGCCTAGCCCTCATATGCCAAATGATTTGCTTGGAGGGGCCAAAACGTCACCCTTGAGGAGTTGACGTCATCATTGAGGCTAGGGTTTTGGTGTTGAAGTTGCTATTTGATGACACTTGGCATGACTTGCTGGGAGGAGACTATAGCGCATGAGAGGGAGGCTCTATGAGCCCCAAGAACTTCAACTCCCTTCTCCAACGACTTGCTCAAAGGGTCAAAACGTCACCCCTAGAGGGGTGACGTCATTTTAGGGTTTCTATTGTGCACTTTTTAGATTTTAAGTTTGAATTAAAAATGAATTATTTGTGTAAAGGGGAAAAATAAGGGTTGTTGTCCCCTTATTTTGTCTTTACCCTAACTTAAGTGGACAAACTATGTTTAAGACATTTTGTATAAATAGAGATCACTTGTATCTCATTTTTATCATAACTCTCCCATTGTGAAAAGTACTTGGCTGAAATTTTCGCTATACTTGAGGATTCTTGGTGTTCATCTCTCTTGCAAAGGTTTTTGGTGTTATCTCTTGATGAATGGATGAGCTAAGGTGGTGCACACCTCTTGGAGGCTTGATTTCTTGCTATTGGATGGTAATTTGCTTGGTGAACTAGGGTTTGATCTCTGTCTTTCTTGGAATTGGCAAGGAAAAATCTGCATTTGTTAGCTATTTCTTGGTTATTGTTGGTTGAAACCCTAGGAGGAGTATGTTGGATACACCCTCCACTAAGCTTCATCTAATTTGCTAAGTTTACAAATCATTTTGCAAGGGTTCAGGAATACGAGTGTGTATACCCTCCTAGATTTTACCGTAGTTTGATTAGCATACCCCAAGGACTTGGGAGTAAGAGGATTTACACCCCTAGGGACCTTGTTGATCCAACTTGTGTTTAAAGACTCCATTCACCCAAATATTAAGGGCACTAATCTGAATTTTACATTGGAGATATAAAATACTTGCCTTGGTAAATGTGAAAAACCATTCTTTTGAAATTGTTTAATTTGGAATCAATTCTATGCTTTATACGCTTGGTTGAGCCACTAGGGCGTCTCAATTTGCTAAGTATTTCTTACTAATGTTATAACATTTCATCTACAGCCATTAGGGCTTTAGAAACCCTAAATCAAATCTTCAAATAACTCCTAACTCAACTGTCAAAAATTGCTAGAAGTTTGCCCCTATTTTCTCCTAACCCTAGCGCACTTTTTGGGTGGATTAATTGTGATTTATGGTGGCTAATTTCTCTGCTGTAATAACTTGTTTGTTACAGCCATAAGGCTGAAAAGTATATCTGCAGAACTTGTTTACAACAACCTTACATTGTTGCTAAAGTTTTATGCTATCTTCTTGAGTTAAACTAGTCAATTTGCTAGCTTGTCTCTTGTACCTTTCACTAAGCTTTGAGCAACTTTATTTTGCAGTTTGTTGCTGATATACATCATTGTTTACTGTTGCAATTAGGGACATCAAGCTTAACTTGCTTGTCCACCTAACATTATACGCATATACTTGGCTTGTTCTTGTGTCTCGGGTAGGTACATCACTCTTTACAGGTACTCTTACCTCTTGGCAACCTTTGGCTACTACCAAGACTCTTTCCCAAGTCTTTTCCGCACTTGGTATCTTGACCTATAGGGGCTACACTTTCATCATACCACTTTTCATCTCATTCCCCCGTAGGGTCACCGGGATTCCCCCTTTGAGGTGATTACTTCATCTCTAAAGTGATGGGAATACCTACCTAAGGTTACAATGGGTAGGTGTTCTCTTAGTTGTCACCATTTTGTGGTTGGGTCGGGCTTTGCCCAACCTAACTTGTGCGATAACATGAGGCATTCTCTGAGGCCTTTTCACATAGTCCCTTAGGATTAAAAGTGTAAGCATCCACGTGAAGTGGCCTATTCACAAGGTCCCACCTCTGAATGATGGCTCAAATTTGTTGGTTTTTAGAACTCTAGTGTAGTGTCCTTGTCACAAATGGTCGTTCTAACTTTGTACACCATATGAAATGCCCTTTACAATAGGGGCAATGAATGTCACTAAGTATGTGCAATCTACCTACAATTCATCATTCATCACCCTTTGCTTCATACTCTTACCCTCATTTATCTTGCACTATTCGCAACTAGACCAATCAATGCTCACAATTATGGATTGCAATGTTTCTTGCACCTCAAGCATCCTCTCCAATAAACGGAAGTAGCTGGCATAAATAGTATTTGTACGCTTAAGGAACTACTTGGCATGAGACCTATCCATAGCTAAGGTGGTGTGGTGGTTGCAGCTAAACATCTCTGTCTCCAAGTGCTTTTTTAATTCATGCATGATGCACACAACACCCTGTCCAATATATGCTTATAGCTGCCTTGAACCAATAACCCAACTAACCTATAAACATGTGTACCATATGTGACTACTTGCACCACATTGGAGGGCCCATCCTCCTCTATAAGATCCCTAAGAAGCTCAAAACTAGAAAGCTACATTTTTGCACTTTCCATAATGATCAACTAGTCTAGGAAAATAATATTGACGAGTCCCTTTTGAGTAATATTTATCCGTAACAATGGAGCACCTTGCCCTCACCCAAGTTGTTCCCTTCTTCCCTAACATCAACACTTGATTTACTTCTTGTTGATATATTGATATCAAACTATGAAGAGACATTCTTGCTAGAAAACATTCTCTTAGTTTCTAAAGGTAGTTGTAACCTAATAATTTTAGCCTTTTGTTGTAGGCTTAATTTTGTACATGTTTTAACTCCCTTCTTAGAGACATAAAATGTGTGGCTTCCACCTTGCTACAACTTCCACTAAAATCTTGTTACCAAATGTGACCCACCACTGATTTTAGATTTGTTTTGGATTATTTTTGTCAGACATTGAAGGAGGGGCTTTAGTGCGTTAAATGGGCCCTTTGCAAACGCAGTCAAAGCTTTGGATGGACATTAGTTTTCCACCCTTCTTTCTTCACTCCCACTTCCCATTTATTTTATTTGGCTCAACCCCATTATGATTATCATTCTAGTTTTGTTGATGAAAAACTTAAGAATATAGTATTTTTAAAGATTTGATAGCTGAAAGTAAAATCTAGAAATAAAATAACTTAGAAGTTGGATAGAAAACTTTAATTAAAAGAATTCTTGTACTCATTCCCAACAAGGTCCCTTTTGTAATTCAAGTTAAATTTCTTGCTGTTCCAAGCCAAAAACCTCTCCTTCAAGTGAAAAAAACATTTTCCATTGAATTTTCAAATGGTGGAATTGAATGTTGCATTGTGTGAATTTCTGATTAAGCATTAATAATGTCATTGTTTTTTTGGGATGTTTTCTATATTTTTCTTGGAGTGGCCTCTATGTTCCGTCCCTTCAACCTTGTTGACCCTAAGAATTGGGAGGCCTATTTAGTCGTCCCTGAAATTCATTGCTTCTTCCCTAGACCTTGGCGAAATTGAGTGCGTGCTTGAAAACTTAGCCTTTGCATGTATGAAGTGGAAATGCAAATCTCTACTTTTGACACCTTCCATTTTTCCTACAATATGGACAAAATGTTGAGTATAGGGTATAACCCCCAAGTTTATCTTTTGCAATCCTATCAATCCAATTGGTCTGCACTCGCTAAGTTTTATCCTTGTCATTTCCAGTGCAAAGCAAGTGTAGGGAAAAAGAAAACATGCAAAGCGATATAAATCATCCAAGAATTTTCTTTTCCTTTATCTATAAACTATAATGGATAAAAACCAAGTTTAAGACCAAATATGGTGCATTGCAATTGAAGCAATTGTTGCCTCATTAAGCTAAGAAATTAATCCATTTGACATTCTTTTAAGGTGGAAAACCTATGAATGATCATATTTGAAGCAACCAAATGCAAGTTGCAAGTATGGATCCAATGTATAGCATGAGTGGGCCTAATGGTTAAGAACATGTGTTTCCTCCTTGGAGGTCATAGGTTCAAATCCGAAGGGGGTAGGGTATGTTACTATGTACATCTTCGTAGACTATGTAGTCAAATTGGTAGTGGGATATCATCAATCCTAAGATTTGGTTAGGACAATTCTAAAATAAGAGGTCGTAATTCACAACAAGGCAGAATTGGAAAGGAGAAACCACATGATCGGGATTCCAAATATAGAGCTAAAATGACAAAGAGGAAAAACTTCAGAGAAGGCATTTGAGCTATGGATGACCTAGAATCCTTCAAATGGTCCATGAAAAACACAAGTATATATGATTTAAGTCAAGCAAACAAACAAGTAAAGTGAAACAAAGCCAACTTGAGGAAGGATTGTAGGCCCCTCCCTTGAGTCCAACACATGTTAAAAATATCCAACAAATATAGAGTAAGTCCTGCTTTCTCCCTTTTGTTCTCCAATGCTTGAATTCCAATCGCAAGTGGATGAATAGGCATGAAGAGGGTACAAAATCATTACGGAAAAGTCAAACTAGATGAGTACACACTGTTACCCCTCCATGCCTAGGGGTAACTAGAGGATATCATGTCTCATAGTCCACAATGAAGACAATGATCTTGGTGACGATGATGATCAACATCATGTTCACTCATGGAATCCCAACAACCCCTCTCAGATGCCTCTTTCACTCTTGATCAACGAAGCTCATCACATCCAATCATCACAGTCTTTGGGAGATGTTAAGCCATCGTCATCACGAGGAAAATTAGTCCTTTCATACAGAGTGTTGTGCTTAATATACTAGGCATGTGAATGAGGATCATTAGTTGAAGTTGGATAATGAATCATAAGCTCAAGAAGTTATGTTTGTTTCCTTGTTTCACCTTGGTGGCTAGCATTTGTACTCTAGTCCCGTGTTGTCACCCCCAAGGAAAAGGGGTATTACTGAGGGGCCCTCACAAGGGTAATGATTTGTTTCCCCGCCATACTTAACACTTACCATCCTGGAGCTTGTCATAGTGTAATAAACTTCGGTAATGGGTCATGGTTCATTCTCTCATGATAAGAGGGGCTAAAGGCCGAGAGGTTGATTGTAGCTGCTAATAAAAATGATAAAGAAAGAATGTTATAAAAGAAAGAAAGAATGGTATAGTAAGGGCTTTTAAAAGCTAGTCCATACTTGAGCTCTACCCTTTCTGCGTTTTTCCAGTCCCAAAGCAATTATGCTAATGCTTGAAACCTTGTAAAGGGAACTTGCAAATTAATAAAAGGATAATATAAAAGGCAGATTAAGGGGTTGGAAAAGCACAACGCCTAGAAAGTGTTAACTCAAGAGCAAGCACACTCTTCATAAAGGCGCTCATAAAAATGGACCAAATGATTCCATAAGCCATGAAGTAAGTCCAACATGTTTCACTATCACACTTACTCTTGAAGGGTTCTTTTCTTTCCTGCTTCCCTCGGGGCATATCCCTCTACTAGGGTCTTTTCTTTCCTGTTTTGGTTGGTTCACCTAATAGGGTTTGATGATGGTCCTCCCATACTTAAACTTGCCAACTTACATAAAGTCTTGAGCTAATGTGAAATTTGAAGGGGATACTTGATGTGAATTGTTTATGTGGCTTCTATGTTAGGTAACAACTTACTCTATATGATTTAAGGCCTCTTATACCTCGTGAACATTGGTTTTATTTGATTCCATACTTTGATTTGATTCAGATGCACCTGACATGGTTCTTTGAGGGACGTCCCCTACTTTCATCTAGGACGTGTGCATCTGTTTACAGGATATGGCACGTGTGATGCAGAGCGTTGAGTCATTGGATGGCTTGACATACTCAGACACCGACTCTCACATCTTTTGGACCTTGGACGACGAACAAATGGGCTTGCATTTGCTAGATATGGTCATGATGACACATAGATGGGCAAGAAGCCTACACCCTGGGCATTGTACCCCAGAGATTATTATGCACTGGATGGAGGACGTTACATTGGTGGACAGTTGGATACCATGCTGAGATAAGATACGCCCCTGTCCACCCTGGATGCTATCCTTTCCACCTTAGACGTTGGGCCTTTTTGATGATGATGTAATACACTAGGTTTGATGATTGCTTACCACTTGGACACCACATGATGACTTGAGATGTGATAGTGCACTTGATGATGGTCTTCCACCTCACTTGCACCTTGATGATGACATGTGGCCTTGGGAGGCCTCCTTCACCTTCTTGAGGGCTTGACGTCACCACACATGTGACCTTATGATGTATTATTTGCATGATTCATCATTGTGGAGGCTATTTTGAGGGATCGACCCCACTTCTAGCATGGCTTATTGTTGTTTTACTCAGTTACGTGGACAAATAGTGCTTGGTTACCTCATATGAATAGAGGAAGCACTCAAACTTATTCATCATAACTCTCACACTTGTGAGATACACCTATACTTGTCTCTTCTCTTCTCTTTTTTGTTAGGACTACTTGTGTGCACCACATGAAGGAAGATTTTTGTTGGATACTGGTCTCTTGTTGATGAATGGATGGTGAATTAGGGTTTCCTCATGCATGTGCTTGACCTAGTAAGTGTTCTTCAATTTTATAGCTAGTGTGGTGTATTTTGGTAAATGCTTTTTTAGAGGCTTAATTGTTGCATGTTACCTTGTATGCTTGAAACCCTAGGAGGGATTAAGAGGTTTTATTCCCCTCCCTACTTTCATTTATCATTAATTGTTGAAGCATTAAGACTTTATTCTAGGGCTTACGAGGCTATATACCCCAGGGTCCTAGTCTTGACTAGCTTAAGGCCTAGGGATTAAGAGGCTTTATCCTCTGGGGCTTGATTAGTCCAATTGAAATCTTGTTGCTTGAGGTTAGGGAAAAACGACACCTAGGGTTTATGAGGCTATATGCCGTAGGGTTTATTTTTAAGTTGGGGTTAGGGTTTATTAGGCTATATGCTTTAGCTTCATCTTCATCTCTCTTGCACCTAGCAATTTTCATGGTGTGTTCCTTGACTCCATTGCCTAAGAAAGAGAAGCGACACTAGTCTTGTTGATTACAAGTGATGGTTTAAACCCTAGCTTAAATTAAACACACACTCTCTCATAATTTGGATTTATGACATTATTAGAAAACTAATTGTACTCCAGCGCTTTAAATGATCATTGATTTTATTGCTGCTTTCATAAATTGAATGCTATAGCCATTAGGGCTTGCATATATTGCTGCATATTTATTCAATATTGTGGCTTTAAGTGCTCATAATTGTTGTCTAGCAATTGGATGATAATCTGCTTCTTGAAAGCTAAATTTTAAAGTACAATTGCTAATTTTCTGTGTTGTTTTTTCCATTGCTGTTATAAAATACTTATTGTTGATATAAACTTGTTTACTGCTGCAATTTTGCAACAACAATTGCTTTTATGTGATATCTAGTGTCTAAAGGTGATTGATATGCTATATAACTTGGTAATTGATGATTTTATGCATTGAAGAGTTTATTGTCTCGTACATGTTGCCCAGTTACCTCGTCCAATCTGATTTTTTCCTTCACCCTTCCTAGACCTAACCTATCACATCTAAGTGACGAAGAGATGGGGCTGTATGCTTGGCTAATCTTGCTACTTGATCCCTTGAGGTCACCAGGGAAGCCTCCCTTGTTGGACTTCTTTCCTTCACTAAACAAGGGATATGCATCAATAGATTTCAGGAACATGGTTCTTTTAGGGCATGCCACAAGAAAATTTATGATTGTTCTATTCCTTTTCTCTGTCCATCCGTTTGACATAATGGTGCAACCTGTTGAATTTTTGAATACTAGACTAGTTCACAACTACAGTAAATAACCAAGATCTCAAGAAGATTAACCAAGCACAAATTACAAAAAAATAGGTCTTCTCATTTCTCGTTCTCCATAGGCAATGCTCTTTCATTGCCACCCAACCATAGGCATCCTCAAGTGCCACCCTCGAGCATAACATTTGCATACTGGGAAACCCTTCTACACAAGGGGAGAAAACCCAACAACCTTCTTATAGAGAATATCCTTGCCAATACAAAATAACAAGCTCTATCCACTAGAGCAAACCAACAAGAAAGAACCCATCAACATAGATGCAACACACCTAGGAGATAACCGACAATGTAGCTGCAACATACTTTAGCCAGAGCGCTAGAGTAGCTGGCCTCCACCATGCACATCACCAAGAGATAAGATAGTCTCCACCATGCGCATCACCAAGAGATAAGATAGTCTCCACCATGCGCATCTTTCCTATTGCAGTTACAGTTGTGGCTGCAACTGTAACTCTCTTCCAAACTTGCGCTATGATATGTGAGAGAGTGTGTCAAATGAGAAGGGCGTCACCCTTTATTTATACTAATATGACCAGTGAAATTTTCCAGTGGGGCTGACTTGTCCATTTTGGAAAACATATTTTTACTTTATCTTTTCTAGCAGGCCGACTTGACTTCTAGAGCAATAGATTTCTTCTGGGGCTTCTTTGATTCTTTCTATAGTTTCCTTTTGACGTCTTGGCAGATTCATCTATAAGAAAGGTTATTAGGAGGTGAATATCTCCCGTAGCTACCAGAAACATCAACACAACCAATACTCTCTTGTGAATTTTTAAGGTCTTCCAACCTTTCCTTGACAAACTCTAACTCCTCATCTAACTCTTTTCCCTTAATTGCATTATTAGAGGGGGCTTTGTATTTGGGGCCAACTATTGCAATAGCGTCTACCACGAGTTGAAAATAAGGAGAGTTTGCGAGGTTAAATGGGAGGTATTATAGTACCAAAATATTTTTAGTGCAATATTTACCTCTTTCCTCTTCTTTTCATGAAAACTCTCCAAGGACGGTAGACCTCCGAGGGTTGTGCGAGGAATGAAAAAAGGAGAGGTTATGGTTGCACTTGCAATAGTTTCCCTATTTAATGATGTAACTTTTATAGCATAAACATCTCAGATTAATCAACAAATATTGTAACCTTTAGATCGGATTGACTGAGAAAATACACATTTTATGCTATATAAAAATCCACAAGAACTCAGATAGAACAACCACACACAATAATCATAAAAATTATTCTAAAGGAGACAATGTGGAAAGAGGAACCAACAAACTTCTATATTTATATTTACAGAGAAATACAAAATCACTATAAGATTTCTTATCTCAGATCTGAGTTGATTTCTTTCTAGATGTACAGACCAGGTCGTTCGTACGGTTTCACTGTTGCAGATTGGGCCGTACTTCTGTACGGATCGGGCACTGTATTATCAGATGTGTGAATTGGGTTCCTTGGGAGATATGCTATCTCTTTCAAACGAGGAGGTCTTGGTCCTAACTTGGTCCCTCACTCATCCTTTTTCCCTAGTTCGGCTCTTCTTGGAGGAAGTCGACTTTTTTCCTTTTACAAATCAACTTGTTTTCAATAGAGACCCCAAACATCCTTTTATACTCGATGTGGGTCCATGTGAAGAGTTGAGAAATAATCTCAGCCATTGAATCCAGATCTTGATCAATGGTTGGGACTTATTCTCTCATTGAAGTAACATAAAAGTACTTTTGTGTTCACAAGACTTAGAGAACCTGTTCTCACTATAATATTCTAACACTCCCTCCTAGTGAGAAAAGTGTTCTCTATAACTCCCAACTTTTTCCTGAAGTATTCAAACTTCCCTTTTGACAATCCCTTAGTGAGAATATCAACAACCTGTTCATTAGTAGAGACGTACTGGAGCTTTACTTCCCCTTTCTGTACTCTGTCTCTGATGAAGTTGTACCGAATCTCAATATGCTTAGATCGATCATGAAAGATTCGATTTTCTGAGAGCTTAATACAACTTTGATTATCACAATATGTTATGGTAGGATTCAACTTTGTAGTAAACAAGTCAACAAGTATCTTTCAGAGCCAAAGGGCTTCACAACTTGCTTGACTTGTTGCCATGTATTTAGCCTCTGCAGACTGAGAGCTACAGACTTTTGTTTCCTACTGTACCAAGAGATCATACCTGATCCCAGATTGAAGCAACATCCAGAGGTACTTCTTCGGTCAACTGCACTCCCAACCCAATCTGAATCTGAATATCCCACCAAACTGATTTGGTCTCTTTGCACATACTGAAGACCATATTCTATGGTACCTTTCAAGTATCTCAAGATATGTTTGGCTGCCATCCAATGCACTCTCCTGGGGTCCACCATGTGCTGACTGAGAGTGTTGACAACAAGACAGATATCGGGTCTAGTGTTGACCAAATACACCAAGCAACAGATCAACTGCCTATAGATGGTAGGATTCACCTTCTTTGACTCAGAGGTGTTTAATTTCTTGAGATTTGTAATCATGGGAGTAGTCATAGTCTTGCAGTCCTCCATCCCAAATCTTTTGAGAATCTCAACTGTATATTTTCCTTGTCCAAGGAAAATTTCCCCTTTTCGTTGCTAGACTTCTAAGCCAAGAAAATAATGCATGAGCCCTGTTATCGCACAGTTTGTAGTTGAGGTCACAGGCTAAGGGATAAAGACAAACTGGCGCAACAGGAACCTTCCCCACCCAATGTCACCACAATGGGGAGGTTCTTTCTTTTTAGGGAGGTTAGCCCCAGGGGAGATGTCCCCGACAACCTGGGGTTTTGAAGAGGCTAAGATATAAGGTCAGAGTTAAAGTTTCCCCCTCACAGGTTACCACCAAAATCAGAAGGTCTGGCTAATCGACCAATAATGAAGTATAGTCCCAAATGAGAACACCTGCCCGTAACAAAGCAACAATAGAAAAATATGTATGCAGGCTATATACAAAGGGTTAGCACATCATATGACCATATGATATAATTTAAGCA
>ML798093.1:98363-108857 GCA_009831015.1 Picea engelmannii
TGGCTTGGTGGGTTGAGCCTTTGGGGCTGCAACGAACTTATTACATAAGAGTTCGTACAAATGACTTGAACCCAATTGTTGATGGCACTATTGGTGGCTTGAGTAGTTGGCTGAGCTTGAGCATGAGGAGTCTAGTTGGATAGGGCTTGATGTGGATTGGGATTAACCATACGTGGGCAGTGACGGATCTTGTGGTTCTAGCTTTGTCATTGAAAGTAGGTGTTGGGAAGATTGATAAATTGGTCAGGTTGTTTAGTCATTTTATCCCCCACTTGGATCAAGATGAATTCTTTTAGGTTCTTGGACATGTCGACTTTTAGACAAATTCTCTTTTGGGGATGAGGGTTAAAGAACCTATTCAATTCATGGCAATTAAACCTTGTCGAGCAACTAAGAAATTCTTTCGAGGAAGGGTGAAAACTACACAGGAAGGTCAAGAAATTCCACCCATATAGGGGTAGTAGGGTTGAGTGCTTTGCTCAGCCCAAAAGTCCTCGACACAACTAGAAAAAGTGATAAGGGCGTAGCGACAAATTCAAGTACCTCCAACAATTATGGTAGCATAATGGAATTTATCTAAAAATGAAAACACAAAATTGCCTTTCATTAGGGTATGGGTTCTCTAGCTGGTCCAACCATGTGGTTCCCATACTTCTTTCATTGAGGCCCGTATCATGGCCTTTAGAGGTACACAAGCAACAAAATAACGTGATAATATGTGCGCTTTGTAAGTTTCATAGACAATTCCATATGTAGAAGCATAAATTTCAACAATGGGTCTTTAGAAGAGTTGTCATCACCTCATGATTCTCTTTAAAAAAAACTTGTGGGATTTCTCTGGGAGGTAGCATTGTTCTCCTTATTGCCAATGAAATGTTGTGCAAAACTAGAGTTGAGTTTAGATAAGATGGTTTGTCTGCTAGTCCTAGGTCCTGACCGAGCCATAAATTGCTCTGAGAGGTCTTGTAGTGGAAGGTAGGCTAGTAAAGGACGACATAGGCAAACTAATCAGGCGGGATAGGGATTAATAGTGACAAGAACAATAGCAGGTGGAAAACATATGCACCCCAAGCTTAAGCAGTGATATCTATGAATGCAATTTTGTAGCGATCATACTACTTGATCTCCTCTTATGCTTTGATGAACCTTATGAATATTTCTTTTAATCTTTTCCGCACTTTAATGTTAAAGAAATAATAAAAGAGGAGAAAAAAATTTACTTATAAATTTTTTGGAGGCAACGAGAATTGACTTTGAGTCATTTAACCCAAAATTCCATTTTGTTTGCCACTAGTTAACTTTCCATCTGTTTTTTTCATCAGAACAATGTAAAAAATTGTTTTATCATTAAGGTTGAGGTAAAATATTTCAGGATGCCCACGAACATCAAGATAAAATGAGTCATGACAGAAATGGTGAAGCAAGTGGACACATTGGAGAAGTTCATAGCCACACAAATGGAGGACCAAATGGGTAGATTGGAGAAGATAATTTAACAGTTACAACTTACAACCCTTAGATCAAGGTTAGAGTTCCTAGGAAATCAGGGAGATGTGATGTTACTTCCCTCCCCATCCACGTGCTTTGGCGCCCTGTCTGAGTTGGTTAAAAAAATGCACGAATCAATGAAATTGAACAATATTTTGAAATGTACTATGTCTGATGATGATGAATGAATTGAAATGGCCTCATTATACTTAGAGGACCCACTTCCAATTGGCTCCTGTTGTGGGTTGCCAAAAAAAAGAGGACTCGTAGTGAATTGGCAAATATTTATCTCCAATTGCTTCAATAGATTTCAAGACTTGGAGGAAGAGGAAATTTTTACCAAATTTGCTTGTTTACAACAAAAATAAGCCATAGAAAAGTACACTCATGAATGCAAGATTCTTGTGACGCTAGTTCTAGATTCTGAAAGGTGTTGCAATCCTATATTATGGGTCTTAAGCCAAAAATATAAGACAAATTCTGATTCTATACCATATCTAATCTTGAGAAGGCCATGAAAAATGCAAAGGTGATAAAAAAGATTTCAGAGTCGACATTGCTCGTATTTTGTGCAATGTGAAAAATCTTCCGTCAAGTATATTCTACCTCACCAAAGGCAACCAACTCTTGATAAACATGATCCAAAGGCTATTAAAAGGTGTTATAGATGTAAGAAAATTAGAGTTTCTGTCACACTTTCAAATTCAAAAATTAATATTATACTGATGTGAGATTAACCATGGTGATATTGATAGCGGAAGCAACACCGATTCCTTGGACGAAGACAATAATAATGATAACCCAATTGAAGAATCAGATGAAAAGGACAACCAAGTTGAAGAATCAGTTACCTCCAATTTATTGCAGCCATGATAGGTATTTCACAGCCTCAAGCTCTTAAGGTTCACTTATACATTAAGGAAACTAAAATGACAACATTCATCAGTAATGCTAGTACACAACCTCATCGACAAACAACTGGCTCACATGATAAATTTGTATATTTACAAGTGCTCGAATTCCAAGTATGATAGCAGGTGTTGCATCAACTACCTATGGTGGAAAATATTTCTGGTCAATTTGTCAATAGGTTATTACTAGTGACAATGGTTGGAAACTATCAATAATTGCAATTTGATTTTAGAAAAGTAAATTTTTAAATTTTTGATAATGGGTGATGAATTTTGAAATTTTACCAATTCTACTTAGTTGTTTGAAGACAACAAAAATGTGCCCAAAGCTAAGAGAATCATCCTTGATTCTATGGAGGAAAATTTGATCCCTTACATTGTTTAACAAAAATCGACCTAGGATATGTGGGATGCCTTGATCACTTTGTATCATAGTGTGAATATTCTTGCAAAATGTTGTTGAAGAACAAGTCCACTGCCACATGTACGAGTGATACAGACACAGTGCCTAGTTATCTCATGAAGATTGTCGAGCTTCGAGATCAACTCATTTCTATTAGGGTGAAGGTGGAGAATGAGGAGTTGGTGCCCATAGTAGTTAATGGGTTCTCTTCAGCTTGGGACCCTTTTGTTCGGGGTGTCCATGCTTGTGAGAATCTTCCCACATTTGAGAAGCTTCAGGATGATTTCATCTATGAAGAAACAAGGCTAGAGATAGTTTCAACTAGATTGAAGGAGATAAAAAACCTTTCCCTTTTTGGGATGATGAAGAAAGAGAGTTCATGTTGCTTGAACCAGGGTAAGAGGGACAAGAGTCACTTGAAGTGCTTCAAGTGCCACGAGATGGGCCATTATGATTCTCATTGTCTTTAGAAGAAGAAGGGGGAGGGAAAGGAACACCAATAGTTTGTAGGGGGTGCACAAGCTTTAGTCGGAGTGGATGAGTTATCATCCAAGCTTGAGACAACCTTCTCCATGGTTTTATCCCTTTCCATTAACACCTCCTCTAGTGTAGGGTGGTATGTCAATAATGGAGCATCCAGACACATGACGTTCAACAAGAAGGAATTCAATAGAGTTTAGGAGCAGGACATTGACATGTAGGTGGAGTTGTGTGATGATGCTACTATCCAATTATAGGGATATGTTTAGTTTGTTTCTACTTGTTGTTAGCTCTCATATAGCATGAGGATTACATGTATGATTTTCATCACACATTAAAGGGATTTGCAGGATGATTGCTTCATGAGGATTGTTCTTCCAATGGGTTTCTTGAGTACTTAGGATTGAAGGAGTTTCACTTGTCCTTGTGATGGATTGTCATGGCTTGGTTCTCTCTTCATGGTTGCACATCTTTGGTTGACGGATCAACATAATAGAGGATAAATGATGGTGGTTCCTGCTAGTGTATGTGACTTATATTGGTTATTATGGTGTTGTTCTTGATATATTACTCATCATGTCTAGATGGTATTAGACCTTGCACACATGTATGATGTCTTCCTAGTGATCGATAGTAACATCACATGATTCTAGGGCATAAACATGTTATGTTGGTTGCTTGGTAGTTGATGGCCTAGGAGACAAGTTCCCTAACACATCATTATATATTGTATAGATTGATGTCACATGGAGGTGGGGCGCTTGGCGTTGATCTATTTTCATATGGTCTAGCATGGTTATTAATGTATTGGATGTGTTTTACATGGTGGGGAGGCCTCCTAGTGTGAATTCCCTAGGAGATCTTGGTGTATTTCATGCTTGTTACACATTGTTATGACCCATGTTATCTCCCTGGATGGAGCGCTCATCTAGTGTACAAATGTGGAGAATCATTTTAGTAGTTTAATGATTGTTTGACCTCCTTTTGACCTCATTCTTGGCTTGCACATGGAGTGCCTAATATATTTATCTCTTTCTACATGGTTCCACCATCTTCATTGACATATTGGGTGTGTTTTCCCTATGGTTGGAGGCTTCCTAGTGTGAGCACCCTAACTTATGGAGCCACTTTTCACACTTGGATATGTTGAACATGGGGTTTGAGGCTTGATTAAGTGGAGCACTTGGGTTTATTTTGCATATTTCCATACTTGAGGGGTCTCCTTTGATGGTTGTGCCTTGACTAGATGAAGTGCTCTCCTTATGGCATAGGCACACTTAATATTTTGTGGATGTTTTTCTTGGTTGATGGGGGGCATTCCTTCTCTTCATGGTGCTTAGCATTGATCTATTTTCATATGGTCCGGGATGGTTATTAATGTATGGATGTGTTTTCAGTTGTGGGGAGGCCTCCTAGTGTGAGTGCCCTAGGAGATCTTGGTGTATTTCATGCTTGTTACACATTGTTATGGCCCAAGTTATTTCCCTAGATGGAGCGCTCATCTAGTGCACACATGTGGAGAATCATTGCAGTAGTTTAACGGTTGTTTGACCTCCTTTTGACCTAATTGTTGGCTTGCACATGGAGTTCCTAGCATATTGACCTCTTTCTACATGGTTCAAACATATTCATTGACATATTGGGTGTGTTTTCCGTATGGTTAGAGGCTTCCTATTGTGAGCTCCCTAACTTATGGGGCTACTTTACACACTTGGATATGTTCGTCATGGGGTTTATTTTGCATATTTCCATACTTGAGGGGTCTCCTTTGATGGTTAGGCCTTGACTAGATGAAGTACTCTCCTTATGGCATAGGCACACTTAATATTTTGATTTGTTGATGGGGGGCGTCCTTTCTCTTCATGGCATTGGTTATTATCTTGCACACTGATCTATGATATTATTGATGGTTTTGACACTCCAACATGTGGATATGACCATTGGCATCTACTTTAAGGAGTGGTTACACCTTGGAGATCACACGATTGATTATTTTATGGTTATCTTGATGGGACGTGTTAACCCCTGAATTTTCTCCTTTGCAAACTAGAGGGTTAAGAGCCAACTTACTCCATTAGGCTAGTGTTCGAAGTTTGATTATAGACATAACTTTCATGAGTTAGAGGTTGGTTCACACAGAGTTTAGAGGCAAGATGGTTTAGTGATATGGTCCCGATTTAGAGTTGGTTTCCAATGACATTATACATGTTTTTCAATCAGTTTGGAGAGGATTGCTATTTTTAGCAGATCTTCTACTTTTTAGGAAGTAGAGTTCGGAGGTTCGCATGGCAGTATTGATCACATATTTGGGATCCTTGTGAACTCACGATACCATTAAGATTTTTCTGGGCAACATGTGAGACACTGCTATTTTTAATAGTTTTAATTCTAGGGTTCAGATGACGATTTCGAGCACATATTTAGATTCCATGTAGAAAATTTAAGCCGATGAGCCTGATTTCATTGACATGCGAGAATTTTTTGTTTTTAGTAGTGCCTATTTTTAGGCATGCAATATTTGACAGTGTTCTCCTAGCAGTTCCTAACATTTTTCGTCTTTTCCTATTTTTTGGGCGAACTGCTATTTTTAGCATGTCTATTTTTCACAGTGCTATTATTAGCAAGTATGGTCGCCATGCAATATGACATGAGGCATCCATGTAAGGTGACACGTTACAGTTTCAGGTGGTGACGTGTGACAACTTTTGGGAGTGACATGTGGCAGGATTTGGATGCATGCATGACATTGGAGTGAGGTGGCAAGCGCTGGAGTTAGAATGGTGGTTTGTCTGAGTCATCAGGGTGTTTGCATGTGTCAACTGAAGACCACTGAGACACATGCATTGATTTAGGAGTGAGTTGGCACCTTCTCAGAGTTAACTAGGTCGCATGCATGCATGGAGGAGATAACTAGGTGTGTGGTTGAGTTAACTGGGCTCATGCTTTCTCTCTCTCCACTTCATCATTAGTTAGACTCAGAGTATCTCCACTTAACAGAGCGCATGGTTTTTTTTCTCCACTTGGACTCCAATGCATTACTACTCGTAACATCCCCAGTTTTAGTCCCCGCAAATTATAATGTAATTTTTTAAATGTGGTTTAGGCTGGTGAGCTGATATGTTTGAGGTGAAGAGCCCATATTGATTAATATGGGCGAGGGCTGAATTCTGTATTGCGTACATCGAAATAATTACTAAAAACAATAATCGCTGGCTGCGATACGAGAGGGATTGTAACGATGGGGGGGCTATGATTCACAAGAGAGGGGGCTAAAGGGGGATCCAAGGAAAACCCATGTGATTGCCTAAGTTAATGTATATTTACCAAATAATCCTCCCTTTGACTTATTAGACACTCAATCATTGAATTCATGTAAGAGGGTGGGTGTGAGAAGTCACATCCCAGATCCTTGTGAAGGCTACTGTGAGCACTCCTGGAGCAGCTGGGAGACTCCTGGTCAACCGAGTGCATTGGAGCCCTGTGGGAAGACCTGAGGGACTGTGTGCAGTGAAAGGGGATCCTATTCCTTGGGTTGTGCAGGTTGTGGGGAAGAGAGTAGAGCTTGGGTTTTTGGGCTGCTGACTGTGGAGAGTGGACTACCAAGAGGGTTAGACCTCCTTGTGGACTCATAGCCTCAACTTGGTGGTGGATTGCTGTTAAGAGAAAATGAACAACAAGCCTATGGTTGGGAGGAATGTCCTTCGTACGCTGCTAGTTGGTTACTTTATAAACATATGAGTTTTTTGTTATTCTTTATGATGTTAATTTCGCTGTGTAAATGGTTTTATATGAATGCCCTGTGTTTGTTGTTTTGTTTGAACAGTTGCATTGATGTTTTAAAATATGCTGTTAGATGCATGCTAAATTATGGGCCTGCTACCCCTTGGTTTATTTATATGTGTGGGGCGTATTTAAATTTCGTTTTTAGCAGGCGGATATGTTACACTACTTTACTACACTTTCTCATTACCTCATCACCAACTAACTAATGCGCATGAGGGAGGAGTTTCACTTGGATTGAGCATACCTACACATCAACTTGAGTTCAAGGCCACCTCACCCCAATTAACTCACTAATGCACATGGGTTAGAGTAGGAGTCTTGCATGGGTAATTCGACCTCATTGATAATTAAAAGGAGGAGGTCGCTCTTGGATGGAGGTGGAGTTTTCTTTTGGCAGTATCATATCTCTCTCTCGTTTTTCATCTCCTCTTCTACTCTAGCTTCTATACTTTGTGCAGGGATAGACATTGGACCAGTTTTGTATCCATCTCTATGGTGTATTCAACCTCTTGTCTTATGCAAATCAAAGCTTGATTATGCTTCTTCCTGGCTCTTAAAGTTTGTTGGTACTTTGTGGTTCTCTTTGTGCAATGTTTAAATGTTTGTGTAGCCTTTTATTTTACCACTTATAAGTGCTTTCATCTCTCTTTCATTCCACCATTTTTATGCTAACGTTAAGGAAAATTTCCACTTTTAAATTCAAAATTGTTCTCCCAAACTATTTGGCTGCTTAATTGCATGCTAAAGATCTCTTTCTTGTGCTGTTATATCATTTTTAATTGCAGATTTACAGGGTGAAAATCAGCGCATGAGCACCTAGGGACCCCCCTCGAGGTTGGCAAGCACTAGCCCAAACGGAGAGGAGATTTTCCAATGACAAGTTGGACAGATCCTTCTATATGTTACACTTATTTCCACCACAGATTTATGAAGTCATTCCATCTCCTACAATGTGGAAATTTGTGCTAACAAATTGGCGCCATTTCCAGGGATTAGTCGTCAATCTTTGCAAGTCTTAATGACATCGGTGTATGCCTTCATTTTTCTTTTATTTTCAAACTCACCTGGTGACTCCGCTGTTTACATGATTGAATTCATATTGGATAAGTCAAGTAGAAATCTCCAAGATTCGACCATACACAAGGCATTATTCCGAGCCTTAGTGAACCCGAACATCTATTCTGGAACACAAAGGTGGATCACCACTTAACAATGTCCATTGGCGACTCCATTAAAGAAAGATCATGATTGATCAAGGATGTTGCATACATATAGTGGGTGTAGGATATTGTTTTGGATTTTTGTCACATTAAAAGGGGAGAAGATGAAACTATTCCTGAGTTCCATGTCATATTTATCAATACATATAATAAGATCCCCCCCACATACCGACCAAGAAACATTATGGTGGATTATGCCTTTGCTTTTGATCTAGAGTTTCGTAATCTCTTTTGGAGTCAGAAACCAACAAATTTAGGGAAAACTTTCTTGGTTGCTGAAAGAGTTGAGGAATTCCTTACAACTACCCAAAGATTGCAGGAACTTCTTGCTCTTGTAGAAGAACATAATGATGGAAACCTTGCATCTTATCATGTTTCTAGAGATGAACATGATGATGATGACTCATGCTTGGATGATCAGGAACTGTAAGTTGCAAAACTTGGGCCATGTACAAAGTTCCATAAATATGAATCTAGAGAGTTAGGTTTTCATGTGTGTTCATTGGTTTTTTCCATTAATGATGATAAAATACGACAGGAAGAACAACAAACCAATGATGCAAATTTGAAGCAACAAGAGTCTTTACCTTTGCATATCCCAACAATTGTGCAGTAAAAGTTTGATCAAATACCATTGCAACAAGGAGATCAACCTTTGGTTTGACCAGAAGATGATATTTCTCACAATTTGCCCATAGTTTTGTAGTCAAATTTTGTTTTTCAAGGAGATCCTCTTCTTAATCATTGCTTGGATATCAGGGTTAATCATGATCTAGTTGAGTTGAGAATGATGGAGGTTTTTCAACAGTTAGATTCTAATAGTTCTGACTCTCATACTTTCATGTTCATTATTGTTGAAGTAGTATGTTCCAAGTTCCAACCAACAACCTTCATCAATTTCTTCAGTAGCAAGCACAACAAGGCATCTTTCCGGCCTATGAGATTTCATGATTGGTTGCACTGGAGGGTTGACTATGTTGATCTTTCCCGTCTAACTGATCACTTGGATGCATGGTTACATTGGTCATTCGAGTATGTTGATTGATCATGTTGATAAACTTCTAGAATAAGTGTTTTTGGTTTCCGATTAAAAAAAAAGAGAAAAGGAGAAGTAAAATTTTGGGTTTTGGGTAGTAGTTTTTGTTGATTTCCACATTGTCATTTTCAAATTTTAATACTCATGGTTTGTACGCTTTAGGACAACAAGTCAAGTCTTTTGTCTTTTCATATTTTTTCCTTCATTTTATCTGCTTTTCAGTCCTAGTTTGATAGTTGCTGATTTTTCTATATTTACATTGACGTTTGGTCATGTTTCCTTGCGTAATAAGTGCCTCTTATGGGGCTGGTCTGTTTATTTTCTTGGTTACGTTGCGCTAATAATCTTGTTGTCCATCTTTTAGTCTTGGATCAAATTCTGAGTGTCCTGTCATTTGTTCACCTAGTATTTCCTTCAGTTCACGTCTAGGTTGAGCCTGGATGAGGGTCATATTTGTTGCCATCTTCTAGAGCATTGAGTCTATTAGGATGGGTAGAGTGGAAGAGACAATAGGGGAGTCTTGAGTCATCTTATGGTTTGTCTCTTCATTGACATTTATTGAGTCATCTACTATGAGTCAATTGTCCTCCTCATCCATCACTAGGGACATCATGCCATACCTTCTTTACACTTCTTATTGACTACTTCGCGCTGAGGGAAAGGATTTCATTATTGCCTTTCCTCTTAGCAAGCCATCCCCCATGAACTTCAACATATCATCTAGGGGGTGATCAAGAAGTTTGAGCACCTTTGTGGCTGTTAGCTTGATTGGCAATTATTGTTGATTTTATGGTAAGCTGATGCTTTTTTCATTTTCTTACTATTTAGCATAAAATGAACCATAACTACTGCAGCAAACCAAGATCACAAGAAGAATAACCATGCACAAGAACACAAGAAGTATCTTGGGAAACCCTTCTCAACAAGGGAAGAAAACCCAACCAATCCTTTGCTATATTCTCAAGAGAAAGACCTCCCACACCATCACCAAACCTAACACACAAGAGGGTGCTGTAATTCTCATAATTTTAGACCACAACTTCTGAAATCATGAGATGACACAATGATAAGTGTGTTTCCTCAATGGGGATTCACCTTTATTTATATAAGACTTATCACATCAAATGATGTGTCTATTGGCACAATAGGGCCGACCTCAATAACTCAAAATAT
>ML798093.1:160771-176192 GCA_009831015.1 Picea engelmannii
TGCAAGTTGAAGAAGGCTCTGTACGGATTGAAGCAAGCTCCTAGAGCTTGGTCTGGAAGGATTGATAGTTTTCTGACGAGCTTGGGCTTTACCAAGAGTAAAGATGATTCTAACCTTTACTTCAAGGTTATGAATGATGAGCCGATTATATTGCTGTTGTATGTGGATGCCTTATTCTTAACTGGAGAAGAAAAGCTCATCATTGAATGTAAGAAGAAGCTTGCTGCAGAATTTGAGATGAAAGACCTTGGCCTAATGCACTATTTCTTAGGTCTTGAGGTATGGCAGAGCCCAGAGAGGATCTTCCTTAACCAAGGGAAGTATGCAGTTGAAATACTGAAGAGATATGACATGTTGGAGTGCAAGTCCATGAATACACCCATGGAAACAAAGTTGAAGCTCCTGGTTGATTCTTCATCAGAATTGATTGATGCTATGCTATATAGACAGATCATTGGATCGTTGATGTATCTGATGAACACTAGGCCAGATATCTGTTTTGCTGTGAACACCTTGAGTCAGTTTCTGGTAGAACCCAAACATGTTCACCTAGTTGCTGCAAAACATGTGATGAGGTACCTTAAGGGTACATTAGATTGTGGTCTCAGTTATGATGGAGATCGCGGCTTCAGACTGAGTGGATATATTGATTCAGATTGGGCTGGAAGTGCCTCTGATAGAAAGAGCACTTTAGGATGTTGTTTCAGTCTGGGGTCAACCATGATCTCATGGCAGAGTAGGAAACAATCAAGCATTGCTCTTAGCACGACAGAAGCATAATACATTGCTGCTTGTTCTACCAGTTGTGAAGCCATATGGCTTCGGAAGTTGTTGACAGGTCTATTCGATCTAGAGATGGAAGGAACCTTGATCCTATGTGATAACCAGAGCTGCATAAAGATGACCGAGAAACCCTGTGTTCCATGACAAGTCAAAACACATAGAGATCCGATATCATTACATTCGTGATATGGTGTAGAAAGGAGCCATAAAGCTCCAATATGTTAGCACGAATGAACATGTTGCTGATGTGTTGACCAAGCCTCTATCTCGTGTAAAGTTTGAGCACTTTCGAGATAAGCTTGGTGTAGTCTGTAAGGACCTCCCTCGAAAGGGGGAGTAGTGTTGTGATGCCAACCCCATGATGATGATGTGCCAGCCTAGTGTAGAGATGCTAGCCTCGTGCTGATGATGTGCCAGCCTAGTGTTGTGATGCCAAGCTTGTGCTGATGATGTGCCAGCTTCGTGCTGTGATAATGTGCCAACCTCGTGCTGTGATGATGATGTGCCAGCCTCGTGCTGTGATGATGATGTGTCGGCCTCGTGCTTTGATGATGTGCCAGCCTCGTGCTGTGATGATGATGTGCCAGCCTTGTGCTGTGATGATGTGTGCCAGCCTCGTGCTGTGATGATGTGTTGCCAGCCTCGTGCTGTGATGCCAGCTTCATGCTGATGATATTGTGTAGCCAACTTCGTGTTGTGATGCCAACTTCGTGCTGATGATATTGTGTTGCCAGTCTTGTACTGTGATGCCAGCTTCGTGCTGATGATATTGTGTAGCCAACTTCGTGCTGATGATATTGTGTAGCCAACTTCGTGCTGTGATGCCAACTTCATGCTGAAGACTCTCAGCCTAGTGCTGATGTTGATGATGCTCCAGCCTTTGTGCTGTGTTGTTGCTGCTATTGATGATGAGAAAAACTTCTGATGATTTATAGATACGCCAGTCAGTGTTCCAAGATGTCGTTGATGATGTTGCCCTCTCTCTCTCCTGATGTTGTTGTAGAATACCCTTCTTGTTAAGGGGGAGTGTTGAAATATTGTAACTGCAAAGAGTATTCTATTTGTTATTGATGTATTATTCATTAGATAAATCCCCTTTTGTGGATTGATCATGTCGGGCATTGTAAATGACCAAATCCCCTTTTGCGTATTGGTCAAACCCTATTTGTAATAAGCAAAATGAGAAGTCAGCCCCCATAATTAATTAAGGTGGTTCTAACTACCCAGAAAGAGAAGTCGGCCTTGCTAGTGAAAAGGCACCTCCTTTTAGCACCTACCAGATTGTATAAATAAAGGAGGCCAACGCCTCATTTGTTCACTCACTCACTTGATCATCCAGAGCGCAAGTTTGGAGCTATAGTTGAAGAAGAAGGAAGAGAGAGAGGCACATTACTTGGGAGAGGACTTTCTGTAGTGTTTGGTTTATTCTCTTGGCATTGTATTGGCTATCTATATTAAGGAAGTTTTTGCTGGGTTTTCTCCCCTAGAGGGTTTCCCAGGATAAATGATGTGTCTCTTGTGATTGTGTTTTTCTCAGTGATCCTATCTATGCTATGGTTATCTAGTGAATTGAAAAGAAACCTAATAATAGCTTAAACTCTAACACTTCAACTAGTGGTTAAAACCACTTTAATTAGCCCTAGGGGCTGACTTTACAAACAACACCATATAACTATGGTTTGACCAATCCACAAAAGGGGATTTGGTCTTATACAAAGCCCGACAAGATAAACCACAAAAGGAGATTTGATCTATAAGATAATAACTCAATTATAATTAGAATATTCTTCGCAGTTACAATATTTCAACAAAAATGCTCTTGGATTATAGTGAAAGTAGAGGTACCTTTGGCAAAATCATGGGTATTCGAAGTAGGACCAAGGACCAACCAAGTAAGCAATTTAAGGGTTTTAAGTTATATCATTCATTATTCTAGACATTGAAAAATTCTAGTCAAAGTTTTAATCTCATTTCTTGAATTTTCTAAGTTTGTCTTTGACTCTTTATTACAACTTATTGGTGGAGGATGTTTGGTGACCAATGCCTTAAATTGCAAAGGTTTGTAGTTTAAATCATGAGCCAAACATGTAGTGCTTCTAGGTGTGAGTGCAATTGTAGTGTGTTTGAGCATATACACGCGAATAGGAGAAGTTGTTTGGAATGATTGAATGATTTAGTCTTCATGCAGTGCAACCTTCGGTTGAGGTGCAATTGGTTGTTGAACAAAACACTTGATCCAAATTTAATTGTCATGGAAATTGATCCCTCTTCAGAGTGGACTGTGGAGAGTCAGCGAAAAACATTCCAAGAGTATGACTTCAAATAGATGGACTTAGAACCACTTTCACCACCAGAGGTTCTTGACACTAGTGTTGGGTTTAAAGGATAGAGTTGAGAGGTTTATGATACCCATGCAAAGGATGTCGATGACGATCTTGATCTAGGGTCTGATTTCCTTGATGTGTAGTGATTTGTTTCTACTATGTAGTATGAGTATTTTTGGACTAGGGAGGCCATTTAGAGCTTCAATGTGTATGTATTTTCATTAAGAACTTCAATTATGTTTCACAAAACTTATATATTGATGGCATTTTCTATATTCACCCGTACATGTTATATACGTGAGCAAACTTTACATATTTGGTGTCTAATGGTTTGGATTTGTATCAATGTACAATAATATATATATAATTCGAGAAATATCTATATAGAGAACCTTCACCATCTTCCTTGGGATTTTCAAATGGATGGCAGATCAACTGCCAATTGCAAAGATAGTTGGTAACCCCAAAGAACTTAACAAGAATGGATCCGGGGACCTCTATGGACTTCACATTAGAGCGTCTTACCAATTGAGATAACCCTTGGGGCTTGTTATCATACAAATTTGCACTGGCAAACTTGCCTAATAGTTATAGACAACCAACCCTGTCAGCACTGGAGGCCTCTCCGTTCGGATTGGTGCTTTTCCAATCTCAGGGGGGTGTCCCTAGGGGTTGTATGCTATTATTAAACTAAGTTTTCTGTGTAAAACTCCAATTGATTAGCACACAATAAAAACTCTCTTTTGAGCTGCCAATAAGCAGTCAAAGGTGAGTTAAACTCAAATAAGAGTGGTTGAGATCAGATCCTAAAGATAGCTGTAACAACAAATTTAATGTACATGAGGAAAATGAATGTGTGCTTTAAGTGAAGAAGATTCAAAATAAGTGTACTGTACAGTGTATACTATCATAACACTGCAAAACAACTTAATCAATGACATCCAATAGGTTCAAAGGGCTAGAACAAAGCATAATTGTACCAAATCACATATTACCCAAAAGATTGATTGCATCATAGTGAGTCCTTGGTGACAGGCTGCCATGGATCTCCTTGCTTGTAGTGGAGGTAGTGGTCTAAGGTCTGGGAGGATGGAAGAGTGAAGAGCTTTCTGCTGCTATGATCTGCTCTGGAAGAATACTGTCTAACCCCTGCTTTGTCTCTCAAATCTGCATATATAGAAGCTCACTCTAAGGGAATCAATTTTCCCTTACTACTAGTGGATGAAAGCAAGAAAAAAAATGCCAAATTCTATCATCCTTTGCATGACTGCCAACTCAGTTTGGTGCTGTTTTAGCAGGCTTTTCTCTGCTGTTTTAATCCTTTTTCTAGACTTTATTTCTTTTCCATGTGAACATAATTGGTAAAAGCCTTCTACTTTAATTCTTTTAGCTTTTGTGGAGTTGGCCTTTATTTTCATGCTAAATAATTGGATAAAGCTGAGCTTTAAGCTTTTCTTGACAAAACAACATGGTATGCTGGCATGTCTGTCAATAAAAAATGACAAGGGCGAGTTAGGGTATAAAACAGTTTATTTAAGGCTTAAATTTATGCTAAATAGAATTAGCACATGCAAAATATACCCGAGAGATCAAACTAGGTTGTGGGGTGGTCTAATTTGTTGGATTTTCATAAGTTTTGTTAACATTAGATTTACCATAGCATTTTGATATTCTTTTAACATTCAATAACCATATACTGAAATATAAAGCAGTAAATGAACAAGCACGAGAAGACACAAAGATTTATCCTGGAAAACCCTTCTTCACAAGGGAGAAAAACCCAACAACTTTTCTTAGAGAGAATATCCTTTCCAATACAATATAACCAGGAACCAGCTCTATCCACTAGAGCAAAACCAACAAAGAAGAATACTTATCTCCACAATAGATAACCCAACAATGCAGCTACATCAAACCCTAGCCAGAGCGCTAGAGTAACTGGCCACCACAAGCGCATCACCAAGACAAAAGATAAACCAGCCAACCTGTGCCCTTCTTCCTTCTGGACTGCAGCTGCTACTGCATCTCTCCACAAGACTTGTGCTCTAGATGTGTGTGAGAGTGTGACAAATGAAGAAGGTGTCACCTTTATTTATACTGGACTGGTCAGGTGTCTTTTCCAGTAGGGTCGACCTATCTTTCTGGAAAATATATTTTCTCTTGTCTTTTTCCTGTGGGGCCGACTTTACTTCTGGAGCAATATATATCTTCTTTATTATTATTCCGTGGAGCCGGCTTCTCTTCTGGGATCTTCTAATTTCTTCTGAGGCTTCTTTGATTTGTTCAATGGTTATTCTTTGACTTCTTAGCATCTTCATCTCCAAGAAAAGTTGTCCCGGAGGTGAATACCTCCCGCTGCTACCAAAAACATCAACACTCCCTCTGAGCTTGGGAGGTATTCTCCATGATGTTCTCCTCTAGTCCTCATAGCCCCGTAGGCTATGCCATGGTCCTCAGACCATGCGATGGTCACACAGACCATGCTACAAGTAGCATCATCAAGTCACACATGGCTACAACCAATGTGGACCTATCAATCTCATCTAGGGGCTACAACCCGCTAGAGAACACTAGGGCTACAACCTTGTAGTGTGTGTCATCATCGTCAAGGGCTACAACCACAAGACGTGTCCACTTGGATTACACCCCAAGGGACGATGGGCTACAACCCAATACAACTTATTAGTCCATCGATAAGTGTCATATTCAATTCAGTCCTTCGAGGATTATCATCATAGGTCAACCCAACTCAGTCCATAGAGGAGTACGGCTTGGAGAAAATATCCCAACCACATGGGCTACACCCCAAGGGTTGCTAGGCACCAACCCAGTACAACTTATCAGTCCATCGATAAGTGTCATACTCAACTCAGTCCATCAAGGAGTATCATCACAGGTCAACCCAGCTCATTCCATCGAGGGGTCTCGTCACAGGTCAACCCAACTCAGTCCATCGAGGAGTACGACCTGGAAAAATATACCAACCGCTTGAGCTACACCTCAAGGATCGCTGGACACCAACCCAATATATTGTCGCAGGTGAACCCGACTCAATCCATCGAGGAGTACGACCTGGAGAATGTCTCATGAAGCTGATCATATGAAGCTGCAACCATCAACACTCCCTCTTAACGAGAGGGGCATCCATTCCAAGTTTATCACGGAAGTACTCGAACTTCGACTTTGCAAGGGGCTGGGTGAGAACATCTGCAATTTGCTCATCTGGAGGAAGGTACTGCACCAGTATTGCTTTCCTCTGCACCATATCTCGAATGTAATGAAACTTGATCTCAAAATGTTTCGATCTGTCATGAGATATTGGATTCTCTGAGAGCTTCACACAACTCTGGTTATCACAAGGAATCACGGTGGGTTTCAACAAGCTTCGAAGGAGCTTCTGAAGCCACATTTTTTTGCGTACTGCCATACACACTACAATATACTTGGCTTCTGCAGTGCTCAAAGCAACAAAAGTCTGTTTCCTACTACACTAGGAAACCATGGCAGACTCCAAACTGAAGCAACACCGTGAGGTGCTCTTCCTGTCAACTGTGCTCACTGCCCAATCAGAATCAACATATCCCTGCAATCTCATGGCAATACTGGAAGAATATCTCAGGCCATATCCAACTGAGCCTCACGAGTATCTCAACACATGCTTCACAGCTACCCAATGCAACTGTCTCGACTGACTCATGAACTAGCTAAGTGCACTCACTGCATAGAAAATATCTAGTCTGGTGTTAACCAGATACATCAATGATCCGATCAACTGTCTGTACATAGCTGGATCAATCAAGTCTAAATTGGAAGAAGGCTCACTCAACTTCTTCAGATTCGACACCATCAGTGTGGCCATGGACATACAGTCCAACATCCCAAATCTCCTCAAAATCTCAACTGTATACTTCCCCTAACTCAGGAAGATCTCATCAGTTCTCTGCCACACCTCTAGTCCCAAGAAATAGTGCATCATGCCAAGTTCCTTCATTTCAAACTCAGGCGCCAACTCATATTTGCACCAAGCAATGAGTCTCTCTGCTCCGGTGAGAAATAAATCATCAACGTACAAGATCAAAATCAGGGACTCACCATCAACAACCTTATAGTACAGGTTGACATCAACAACACTCTTACTGAAACCCAAACTCATCAGGTATCCATCAATCCTCGCATACCAAGCTCGAGGTGCCTGCTTGAGTCCATACAGGGCCTTCTTCAACCTACACACATGGGACTCCTTCGCATGAATCACGAAACCATCTGGCTTCTTGATGTACACCTCTTCCGCAATCTCTCCATTGAGGAAGGATGTCTTCACATCCATTTGATGTAGTCTCCAACCCATGGTTGAAGTAAGGACAATGATCGTTCGAATGGAGGTGTACCGAGAAACAAGAGCAAATTTCTCCGCATAGTCTATTCCCTGAGCCCTTTACCCGAGAGAATCCTCTAGCCACAAATCTCACTTTGTGCTTCTCGATGCTCCCATCAGTTGCATGATTGATCTTATAGATCCACTTGGAAGTCACCATAGACTTCCCCTAAGGTCTCAGAACAATATCCCACACATCATTCTTCATGATGGACTGATACTCCTCCATCGTGGCATCTCTCCATACCTGCTGACTAGATGCCTCCTCATAACAGAAAGGCTCAATATTAATGATGTGGCTCATCGCTGCAACATAGCTCGAGAATCTCTGAGGTCTCTTTCTCTCTCTGAAAGTACCACGGGGAGCTGCAAGTCCCTCTACCTCTTGCAAAGTCCGACGAGCCCATGCAGGCCTTTTCCGGCCTACTGCAATATCTCTAGGAACATCAACAAGATCCACAGGATCAACTGTCTCAATGGGCTCAGTTGGCTCCCTTTGAACTGCTGAAGGGTGATGGGGAGAAGACACCATCTCCTCTTGCTTCTCACTGTCAATCTCCATGTGAGATCTTCTAGATCTCTTGAAGGCTACCTCCTTCTCAAAGGAAACATCCCTGCTCACCTCATTCTGTCTTTGACCTGGGATGTAGATTCGATATGCCTTCGAAGATTCACTGTACCCAACAAATGTACCCTTCCTGCCTCAAGAGTCTAAGTTCGTCCTTTTCTCCTTGGGTATGTGAATGTATACAGGACACACAAATATCCTGAGGTGTCTAACCACAGGCTTCACTTCGATGAAAGCCTCCTCGGAATTCATGTTCCTCAAAATCCAAATCTGAAGATCACATAGTATAAATCTCCACTCAAAGAAGCAATTGACATAGGCCCACACAAATCTGAATGCACCAGGTCCAAGATCCCCTTGGATATGCTGTCACTGCCTGGAAAAGATTCCTTGGCATTCTTGCCAAGAGCACAACCTCTGTAAATGCCATCATGCTCTACACAGAGTGCTGGAAGACCTGTCACCATCTTCCCCAGAGCGGGAAGAGCTCTATAATGCAAACGAGCAAGTCTCCTATGCCATAACTCAATCAGGCTGATAGAATCATGCATCAAAGCCTGAACTGGTCGAACTGTCAATCTGTACAAACTCCTTGTCTGGTCTGACTGATTTATGTCTCAAACTAGAGACTATGTAATATGTTGTCTTCTGAAACCGTCACTATAGCTCCCTCTCATAGCTATCACTGGTGACCTGCCTCCGTGGTAACCTGCCCGGAACAAGAAACAAGAATAACAACATCTCCATGGAAACCTCCATGGGATTTAACAAGATAACCTATCGGAACAAAGTCAACAACCAAAAGGATATCTCCTAGAGGAGATCAATTTAGCTTGCAAACAAGTCCATCTAATAATGATCATAACTTCAATAGATCAAAATGTAACATAAGATCAATAATGCCATAACAGCTAGAGGCATATCAAAACAATCAAACCTGGAGCCTTCACTTCCAGGGAGGGTGTGTTGTTTTTCTGAATGTACTAGATCTGAGATCCTTTGGATCTACATGTTGTCACTTAGACAAAAGATCCCTTCTTCTGCAAACACCCTCATGATAATGATACAATTTTAAACATATACAAGTGCATACCTTTGAAATTTGTAGCACCATCCAATTTGTCTTCTAATCTCAAGGCTTGCCCAACTGGCAACTAGTAATTGCAACTGCCATTGACATTGCAACTGCAACTGGCACGAAGCAACTGGCACTGCAACTGCAACTAACATGAAGCAACTGGCACTGCAACTGCAATTGAGAAATTTCAAGACCACCAGGAGGTGCGTTAGGATAGGGCGAGCTGATCTATGGAAAAATTGATCTCAGCGTCCACCAGTAGGTTGCTCAACGAGCTTGACAAGGTATAGGTCTTGAGCAACGACAAGTTGCAACAATGCGGTTAATCTCACGATCTTCCTTCCAACGATTAGACTGTGTTGGAGGAAACCTGCTTTGATACCATGTTGAATTTTCATTAGTTTTGTTAACATTAGATTTACCATAGCATTTTGATCTTCTTTCAACATTCAATAATCATATTCTGAAATATAAAGCAGTAAATGAACAAGCACAAGAAGACACAAAGATTTATCCTGGGAAACCCTTCTTCACAAGGGAGAAAAACCCAACAACTTTTCTTAGAGAGAATATCCTTGCCAATACAATATAACCAAGAATGAGCTCTATCCAGTAGAGCAAAACCAACAAAGAAAAATACTTATCTCCACAAGAGATAACCCAACAATGCAGCTACATCAAACCCTAGCCAGAGCGCTAGAGTAACTGGCCACCACCAGTGCATCACCAAGACAAAAGATAAACCAGCCAACCT
Source organism: Picea engelmannii (assembly GCA_009831015.1). NCBI lineage: Eukaryota > Viridiplantae > Streptophyta > Pinopsida > Pinales > Pinaceae > Picea > Picea engelmannii. The sequence continues at coordinate 170,654 of ML798093.1, forward strand.
GCACCCTTCTTCCTTCTGGACTGCAACTGCTACTGCAGCTTTCCACAAGACTTGCGCTCTAGATGTGTGTGAGTGTGACAAATGAGGAAGCCATCACCTTTATTTATACTAGACTGGGCAGGTGTCTTTTCCAGTAGGGCCGACCTGTCTTTCTGGAAAATATATTTTCTCGTCTTTTTCCTGTGGGGCCGACTTTACTTCTGGAGCAATATATATCTTCTTTATTATTATTCCGTGGAGCCGACTTCTCTTCTGGGATCTTCTAATTTCTTCCGAGGCTTCTTTGATCTGTTCAATGGTTATTCTCTGACTTCTTGGCATCTTCATCTCTAAGAAAAGTTGTCCTGGAGGTGAATACCTCCCGCTGCTACCAAAAACATCAACAAAATTTAGCATATGGAATCAAGGATTGGAAAGTCAAACTTCACAAGAATGAGGCTAAACATAGCCACTCGAATTAGGGTTTTGACATGAGTCAAACTTAGTCTTCTCATGCAAAATGGTCATCCTCCACCACGTTGCCACATGTCACCCTAGGAGAAAATCCACTTGCACAACAATGATCTTGACTGATCACTCTTCACCCACTGGAATCCTTGAAGCACTCCACCACTGCATGCTTGGAACCAAGACATTCAACCTGTACCTGCCATGCATAGAAACTGCGAATTATAGATGTGTCCAAAAAACAACCTTCCTTCTGGAAAAACAAAAAGCAAACATGATTAGTCTTTATCTTCTAAAAAAGAAAAAAGTGAAAAAGAAGGCAAGATTGATCATCTCGCATGTAGTTAAAGGCAGTCTTGTTGGACTCACTTTTTTATGAGGATCAAGAATATATAATCGTCTTTGACACGTGGGCCACTGATCTCCGGGTACTGGAAAAAGGCAAACTGCTAAAAATGATAGTTTTCTGGAATCTGAATAAATTGACTATGAAGGGGCCTTGATCCATGTCAATGTCTGGATACATTTGCAATGACACCAGTGTGATGGAATCTCGTTGGATCTTAACCCTCCAGTTGCATAAGCACTACTCGGGGTTAACAGGGCTATATATATATATATATATATATAGGGAAACAATCCAATGGACAACAAACTTGGAAATAAACCATTCTCTTTCTTCGACAAATTAATACAAGAAAGAGGGTCTCAATACCTTGTCGACTCATTACATTAATAGCAATCAACACCATTAATAGGCCACAAATGACAACACACTACGTAGGGTAGGACCATGCCCGCCAGGATTTGAACATAGGCCATTGTGGTGACAACTGCCCCAAGTAGGTGCTAGACTGCAAGTCCACTGATATATATATAGAATGATTTATGTATTTTTTATTCGACTGTTTTTATACCTATTTTTTGGTCAACCCTGTATTTATATATATATATATATTTCTCAACCCTAGATAAAAGCCCTAACTTTTCTTGCATAAAATTTTTCCTGTGCTTTTAACATTTGTTCTGTCTTTGAATTTTTAGACCAAAATGCCTCAATCCTGAATTGCTGCATATAACAGTTTAGAGTCAACCCATACATTATTTCGGGCATCTAGGATTGTATGGCTCATCTCCATTTTATTTGCATGGAAATGCATAGCATCACAAGATTTTATTCTTCTTTTTATTGCTTGTTTTGAATTCTCCAGACCTTAATATAAAAACGTAAATGTGATTTGTATATGCTGGAGAACCTCTTTTTTATGATCTTACCAGAAATGGAATCATTACTAATTAGTAGTGTGGTCCTAAAAGAAAACAGTTGGTTTTGTGAACCAGTTCATTGTTTGAAGATATTCCTGTTGGAATAATGCTAACTCTTTTTGTGGAAAACTAAAACATGATTTGTGCTTGGCATGTTCTCCCTTCTGCTCGATAAATCTTTCTTTAAGAACCTTTTTCAATGGTGTAATATTACCTTTCTGTCATGCCTGTATATGTTTCTTAACAAGCAATTACTTCATAAAAGAAACATCCCCCATTTGGGGAAATTGATTTTATGTTCTTTAAATTTCAATTATAAATAGACCATTTTCTGATGCACCTTATAGGGATATTCCAAAGTTCCTGACAACCATGTGCAAAGATTTATGGATTCATTCATGATTTTATGTGCGAGGACTTGACTTTATGGTTTAAGTGCCTTCAACATTCTCAACAACAATTTGATATTTTTTCAATTGCTCTAGCCTCTTTCATTGCCCATGTTTTTCATTTTGTATTTGTACTTAATTATTAAAAGGTCATGCTCTCAAACAGGTTTTAGAGCCCCCTCCAGATGCATCTGTTGGTGAGCGCATCTTTATTGAGGTACCATTTTTCCTTAATTGTAATTTTTTCTTGGCTTAGCTTCTGAAAGAATGAGTTCTATTTCTGCAGTATCTTTACATGCTATGCAAGATTTATTTGCTTCTAGTTTTGCTTTTAAATAAAATAGACAGCTTTATCTTTTGTGTAGCCAGTCTTTTATGTTTAAGAACTCTTTAGTTGGTTTCCTCTCATTTATCAACAAAAACAATGGGCTATAAAGTTTGGAATTTCTAGTTTGCTTTTTCTCTGTTTCTTATGTATGATGTGGAAAACAGATATTCATGTTACAGTCCAAAACCCTACATAAGAAGATTATTCTGGAGATGAAAGTACCATTATTCATTCTAAATATGTTAAATGATAACTTAGATCTAGAGAAAAGAATGAGAATTTCTATAGGAAAGAGACGCTAACTTAATTATTAAACGGTGAAGTGGTTATCAACCGCAAAATCATAAATTATTGATGCTTATGTTCAGTGTTCCCATAGTCTTTTGAGTTTGAGTTGACTCCTGAGTTTAACTCCACTCTTGAAGGAAATCGAGTTGGGTGAACTGTTGGCCCTGAGTCATACTTGCGGTTTTGACTTGCAAGCATGACCCAGATTTGCAAGTAAAAAATGAGTTAGATTGACTCAACCAATTCGACTTGCGAGTCTAATGAGTCACACTAGAGGTGTAGAAACACAACACTCATTTTGCTTGTATTTTTAATTGAATTTTGTAGTAGATAACCAACAGACCTGTTAACCATCCAAAATCCATTACATTTTGTAGTTTGTAGCATCATCTATGTACTTTGAAACAAGTTGTTATTGACAAGTTGCATTATGGACACTGTAGACGTTCATATTAATGAAAATATATATCTTTTACCTGAAATTTAATGTATTTTTTATATTTTAATGTATCAAGTCTTCTCCTGCAATTTTCTCAAGTCTAATTCAACTCTTATTTGTCTCATCGAGTCATCCTCTGAGTTGAGTCTGGTAACTTTGCTTATGCTAGACTACTTCATCGTGAACCTTCGACATGGCCTTAGAATTGCTGATCATAAACTTTTGTTGGCTTTGCATATGTATTGATAATAAATTCCTATTATTTGTTACATTGCATATGGAACATTACCTTATAGCAGCTAGCCTTTGACTGTGAACAATGTTTATTGAATACAAATATAATAATATTTAATATTGTTACATTGGAGTAAAATCCTTACAAACAGTTGCCACATTTTGGGGTCAACAACCTTGACTATTATTTTTCAATATTTGGCATTTAGTGCAAATGATGTTTAGATATGCTGAGTTGGTGGAGCAGTAGATTAGTGAGCTAGGACCATGTATGTTTTAATCTCATGAGGAGTTGCAATGGACATTAAATGGTGTTGACCATGTGAGTTTTCACACAATGGGATGTTTATTGTCGGGCATATTCCATCCTCCTCTCACTTGAGGTACTTAGTATGATGGATGTATAAAAATTACCCTTTAAATTTTGAGCAGGTTGCATTGCAAGCTGATTAATTTTCTTCTATATATATATATATCATGTTGTGGTTTTAGGGTGAAGGGAGATTCATTTGTAATAGTGGTATCAAACTTGAATCGAAGAACAATGGTAATCCTGAAATTTAGATAGAGCAGCATAATTAGTAAAAACAATGAAATTCCAATGACAAATCATGCCTTAAATGTCCACTCGTCTAAGAGAAATAGGGCAAGCTCAAATTAGCACTACTTAGTTGGATAAGAGAAAATGGTATCACTAATTAATAACCCTTACATAAAAATTCCGAGGGCGTACAACACACATAACCTCTCCAATGTCTAACAAAAGAGGGAGTGATCCACCTTTTGAGATTGGGTTAAATTATTGGAGATTTACAACTATGTGATATCCAACTAGAAGATAACGTATCTATAGTATCCCTACACCTTAAGTGTTTAACAAAAGAAAGGTAGTACAACATTGAAATAATCAAAACCCCTAAAAAGTTGAAAAAGTCTAAAAATAGCCATGATAGATAGTTTCTCACCACATATGCTATATGTTAAAATTGAGGACTTTCGTCAATGAATAGAGGCCAAACAAATAAGACATGCTCAACAATATAGGAATAGGGTGGAAAACTTAGGCACTAGAATGGCAAATATGTCCATAACATAGTTATTAGGATGGTAAGTCAAACTCATGATTTGTCGAGTTCGAATTTGATCATACCCTAAACGATTTTTTAGTATCTTCCTGAGTCAAACTTGGTTTGACCGAGTTAGACTTGCTCAATTTATCCTTTGTTGGGTGTGTGCCAAAATATGTGCAAATATTTTTGACTCGCGATTAATCACGAGTCAAACTCGGTTTGATCGAGTTAGACTCACTCAATTTAACCTCTATTGCGCATGTGTCAAAATGTGTATATCTTTATAATTTTGTACTTGCTGAGTGTTAACCCCTAGATTTTCACTTTGGAAAGTCTTGAGGGTTAAGAGCCAGCATGCATTATTTTGGCTGACATTCTGAGATTCTCCCAGAGTTTAGCACTTGTGTTGAGCAAGAGGTTGGTTCCCATCAAAGATAGGTATATGATTTGTTCAGGGTTGTTTTGTTCAGAGGTAGAGTTAGCTTGGTTTCCCATGCATTTGAGAGAGATGTCTACATACAACAGGTGTTGCTACTTTTTAGGAGACATGGTTTGAGTGGGTCTCTTGACAATTTGGAGCAGTTTTGAGCATACAGGGAGAGTCCTTGCATGATTCTAGCCCCGATAGCACTTTTTCGGGCGACATGCAAGAACTTTCTATTTTTAGCTGTTTGAGCTCGAGGCCCCAACTTCATGTTTTGAACACATATTATGGATCCTTGAGACATTTTGAGTCTTTTGGATATCTTTTGGGATGATTTTTCACAGATTTCTATTTTTAGCAGGTTGATCACCAGGGCTTGCATGTAGATTCCAATTGCGGATTCAGATTCCTTGTGGAAAATCGAATCCAATGAGTATAATATCATGGACATGCGTATAATATCATGGACTTTCTATTTTTAGCAGTGGACATGTGGTGGTGGTCTCTTAGTCATCTCGAGCATTTTTGGAGAGTTTGGGTCAGTTTCGACAAGTTTTAAATTTTTGGGACCGAATGACTATGTTTAGAAATTTATATTTTTAACAGTCATCATCATCTCCAACAGTGACAAGTGGCAAGCTTATATTCCGACAT
>ML798094.1:43424-57755 GCA_009831015.1 Picea engelmannii
CTTTTCCTTTCGGTGAAACCAGAGTTTGGAAGGTTCCCTCCGCATATTTTTTCTCATCATCCATTCTTGACACCTATCGTGGACTATTCGAAACTTCCTTTCCAAGGGGATTCCTCTTCTTGTGCATTTGCTTCATTCGCACCATCCCTCTTGGCCTGTTGCAGCTCCTTTGTTGGTTACTCAACCTGTACCTCACTTCACAGGGATTCTTCCTTTCCCTGGTCTTGTATCTGTGATAGCCCCTGCAGATGCTCTCCTTCTGTTTACAACTATTCATGTTGTCTCTCCTCTTATTGATCTTATCTTGATGTGAGCTTGTCCTTCCAATCATGGTTTTTCCGTAGTGGTGAACCCTCCCATCCTTTTTCCTCGTTGTAGCTTGTATGATCACGATGACTCGTCCTTTATCCCTGTGTGGGTCCCTGCCCCTACTCGCTTGAGATCCGACTTTGCTTCTCTTCATACCTATACTTTGGCATGGAGGATCAATTCTGGGCCATGTCACTCTCTCATTTCTTATCTCATTCGTTGTCTGCGGTTTGTCATCTGTAATTTCCCACGTGATTTTCCCGCAACTCTTTCTATCACAAGGGTCTTGTTGTCATACCCCCACCTGTTGTTTATGCTGATCATGGATGGTAATTGGTGGTCGAGTGTTCAGAAATCATATCCTACCTGGGTCATGCGTGCTTTCCGCTAGGCCTTGCGTTTCCCTTCTCGATATGACCTTCCTTGCTTAATCTACCCTCATGGTATTTTGTCACTAGGTGGATGCAGTATGTTCTGAGTTGTCCATTCAGGATGTTGATCCAAGTAGTTTCTAGTTCCTGACCTTCCTTTCCAACCCCCTCTTTGGCTAGCCTATCCGCCAGTCCATTCGTTGACCTGCAGACCCAGCGCAACTCCACTGTGTTCAAAGTTTTCATATGCTCCTAGATTTTATGTAGGGAAAGTGTCAGGTGCTAGTGTCTCTGAACCTTGCCCACTCTGGTGCCATTTTGGAGTTTCTTCGCCATGTTGATGACCAGGGTGGAGTCGCCTTCCACGATAGTGTTTTTCATCCTTTCCCGACTTAGGATTTCAAGGCCAAGCTCTAGGGATCCAAATTTCATTGCGTTGTTGGTTGACCTTCCCATACTCCCAGCGTACAGTCGGATGATGTTACCACCACTGTCTCTGATCACCCCTCCCATCCCTACCACTCCTGGATTCCCTTTTTTCGCCATGTCAAAATTTAATTTGAGGGACCATAATAGAGGGAGGGTCCAGTAGCGGTCTCCTATTTGGAGTTGTGGTTCCCACCCTACTGTTTTTTTGTTGCGCCCATCTTTCAGGTGAAAAGACTCCAGGATGCAGGAGTCCTGGTCTGTGAGTTGCATTTTTTCCTTCTTACAGTTGTGGCTTTGCACCGCTTCTCGTATTTGTGAGATTATTGCATCCTTGAGATTTCCTTCCAGTAGGATTTCATTCCTGAAGATGTGTCGGTTCCTTTCTTTCCATATTTCCCAGATGATCATCCCTGACATTAGATTCCAACAGAGTTTCACCATTTCATTTTCGTTGTAACTCTCATTCCAATTGTTGATGGTTACGTTGATGTTACCCCAGATCCTATTGGACTGGCGATAGATGTTTGCCACCCAATCCCATATCTCTGTTGTGTAACTACACTCATCGAGGAGGTGATTGGTTGTTTCCTCCTTAGCTTGATAGAGGTGTCAACGAGATGGACCAATATAACCCCTTTTCCTGAGGTTTTCCCAGGTTAGAATTCAGTTGTGGAGAACTAACCATTCAAACATTTTTATTTTTGTCCATTGGGAGCTACACAAAATATTTCCCCATTGTTGCACTGGGTCCTCTTGATCCTGGTCCGTGATGTAATACTGTGCTTATTTTAAGTTGAATTCCCCACCATTTTCCCTGCCCCACCTTAATTGGTCCTCATCCTCTGAGACTGCAATTTTCCTTTTCCCCAGCTCCTCTTCCACCTCTTTCATTAGAGTTGTGATCCAGTCTCTATTTTTTGGATTGATTTTGTCCCGAGTCCTCCATCTGTCGCTGTCATTTCTTTGCTTCCAGTAGTGATAGATTTTTTTTTTTCCTTGTGCTATCATTTCCTGTTAGAGATCCTCCCTATCTGGATTTTCCATTATGGGTTCATGTTGCCACGCATCCTCCCGTAATCTAGTTGTTTGACCATTTATGAATTTCCAGAAGTTGTGTTTATGGATCTAGTTCTTGTTGCGCTAGAAGAGATTACAGATGGTTGATCCCTCCCTTGTGCCCATGAATCAAATTTGATCTTGGTCAGTTATGTTCGAGGCATACTTGGCCTTCCAAAGGTTTTCCCATGATATTGATTTGTCCTTGACCCATCTCCACCAGAGTTTTTCCCCGTAGGCTTTGTTAGTTACCTCTGGGTCTTTTAACCCCAGGCCTCCTTTTCCTTTTGGTATACAAACCTTCTCCTGGGCTACCAAGGCCCATTTCTTTTTATTTTCATCACCTCTCCATAGGAAATCTCATTGAATGGCTCTTATCATTTATAGTATTCCTTTGGGAGAGGGAAACACTGACATCATATACGTCGGAATTGCTTGTAGAACCGCTTTGGTAAGGATAAGCCTCCCTGTCAGGTTGAGAGCTCTATAAGTCCAATTTTTTACCCTCTCCTGCAGTTTGTTGATCACTCCTTCCCACGTTGCCATTTTTCATGCTTTGTCTATCAGGGGGATTCCCAAGTATTTTGTTGGGATCATTTTGCGTTCAAACCCCAGAATGTTGGCCAGGTTTCTTTGAATTGAAGGATTAGTGTTTAAGAAATAGATCATGGATTTGGAGTGGTTGATCTCCACCCCTGAGGCTTCCCCAAAGTATTCTAATATTCTTTTATAGGTTTTTGCTTCATTGACCGTGGGTGTGCCATGGAGTAGGGTGTCATCAATGAATTGTTGGTGTGTGGAGGTTGGACAGTTTTTGAAAGGTTTGATGCCTTTTAGTTCCCCTATTACAGTTGCGCTTTTTATGCTTCTATTGAGCCCTTCCATCATCAGAATGAATAGGAAGGGGGACAGTGGGTCTCCTTGTATGATGCCTCTCGAATGATAGAAGGGCTTTGTTGGGGCTCCATTGATTAGAAGCGAGTAGCTTGTCGTTGAGACTAGATTGACAATCCAGTTGATCCAGTGTTGTTCAAACCCAAAGGCTTCCAACATCTTGGCCATATAGTGCCAGCTAATTTTGTTGTAAGCCTTTTCCAGGTCAAGTTGGATTATCATCCCCCCTCTCTTTTGGATTTTTAGCATTTGTATAATCTCATGGGCATGGATGATGTTGTCTAGTATTTGTCTTCCTTCTACAAAACCCACCTATTCCTGTTAAATTAGTGTGGGTAGGAGAGGTTTGAGTCTATTGGCTATGACTTTGGAGATTATATTGTAAACTACATTGCATAAAGCTATAGGCATGTTGCAATTTGGGGTCCTTGCTTCATTTTATTTTGGGATTAGAGTGATCATTGTGGCATTTAACGCTTTCAAGATGGAGGCCGAGCGTATGGAGTCTTCCACCACCCCATAAATGTCATGTTTATCCACTTCCCAGCATGCTTTGAAAAATTCCACTGTGAAGCCATCTGGACCTGGGGCCTTCCCATTGGGCATCTCCTGGACCACTTGGTCGATTTACTCCTTTGTTATGGGCTTTCTTAGATATATATTTTTCTCCTCGGTGACCAACCTAGGAATGTGTTGATTTATCCTTTGTATGGCCTCAGTTATGTCTTGGTTGGGTTCATGGGCTATCCCCCGGAAGTGATTGACTAGTGTATTTTCAATTTCCTTGTGGGATTCTCTTTCGATCCGATCCTGCTCCCTAATTTTGATTTTGTTGTGGGTTCTTCTTGCAATGGTTGTTCTATGAAAAAACTTGGTATTCCGCTCCCCTTCCTTTAGCCACCTAATTCTCAACTTTTGGCACCATAGAGTTTCTTCCTACTAGCATCTTGCCTCCCATTTCTGGGTCATTTGGATCTCTTCTCTTTTTCGATCCTCTATGTAACCCTTGTTTATGCATAGTTCCTAGAGTATCCTCATTCTATCCTCAATATGGTTTTTTTCTTGGTTTATGTTTCCAAAGATTTCCTTGTTCCATTCCTTGAGTTTGTGTTTAATGTACTTGATTTTCTTATAAAGTTTGAACATCCTTGTCCATTGATCCGATAATTCCTCCCGCCACCATTGGTTGATGTTCTTCTTGAAGGTGGGATGTTCGATCCAAAATTTCTCAAATCTAAAAGGTTTTTTCTTCAGAGTGGTTTGGAAGTTTGCTTCCAATTGAACTAGCCAATGGTCTGAACCCCCCCATGGAAGGATGTTGCAATCTAAATTTAGTCCCTGCTGAATGATGGATTTTGACACCAGGAATCTATCTAACCTTGTAGCTACTTGGTAGTGACTAATTCGTTTGTTATTCCAGGTGAATTGTCCATTGTTGGTTCTGATGTCCACCATCTCCATTGTATCAATGAAAGATGAAAAATCCTTTGCATCTCTATCTAGTCTCCTGGTGCCCCATTTTTTCTCCGCAAGTGTCATGACGATTTTTGAAGTCCCCTGCCAAGATCCATTGGAGTTTATTGGATTGGGCCTTTAGATTTTCTAGGTCTAGGATCATTCTCCTTTTTTCCTCCAACCTCTGGGGACCATACACATTGGTGCATAGAATCACCTCAGTGTTACCTATAATTTGCATGTTAAACAAAAGTGTCTATCTCATGGCTTTGGCTGCTAGTAGGTTCTGTGATTGTGGGTTCCATAAGGTGAGTATATTGCTTTCCATATGTTTTCCTTTGACAGCCAACATCTTGCACTTACTCCATTGTTTTTTACTGATTGTTTCCATTCTGTCTACAGTGCATTTTGTCTCTTGAATGAAACATAGGTCAGGTTGTTCCTTCCCTAGTCTATTTTCAAGGACTCTTTGCTTTCGTGGGTTGTTTAGGCCTCTTATATTCCATGTTATAATATTCATTTAAACATGTGGGGGGGATTTGGGAAATATATTTTTGATCTTACCTGAATTTATCAGCAGGGCTCCTAGTTCTTGTAGGGCTACATTGTTTGATTTCCTTCATTTCTTCTTCCTCGTCTGCTTGGGTGAATGTTGTGGTTGTCCCTCACCTACTTTGATTCCAAGGTGTCCTATCTCACCATGCGTGTGCTTTATCCCTCTGGAGTTTTCTTCCTCTGTTAGAAGGAAAAGGTATTGGATATGATCTAGTTGCTCTGTTGGCACATTGTCTACTCCCTATTTTTTCCATTGCTCCAATATGTTCGGGATATATATTCCTTCCCTTTACACAATGTCTCTGAGATCAGGATATTACGTGCCTACCTCGCTTGGTGTCATCTCTGAGTCTCTATCTTCCTTCTACATTGGGGTGTTGGCGTCGTCATTTCCTCCTTCCATAGGACTTGCGCTACCTCCATGTTCCATCTTATTTATTGGAATATTTGTGTTCTCATGAGTTTATTGTTCCCTATATTCTCTAGCTTTTGTGTTTTCCTTTCCTCCTTATTCCCCTTGGTTAGCCCTGTCCTGTCCTTCTAGTTTAGTCTTAGCTTCATGGTTGCTTCCTATTGGGGCTTTGCTTTGTTTCTTGTTTGCTATGTTTCTGTGGTTTGGTTTTACAAACCCGTCCTCATCCTGCTGTGTTTTTTTTATTGAGCGTACATTATCTGATTAGGTTTCCATGTTCATGGAATATTCTACATCTAAATGGGATCTTCTCATATTCAATGCTTTGTATCCATTCCTCATCCCTAAATTCCAGGCTTATGGCTTCTAGGAGTGCCCCCGACACATCCATCTCTATGCAGATCCTTGCATAGGATGTATATCTCCCTTTTAGGGTGCTTCTGATGTCTTAACATATTTTCCAAGCTTGTTCCCGATTGCTTCAAAGGTGGATGGAAACCAGTAGTCTAGCGGTAAGGAGTAAAACATCAGCCAGACTAGGACATTTTTAAAGGTTTCTTTCTCTGGGGAGAATTTTTCCTTCCATGGCCACATGTACAACCCTATTGAGGCATGGAAGTATGGCCCCCCCTCAAAGACTTTATCCATGTCCTCCAGGTTCATGAAGACTGCTATAAAGAATCCTTTCGAGCCCAGGTGGAGTTCCACTTCTCCACTTGGCTTCCATTGATATTTTATCCAGTTGTGTAGCGTTCTTTCTGTGGCCCACAAACCCATGAACTTGCAAATTAATGCATGCACCTTCATCTGGTCCCGATAGAGTTGATTTTGTGGGTCTTCCAGTATAACCTTGGGTATCATTGTTGTTTTAGGTTTACATGGGTTGCGCCCATCTACCCCACTAGGGTTTGTTGGTTCTTACGCATCCTTCTGGACTTCTCTAGCTTCCTCCCCCATGCGATCCCTTTTTTCCTGGTTGCTCTCCTAGTTCTTTTTCGATCTTGATCCTGAGGTGCTTGTCAGCGGTTCTTTGAAACCAACACCTCATGGGCCTTTTCCCCTATCCACCACTACCTTCTTGTATGAGGGGGTTCCATTCCTGCCCCCTTTGGTAACCATTTTGTACACTGTTGAGACCGCGACTATCAAACCCTAGCTTGCAGTTTCTTCAATGTTTCGGTTCAAAAAAAATTAAAAACAAAAAAATCGGGCTACTTTTCCATTTAATTGATGGTAAACAATGCAATTCTCAATTGTTTTATCATCCTCGTGTCTTAAACATAGTGTAACATGTAATCAATTTAGTTTTTCAAATTACGTGGTTATTAAGAACAAATGTTAAAAAAATTAATTTCATAATGACCAAGTAATAACAATAATGACTTGAAAACCAGAACATGGTAGTAACAAGAAATTTTATAGTATTGACCTTTGTAATGTCATGTAATTCAAACAAAAGGTCCAAATACATAACCATTGTTCATAGTTTTAAGTCATGATAAGGATTGTGACCATTAAAACTAAGACCAAAGCAAATTATGTCTTGATTATTCATCGAAATCTGTTTCTCTAGCTCATGCTCAAATGTGATCATTCTTTTTTGAAATATCATCAAATAGTATTAGGAAAACAAGAACAAGTGTATAAAGGTAATAATAAATATTTTCTTGGATTTCATTGTCGAATCATGATGATAATGAGATTTTTCATTCATTAAACAACATAGAAGACTTGAAAATAAAAACATGTTATGAAACCATTTGCTAATCATTGAAAGAGATCACAAAATCCTTCATACTCTTGTTTTGAATTTTCATGTTGAAAATCAAGAAATTCAAAATGAAAAATAATCGATATAAGAATGAAGAACCAATGTTAAAGTCACTTTAGATAGTTATCATATTCAACGTAATAATTTCCAGTGGAAACATTTAAATCACAAAACATTCACACAATTCAAAGCAAACCGCTCAAATAAGAAAAAATCAAAAAAATATAAAAGGACTATCAAAAGACCGAAAATCAAGTCGATATAATTTTGTGAATTTATTACATTACAAGCCAGCTATCACACCAAATTAATCCATAAAATCATCTTCTTTGATCAAGTAATATAGAGTTGAATGTCATGAAAGCGATATTTTTGAATGGTCAAGGGGGTCTCCTTGAATCTTTACAAAAAAATAATGGGGGATTGTTGGGGGGCCAACAAATAGCAACACACTGGGATGAAACAGTTAGCTCTGGCTAGATAATAGAATATTTACATGTAAGAGAAAACAAAAGATAAGGCTTTTGACAAAAAGAGAGTTTGTCTTGAAACATGTGTACCACATTAACAAGTCAACCTTTTAAATTTTTAACCAGCTGCAATTGATTTTTAAAAGATAGTATTTCTAACTATTACCCAAAAACAAAATACGAGTATTCCTTGATCAAACTTCCTACAAAATATATTATTTATCGGAACACACCCTAAGGAACAATTTATGATGACTATAAGATGTTATCTTATAGTTTACCTCTAATACCATAGGCATATCCACTGCAGCCAGTAGACATCCATAGCCTCGACGGGGATACCCTTTAACCCATTTAGTTGCTTTTATCCAATCCACTAGTTAAATATGCATAGCTTATAAACCTTTTGTTATAACTTACTTTCTTTACTTTAATAAAGAATGAGTTGGAAGCCATTGTCCTGACTTGGTAATCAGAGAGTGACAACATCATTCACAAATATCTACAGAAATGAAAAGGTTGTCTCGTGATGAGGCCTCCTTTCCCTCATTCATGTAACCGAGAGCCATTACCCTGGCTTGGTGACCAGATGAAGGTAATAATCATACCGTAAATACCCATTATCATGATAGTTCATCTCGTAATGAGACCTCCTATCCTCCAACTAACCCCTTAAATGCCATTTGTTATATAAAAAAGGTTGCACTATGAGTAATGTTAATCTCATTAGAGATTACTTAATGGATAGGGAAGAAAACTTTACTCCCTAAGAGTATGGAATTTCATTAAGAGGTTTGAGATAATAACAATACAAGCCTCACTCATTTGTTCCTAAAGAGGGAACCAATTAAAACATAATTGCAGAAATGATATAAATATAGCATTTTGTACTTAATTTGTAATAGTCAAAAGGAAAAGTAATCAATCCAACTAGGTTTTAATATGAAGGTATAACTTGGAAAGTGTTCCACCATGGGTAGGGTGATTCTCTTCTTAAAAATTACCTTGCAAAAGATTTCTTCAAGCACGAAACTTCATAATGATAAAAGCTTAGGTGACTTACTTAAACGAGAGTACCATTTATTTTGGGATTAATAAATTCTTATCCATTAATCTTAAAATTTTATAGTCATAATAGAATCAACATTTCATCTTTTAAAACCCCAAAACAAATGATTGTCACACCACAAATATTCAAAATAAAAGAATATGAAATAAGCTAATAAATTCAACTTTAATCAAACAAATTTGAAAACAAAATGAAAGGAAAAGTAATCTAATCTAAACAATGAAAAGAAAAAAATATTAAATCAAAACAGGCCTTATCAATATGACTTACATCTTATGTGAAAGTGTAATGTGAAATCTTTTTTTTTACCATAAAATAGAAGGAATTTATATCTTAAAGGGGATAACGATATCAATTCATAAAATATAAATTGATCAATTCAATTTATTAATTGAATTGATTGCAGTGAAACCCTTTAAATGAATTTATTTCCTTTAGATGAAGAATTAGTATCAAAATTGTCATTTGTTGCATAAAATGTTAAGATAATAAGGCCTTCTTTATTACGGATTACGTACATGAAGAAAAATAAATGATGATTTTATTAGAGTGTGTTGTTATGATTTGTCATTTTCAAAATAAGTTAAGTCCATTCAAGAAGTCAAGACTAACATTAATTTCAATAGTCTATCGCGCGTCTCCTTTACAACATTTCGATTTTTAAAATTGTAGAGAAATGACCATATAAACATTGCAAAGTTAAGTCGTGTGTATTGATAAATTATTTTAAGATACGACCTTTTAAAGGTAATGTTAAATTGAATATAATCAAAATTTGAGATCATTTTCATTAGTTTACTCAGATTATCCTTACTTGCTAGTTTTAAAATAATGATCATATTAAAATGTTCCGCAATAAAGCTAAAAATAATAAGAAATTTAAAGATGTGACTTGAAGGGAAATGCTTAAATATGATAAACAAGGAAATAAGTAATGAAAAAGAAAAGAAGAGAAGACTTCATGAATGATGATTTTCCTTCATCTTGAAAGTGATGCCTTGTTGCACTTATTCAAATTGACAAAGAAAAATAAAGAAAACAAAATATAACCTATTCCTAAATCTACTCTACACTATTATGATCTACATGAACTAAGTGAAATGGAATTTCCAATGTAACCATTGAAGTAACTCCAATCATGCAAAGACAAATAAATTCCCAATTAGTAAGATGGATTGAAGTATTTCATAAATCAAAATAAATACATCATACTTACCTTTACCTTTATGTTCTTCATTCAGAAACAAATTAAGTATATCCTTACCATTTTGTCGAAAAATTTTAATATATGAAGCCTCTAGCCAATATGCAATTTTGTCATGATACGGATCACAAAAGCATGGAAGAATGTAACTAGATTCAACAAACTTGCCAAAATTATGGAGACCTAGCATAACCATCAGCCAAGACCGAAGTGCCCCATTCTCCTGACAATTCTCCACGTGTTCATGAATTTCTTTGCGTGGAGAATATGAAAAAAACACGTCATGCTTGCCCCCTATATTTTCAATAAGAAACAAAGTAAGCATGACTTTACCATTACTCTAAAGATTTCTTAGATATGAATTATGAAGCCAATCTTCAATCCTATCATGAAACTCAAAATGAAAATTATCACTTTTATGAGTTAGATCTACAATTGATAAACACATCGTACGAGGATTCATTATAGAAATCAAATTGTTGGTTTTATCATTCCTTTTCATGAGATGAATTGGTTCCAAATGTGCAGTAGAATCATGAGAATTTAATCTAATCAATGAATGAATATGAAGTATGGAATATTTGATCTCCATAATGAATGCATTGTATTTTTCAAAAATAAATTGTGTAGAATCATCTTGCGACATATATTTTTCCCATGCAAGTGATGAAAGTTAAAGAGCATCAAACCCGACTTCATAAATGTTATGTTCGAAATTAATTTCACCAAATATTGACATATCAAAAATATTAGATTGTGATGGAAAAGAGTAAGATATTGTGGGTAAAATATCATGCACACCAGAATCTAAGAAGAGATTGGGATATAAAGAGTAAAATGAATTAGAAATGAGCACATGAAAATATTCTCTTGAGCTATGATAATTAACAATGGTATTCTCAAGAAATTCCTCTACACTTGTCTTAATACTTTCACTTTGTTTTGGTGATAAATCCTTCAACATAATACGATCATCTAAATTTTCCTCCTGTATGATAGAAAATTCAAAACTTTCATGACAAACATCTAATATTTCATGTGGATAAGGTATGATTTGTGGATGAAGGTTTAAGGTTTCTTCTTCCAATTGTAGATCTACATCTCTAATCTGTTTCATTGGAATGTTAGAATGCTTAATATCATTTTCATCACCTAAGTGTTCTTCAATAATTGAATCTAAGTACTTATTAGAGAAAGAGTTAGAAGAAGATGGACATATACCTAGACCCACAATAAAATCTCCCTCCACGGATTGAAGATGCAATGGTTCAGAGGAAAAAATAGTTTGATTGTCAGTGAGAACATTTTCAATAGATTCTACCTCCCTTGTTTGTTCAATATTTTCTAATGGGTTCCTCTCATCCTGCAAAAAAACAAATCTTGTTTAAGATTTGTAACTAATTCATCATTTGTGATTGAATATGGCTTGATGAAAGGGGCGCAAACATGAGAGAGGAGATTTAGTATAAATTACATGTCATAAAGATGAAATTTATAGAGAACATGATGGATTCTTGTTGAAAATACTTTCGGACATGAATCCTCATTGATTAGTAGAGACTGAAATTCTTCACATAATCGATTGTAATCATAAAATTCAAAGGCATCTAAAAATTCATCTACAAATTGAAACCAATCAACAATGTAATATGTTGGAAAAGACTCAAACCAATGTTTAATCCGACCCTTGAAAGTGAAAGTGAACAATTTGCATAAAACCTTCAAATCAAAAATATCATGCTTGATGCACTTACACCAAAACTTGTTAAGATGGTCTTTTGCCGATACATTCTCCTCGCCATCAAAGGTGAGTTTGGACAGGGAACAGAATGTAATGAGAAATAGAAAGCATGTTCCAACACAGTGGTTTGGGAAAGGCCCATGAGAGATTAGATACATTCAAAATAAAGACTCTGCAAGGCCAGCTTGTCAGTTTGGTCTGCCTTTTAGTGCATTTCAAGATGACACACAAGAAGAATTTATAAATCTTGAATTCTGACAGACTGAGGGGTAAAACATTTAATCATTAAATTTACCTCGGCCCTCCTTCTAGTGCCATTTTTTTATGGGTGTTTATGACACATCGTCAAATGGAAGGGAGTAGTTTGGTCCGAGGTTGTCTAAATAACCCAAGTTGTTTGGAATAACTACCTCTGATGGGTTTAACGGCTTTGTTAGCTAATAAAGGGATCTAATCTAAACTATGAAAATAAAATAAATAACTATGCATTAATGAAGATATACTACATACATTCGCTATTCTCAATTTTATATACGACATATACAAATAAACAGGTGCAAGATTTACAAGAAACCTTGTAAACTAAGGTTGTACAAGAGAACCGAATCTCGGAAAAAATTAAATAGGTCTAAAACATACTACTAATCTAATTTTAACCTTGAAACTAAAAAAGAAAATAAATGAATGTAAATAATAATGTTTTAACTTAAATAAACAAAGTATTTAAGCTTAAATGTTAATTTACATTCACAAAATATAAATCAAAACAAATAGAAAATCATTAACCTATGAATGACCAGTATTTAAGAGAACTTTTGGTTGTGCCTTCCTGTATAACGTTTCTCCAACAACATGTATGTTAAGAGAAATCTATAGTAGAAGGTTGTGTAATTCTAAGATTGTGATAGTGTCAGGATGAAAATCACTTTGACTAACAATTTAAATCTTATTTAAAATGCAGGAAGAACAACTTTCAAATCATGATTCTTAGTGAAGATATAATAGACTAATCGACAATAAGAA
This sequence comes from Picea engelmannii, assembly GCA_009831015.1. Classification (NCBI taxonomy): domain Eukaryota; kingdom Viridiplantae; phylum Streptophyta; class Pinopsida; order Pinales; family Pinaceae; genus Picea; species Picea engelmannii. The sequence goes on from ML798094.1 coordinate 56,184, forward strand.
AAATTTCAATTGAACAACTATATATTTACAAATCTGAATTACATGAATAAACTCAATATAATACAAGATTTGTATAAAAATAATACAATCACCAAGACAAAGATAATTGGGATAATAGACTATTAAAGATTGACAAAATTAATACATAAATGATAGCAATTAACCATGTATTGATAAAAAAGACTAAAGCTAATTTAAATCAATGCATAATCAATTACTCAAATAATATGAACCATAATCAAAAATATTATAACTAAAACAAAACCCTTTTACTTACAGGACAAAATCCATTAAGAAATTTGGAATTTCATATTCTTCTTCGAAAATACTGGTCCATTCTCCCAAAATTCCAATCATCCGTTACTCCATGCTCCTCTGCCCTTCCAGAGCTCTAATCTTATTTTTATAAGCCCAGACTACATAAACTTATTTAATTTAATTAATTTAATGCTAAACATCAATCTCTGATATCCCTGGGTCGTTCAAACAAAAGCCAAATTGGAGGCTGACTCCAACACAAAATCTGAAAAAAATGATTTCCAATATATTTTTGTATCTCCCAAACTATGTCATTTATGGAGAAAATCCTCACGAATAAGGTAGAAAGCTTCTTTCTGCACATGGGTTTTCGAGTGTTTTCGTAAATTCGTTACCATTTTCCTAGAAATGAAGATTTGATTTCGCCTCCTGAGAAGTGAAGCGATTTTTTAGTTTTCTCATTTCAATCCTTTAGCAACTATTCTCCCAAAAAAAGAAATTCCAACTCTCTTTCATGATCTGGAGTATGAGATCCTGTAAACAAAACAATAAAAACAATTATTAATAATAGCAAACAAAATCAAACAAATAATTTAAAAGTCTTTCATGCTAAAAAAAAAATCAAACCCTAATAATAACAAAAATATTTGAGAATAACAATGGAATGTTCCATGTAAAGGAGGTCCCCCTAATTTATCTATGTTCCATGCTTGCGGGTTGTGTGGCGCACCTGGGGTATAGTGGTAGCGGATGGGTATAAACCACATGTCACGCGAGTACAAGAACCGCGAGTTGTTGATTCCCCAGCATATAAAAAAAAACAATGGAATGTTCCATTATGTATTGTTTTAAATCAAATATTTAATTATTAATATAATAAAACAATACAAAAAAAATAAACTCATATCTATACTTATTTTACAAACAAATTATAAACAAATGTACAAAAATGAATTGTTAAATCATTGGATAACTCTTGGGCCACTTTTCCATTTAATTGACGGTAAACAATGCAATTCTCAATTGTTTTATTAGTCTCATGTCTTAAACATAGTGTATCATGTAATCAATTCAGTTTTTCAAATTACGTGGTTATTAAGAATGATCGTTAAAAAAATTAATTGCAAAGAACTTTGCATAATGACCAAGTAATAACAGTAATGACTTGAAAACTGTGACATGATAGTAACAAGAAATTTTATAGTATTGACCTTTGTAATGTCATGTAATTCAAATGAAAGGTCCAAATACATAACCATTGTTCATATTTTTAAGTCATGATAAGGATTGTGACCATTAAGACTAAGACCAAAG
>ML798094.1:94424-147909 GCA_009831015.1 Picea engelmannii
ATAAAATACCACTTGATACCCTACATCTCCCATCTTGACTCATCGAAGAAGATGTACGATGCCCTAACAAATCTCTTCTCAGTCAAAAACATTGGACAAGTTATGAGTCTGAAGAATGAGCTCTGTGACATGAAGATGAATGAGGATGACAGCATAACATCATACTTTGTAAGGATCTCCCAGTTAAGAGATCAACTACAAGATATTGAAGAGATCACTTCAGAGAAGGAATTGGTGAACATAGTACTCAATGGTCTTCCCAATACGTGGGATGCATTCGCCGCAAGCATGAACACAAGGAAGGAGTATCTGACATTTGAAGAACTTTGGACTTGCTATGCTCAAGAAGAATCAAGGATCAATTCAAAAGAGAAACCCCAAAAGAAGTACGACGATCAAGCTTTCACAGCATGATTCAAGAACTGCAGGAACAAAAGGAAGTTTGGTTCAAGGAGGAAGCCAAATCAAGAGAAAGACATTTCATCAGTGCAATGCTTCAACTGTCGAAAGTATGGTCACTACAAGAATCATTGTCCCGAGATAAAGAAAAGGAAGGATAAACACAAAGCATCAATTTCCAAAGAAAAGGAACCTACAAAGAAGACTAAGCAGGATGGAAGAGACTTCTTCTTCTAAAAGGTAACAACACTCTTCTTATTTCTTGGACATATCGTGTTTGCATCGTCTCTGTACATATCAGGTATATCTATCTCTTGAAAGATAATGTGTTCCAAGAAGAACTATACCTACGTAAGAACAACAAGTTGAAAAGAGATATCATTAGATAATACACGTGAAAGAATCAAATACAAATCATGTGGAAGCTATTGCAAGATAAGCCGAATCAGTCATGAAGAGACTTAGAAGAAGCAAAGACAGAAAGAAGTCAGCAATCGAGAGGAATTGGAAAAGGACTTATGACGTTTTGTAGAAAACAACAAGATGGAAGTGTGGACTCTGTTAGACAAAAGAGATGATTATACATTGAAGAAGCCCATAAGGATGCAGATGGAAGCGTGGACTCTGTTAGACAAAGAGAGCCAATTATACATTGCATAAGACAATAAGGATGCAAATGGAAGCATGGACTCTGTTGGACGGAGGGAGCCAATTATATGCACTTACACATGAAGCAAGGATTAGGAAGGAGCTAATACTATGATTCATTAAAGATGATGAAATATATATATCCATGGTAGAAACCATGAAAGACAGTACATGTTCAGTTCAACTGCAGAAGAAGATTTCTTCAAAGAGAAGCCTTAAAGTATTCCTGGTTGTCCATCTAGATCCGTGATCCTATGATGAAAGGAAGAAGTGGAATCTCTAGGGCATGGAATCTATAAGAAACTCCATGGACCCAATATCTAGAGAAAAACATGAAGATTACAAGAAAGAAAGAAAATCCAGAACAACCAGTCATAATATTAAGAATCAAAATATTATCATCCTGATATGAACTCAATAAAAGCAATCAAGTAGAGGAACTGAAAGTCGTGATGAAGAACAGTGTATGAAAGACTTATGAATGAAAGCATTGTGAGATCCAAAGCTAGAGGTTCTCCCAGATGGAGGGAGAAGACTATGATGATTACTTGTTCCAGTAAACCAGACTTATCTCTACATAAGTCATTATATCATCCGCAACATCCATGAGTCAGAATTCTACATCAGATGAATGCAAAGAATGTTCTCTAGAGAAATTGAATAAAGAGCGTATGAAGAGCAATCTCAATACTTTGAGGCATACCATAAAGAGACTCGTGTATGCATATAGAAGAAAATAACTTGGTGGAGAACCTCCAGTGCACAGCAGAAGCGTGGTGAATATTTCCTATAAGTGGTGAATATTTCCTATAACATCAAGATGACTACTCAGTAGATCAGATCTCATGATAACAGAAGAAGTGACACATGGATATGTTCCAGTTTTCCAACTATTATATACTCTATTGTTCATATCTACATGAAGCCTTCACAGTGTTCCAGACTAAAGTACATTTGAAATCAAGTATTACATTATCCATGATGAAGTCCAAAAAGGAGAAAATTATTATCCAATATGTATCTCCACAGATGAGCAGATAAGCACACATTTTGGTAAACCTTCTATCCAAGATGAAAGAGTTTGCGTACTCAAGATGGAGCTCATGGAAACAACTTCCTTCTTATTGAAAAAGGAAGAAATGACTCTCTGATTTAGGAGGGAGCACTGAAAACATTATTGAAGACATTCATTTTCAAGATTGAAAAATAGTCCATCTTGGACAAATGCTTTCATGTTCGGAAAGTGGATTGAGATTTTTGACGGACAGTCACTTCCCATTGTGGTTAACATGGGGAGTGGTCTAGGGAAGTCTCTCTTCTTGAGGGTCACTCAAGAAGACTAGCCCACCTCATCGAACAATGATTTCTCATTGTGGTTAACATGAGGAATGGTTTGTTTTGGAGGTTGATACAGGACAGTCTTTTTCTCTTGTGGTTAATGGAGGAAATGGTCCAGACAGTCATTCCTTAGGGTTTATACATTCTCTCCAAGGTGCACTTTGATTAGTGTAAGAGGAATGGCCCAGGGTGGGGAATGGTCCAGGATCAGCAATCAGGGACAGACATTCCTTAGGGTTTATACATTCTCTCCAGGGTGCACTTTGATTAGTGTAGGAGGAATGGCCCAGGGTGGGGAATGGTCCAGGCTCAGCATTCCTTAGGGTTATACATTCTCTCCAGGGTGCACTTTGATTAGTGTAGGAAGAATGGCCCAGGGTGGGGAATGGTCCAAGTTCAGAAGACATGACAATTATTCTTCCCTTGCTTGAGAAGAATAGTCCAAATATCTCATTATTCTACTTTGAGGCAGATATTCTTTCAGAGCTCACAGATGCGAGTGAAAGATTGGCCCAGATGATTCATTTTATATCATAACATTGTTTCTGTGCAGGTTGCTATCAGATGTTTGTTATGAAGACTGTATGACAGTAGATGTAGACTATTGTGGTGGATATGTTCCACTATTCGTGAGGCAGATATTCTTTCAGAGCTCACAGATGTGAGTGAAAGATTGGCCTAGATGATTCAGTTTATATCATAACATTGTTTCTGTGTAGGTTGCTATCAGATGTTTGTTATGAAGACTGTATGACAGTAGATGTAGACTACTGTGGTGGATATGTTCCACTATTCGTGAGGCAGATATTATTTTAGAGCTCACAGATGTGAGTGAAAGATTGGCCCAGATGATTCAGTTTATATCATAACATTGTTTCTATGCAGGTTGCAATCATATGTTTGTTATGAAGACTCTATGACAGTATATGAAGACTATTGTGGTGGATATGTTCCATTGTTTGTGACTATACGTTGTTGATCAAGTACTTGTGTGTTACTTGGTGTGGTAGTATACCACTGGATTGTAGTTATGTACTACTATGGATAGACACAGTTGTGTTATATCTTTGTTCTAATTGCCTTGAATATTATCAGCAGTTTATTGGAGATAATCATCATCCAAACGAATGATGAACAAATATTTTCCAGACGGAAAATAGTTCAGAGCATTTACTCTTCTAGATTCACTTTATGGTGTGAGTGACTTATCCATCATCATGTTTGATTACTCAGATGAAGTATGGTTTCGAGAGATGATGCAGTTGATAGTGATGGTGATGCTCATGATCCATTCATGAGATAGTCTAAACGACTATGTTGATGCTACCGGGTAAATGGTATGTTTTTGTGCTCAAGACCATTACCTGTAATACCTCCCTAGCTAGGAGGGAGTGTTAATATTATGGCAGTTGATGGAGGTATTTACCTCCATGTGTGAACCTAACGAGAATAGAAGACTCCGGGAAGAAAGAGAAACCATAATGAGTTGGCTAATAACCCTAGAAGTCTTGTCGGCTCAAGAAGATAATTTACATTAGGTTATTAGCCTCCAAGAGAATAAGTCGGCCAGAAATAATAATAATATACTGAAAAGACATGTACCCAAAAGGAGAATTCGGCCCCAGCAAATCTGGCAGAACCACTATAAATACAGGGCGCCAGTTCTCATTTGACACATCTCAGAATTGCAGAGAGCAACTGGTGCGCACTGCAGTTCCCAGTTTGGTGCGCACGTGTGGAGGAGAGTTGCAAGTGCAGCTGCTGCAACAACCAGTTTTGGGTGTTGGATTGGAATATCTCTTGGCTAGGGTTTGGACTATCTGATCATCTATTGTCGGTGCGCTATCCTTGGAGGAAGATGCACTACACCTTGTTTGTCTATCTAGCCTAGGGTTTTCTTCCAGAGTAATTCTCAGTCAAGGTTAAGGTGCTCGAAGTGTGGCTTCGGCCTATGGTTGGGTGACGAGGGTATCATCAATGGTAAAATGAGCACACAATCTTCTATATTCTAACAAAAATAACTCATTATCTTTCCCTTCATTTTTAAGGAACATACTGTCAAACAATTGCTAAATTGACATATCAAATCTCAATAAAAAAAAAATGAATAATAGTCAGTAGAAAGCTAACAAAATTCTTCACAAGTTTTTTTTTACAGTAAAGTAAAGTTATAAATAAATAAAAAATACTTTTGTTTACCGGAAGTTGAAGAACCTGTTAAAATTATAAAAAAAATGTCATAAAACAAGCAAAAGTGTTACCCACTTTCATGATTTTACCCTTAAGTATTATCACAACAAGGATTCAAGTTAAGACTCTCTGTGCCAAATGGGTGATGAGGGTCATGAGTGGTAATGAGGCATGGAATTCGTTTCATGAGAATCATATTAGTCAAGGGTCCCCACAAGGGAAAAAATGTTTGGCAAGGTATTCCTTTGCATATCATTGTAGTCACCCCTACTCATGTTAAGATTGTTGACATGTTTGTGGTCCATATCATATGGAGTTCCTAGGAGGTTATTAAGTCATTCCTTTCATGTAGAGATCCTCCAGTGTGGTATGGTTTGTCTTTCAACAATCATTTTGTTTTGTAGTATCTTGTAGCTCTACATGAAGGGTAATTTTTTGTTGATTCAACTTCATTCTCGTCCCTACAATTGTTCAATGGGGGTATCCAAATGGATAACTATGTGATTGATATCCAAATGATGGGATGTGTCCCTTGGATAGAGTTTAGACAGTTCAAATTTACAAATACAAATAAGTTCATCTTGGAATGGATAAAATGCTTTTTTTTTATTTTCTTATTCAAAAATTAGGCTTCCATACACCACAATCTTGGTTTCTGGATTGGAAATGGAAGAAAGCCACATCATTTACCAAATATAAGCAAACTTCATTATGAGTCAAACTTGAACTGGAAGACCATCTAAACAAACTTTGGTAGATAAAGTCCAAGAAATAAATGTGGTTGTTCCAAATGAGAAGCCTATGGAGGTTGGCCTTGTAGCCCAAAAATGCCTTCTTTACATGATTTCTTATTATAGGTCTATTAGTGGACAAAATATTAACATACCTAGGAGTGAAAATCCTACATTGTTCCTAATATGGGTGCTTTGGAACTTTGAAACATATTTTATAGCTTTTCCCCCTAGGAAATTATATGTGGGCTTGAGTTAAATTTATGTGTTGGCAATACCTCTTTGCCTCATTTCATGGAAGTCTACCATGTTAGACAATTGTCTCCCTTCATATCTGAATTTTCAAATTATTTGGTTGTTATTTTGTGTTGAATTGATTTACTTCATTTGAAAGAAACACAATGGTGTGTTTTTTAATTAAAATTTTCCCTATCTTACTTTCTCGTGGTATGACAGTGCTCTAATATGTGTCAATATGTACTTGCATGTTATTGTGTAAGCATGAAATGTTTCATGGAAATGGATCATTTTACAGCAACTCTAGAGTTTTTTAACTAAAAAGGGCCTTGTCATACTTTCTCATGATAGACCAGGGCTATAACAAGTGCCAAACTATACTTTCATATTATTGTGCAAGAACAAAACAAAATCATGCAAATGGAGAATATTACAACAACTCTAGAGTTTTGCAATGGGGCCCCATGTACAATAAGTCAAAACCCACCCAACCCATCTTGGCCCTGTCCAGAGGTCTCACCAAGATAATATTAATTTATCTATAAATTATACTGGATATTCCACTGGAATAGTTCATCACAATAGATCTGATAACTAAAACTAAAATATACACTATGAAGGTTAAATTCCTTTAGATTCCAAAATATTTGGTTATTGATTTTCCACTCATGCATGAAATAGATAAAATGTGGAAAAGAGAGAAAAGTAAAATAAAATCACACCATCCACAAAATAACATAAATATTTTCTATGGGAAACCCTTATGGGAGAAAACCCAGCTAGAAGGTGAGGTTTCTCTACTCTCCTTTCTCTCGTATGGAAATAATGCAAATACAAAGGAGAAGGCACTCTATATTGAGTTGCATGAGACTTGTGTCCTGTTAGGATACTACATAACATTAACCCCCTATGTTATGCTCTCTAATTCCCCGCTTCCAATTGTTTCTCTCTGCTATGGAACAAAATAAAATAACATAAAATGGAACCCCTTATCCTCCTAGCGGCCCGGTATTTAACATAGATTGATAGTCATCTAGGGTTAGGGTTTTGACTTCCTCAACCCTCAATTGTGATAATTTTTTGGACCTTCTAGAATATTCTTGAAATTTCTCATGTGGATAGCCCCATATGCATAAGTAATTGGGGTTGATGTGGCATTATCTTGTACCATGGTGGTCAACACAATAGGTCAACTTGTGGGAGACATACCATTTTCATACAAGCTCTGATTTATGTTATTTTTTTACATCATTGGAAAGGTATCTATGTGTAGAATTGTGTCAAGGGATTTGAGTTATTACTCGGAATTTTTTTACCCCAAAAAATGTTGTTTGATACCTCAAAATGGCTCCAAAGGGTTTCAAAACCCAATTTTCCAAACCAGGACCTGCCATTAAAATGATCCTGCAAGTTTATTCCTCCAATTTTTTCCACTTTGAAAGCGTCGATATAGATGAAAAATAATATAATGATCCAATTCGGATCATACCTCCCCATTTAGGAAGGATTTTGGTCCCCAAAATATTTACTGAATGAAGTGAGGAAATTTTTCCTCTGCCTTCTCCCATGAGTACCACTTTTCTTTGCTTGGAAGTTGTCCTTTGAGTCCAATATACCAAAGGTAATGTTTCCTCTAACTTATAGTTTTGGACCTCTTCTTCAAAACTTTATTCTCTACCAACTCATCCTGAGCATCCGATGCTAAGTCCTTTATGGAAGGTAATTGCTCCTCCTCGTGATCCAACATGGAAGGCTCGTAGAGTTTGAGATTCTCCACATTTACTACTGAGTAAATGCACATGTATGGGGGTAGACTAAGTTTGTAGGCATTATCTCCCTCCTTTTTCAATAAATTAAAAGGACCATATCGTAGAGCCTTAATCTTCTTACCATGACCTTGTAGTCTTTCCTTATTCAGTTGTAACCATACTTTGTCTCCCACTCTGAATGTTTTATATGTTCTATGTTGGTCATGTCTAGCCTTGTACTTTTCCTGTGATTTATTAAGCGCCGCATGTACTTGCAAATGGATTTTCTTTATCTTCTCAACAATTTTTTCTACTTTTAATACATCTCTTGTGATATCCTCCCTCACGCCTCCTTGTTGTCCATATACAAAATATAAGGGTGAAGGTGGAAAATATCCTAAGCAAGTTTCAAAAGGTGATGTACCAGTAGAATGGATTGCTTTGTTATAACAATGTTGTATATAGATCATATTTTCATCCCAGGTATTCAAATGCTTCTGATCATAACCCCTCAAAAGTTGCACCAATTTCCTATTGACTAATTTTGTCTACCCATATATTTGTGGATGGAATGTTGTAGAACTCTTGAGCTTAGTGTCCATCTTCTCCAACAATGTAGTCCAAAATGCATTGAGAAATGTGGTATCCCTATCTAATAATATGCTCCTTGGTATCCCAAAGTGCACCCAGACCTATTCAAAGAACATGTTCGTTTATTCTTGTCCTTTGATGGTCTTTTTACAAGGCATGAGAATGCACATCTTTTTTAACTTATCAACTACCACAAATAGATACTCATGTCCTTTCCTAGTTTTTGGTAAACCTCCCAAAAAATCCATGGAAATACTTTCCCAATGTCGAGTGAAATAGGTAAGGGACAGTTGTGATTTTAAGAACCCCCCCTAAATTTATATGTATAATAATTGGGTGAATCCCCATAATACATAGGAAAAATTGACGGCTATTTTATCAATAATATAATATGTATATATAATTTTTTGGTGAATCTTTTAGTCGATTTAAAATCTTGGTGAATCTTTCACTGAATTATAAAATCTTGTAAAAACTTGGTGAATCTTTCAATGGATTATAAAATCTTGTAAAATCTTGGCGAATCTTTCACTTAATTATTAAACCTTTAAAGTCCTGGTGAATTTTTTGTAAAGAAGTTTTCTTCCTTGTCCCATATGTTGGCCTAGTTAATATATCATAGAATCCATATGCCATGTGATGGATGATATAATAGAAGGTGTTCTGGCATAACCCAGAAATTTGAAGCTTGTGTGTAAAGATCCACGGGATCCACTTTTGCATCTGCTTTTGTTGGTATGAGAGTCTAGAGATATGTCAAAGTGTAATAAACCACTTATGAAATATAAAAATACAATTTCTAGTGTGTATATAAATCAAAATATAGTCATGCAAAAACCAAATGTAAGCATTGTTTCTATTTTATACTTAAACTATTAGTAAATTCCATATAACATGGTTTTTTTTTCCATTTCAGTGCATTAACGTAATTCCTTTCTTCCTTTCTCCCTTCCCTCTTTCTTCCTAGCTTGGGAACTATCAATATTACTAATTTATACTCCTGAAAACTAGTTTCAGTATATTTAAGTGCAAAAATTTCAAGATATTACAAATATCATAAACCAATGAATAAGGAATAGATTGTTTCAAAAGGGTGCCAAAGTTGGCCTTCATTATGTGTGCTAAATGGTTTCTAAGACACTTTGGATCAAAAACATCGAATTGACAGCATTGACATTTGCAAACTTCCAAATGTAGCATGCAATAAAGAAAGGAAATGCTTCTTTCAGCAAAGTAGAACCTCAGTGCTTTCATCCTCAATTTGATTAATCAAATACCACTTAATACACCATACATAAGGGTAATATTTCTAATCCAACATATCTTTTTCATCCCTACACAAGAATAACAAGCCTAAGCCACCAAATCTTCAATAGGGAACCTTTCCTTAAAATGTATTGAATTCTCAATGGCATTGGTCAAGCATCCATTTTGTAATCATGTAGAGACATTATTTAGTATCTAGTGCCTCATGTAGATACAAAGATAGGAAGTTACACTATCAAAGTTCCATGGTTGCATTAGTAGTTTCTTATTGTCTCAGATCATCTGTGATTGTTTTCTCAAAATCATCTTGAGTATAGGGACATGTCACTTCCAACATTCTCATGAACTATGAAGAAAGTCCCATCTCATCCCATTTATGTTTTATTAGAAGTGTTTCCAAGTAAAATGGTGATCTAGGTGGCAGTTAAGGCCTTTTTATAATAGCCCCTGAATTTAGAAGTTTCAGGTCAAATCTGAAAATCACATGGTTTGATCCTTTCCCAGTTGTTGTTTTTAGGGTCCATATCACTTTCCACATTATATAGCTCAACCATAGCTTCCCAAAAAGCTATCTTGCATCCCAATCAAAGTTTGGAGTGAAAAGTTAACAATCCTGACAAATCAACCGTTGCAACTAAAACTCGGGGCACTCAACTCTTGGCCTTCCACCTGCTTTGTCCTTGGTCTTTCCATATTATTTTCCTTTCATTTTATGTTGTATATGTTAATGAATAAGGGCATCACCCTATTGCATGAGGCTTTTGGCTAATGGGAGCAGGATGCATCTCTTCTTAGATATTGCTACCACCATTGTACACAACCAATAGAGAATAAAATTTATGTCCACTACAACATTATTTTGTTTTATTTATGCAATTGTATTTAGTCATTTCATTCACTATTATACACATTATGTTTCTGAAAAATAATGTCTCCACCAGATTCCCTCCATAATCTAGATGACGATGTGATTATAAATTAGTGAAACTATGAAAGGTAGAAATTTAGAATCTATTTTCTACAAAAGGATACAAATCGAAGATTCGCTTCTCACTTCAAACAAATATATAAGAAGTAAAGGACATATTACCTCTTGATATGGAAACACTCCTCAATTTCCCCCCAAAGATGGCACTTAGTTCTGACTCCATAAAAGTTTGTTTTCTAATTATTTCAGTTTGATTCTTAGGGAAAACAATCTCCCAATCATCATTGCCACTAACTATAACCACTGAAATTTTGTTGCCACCAGAGCCATTTAGGTCACTACCTTCCAGTTTAAGTAGTTCATTGTGCAACTGATCCATAACAAAACTAAGAAATTCTTGAGCATCTTCTTGCATGGGCCTTCCTAAAGGACTGAGAGGTTGGTCAGGACTAAAGGTTTTAAATACAACATCAAACATGGCTGGATAAAAATACATTCCCACCTCAATCCCTCATGCTTCCTTTAAATTCGTTTTCATATCTTTGTCAATATCTTAGCTTATAAATTCAATTTGGGTGATGTTGGGCACTTTGAAAACCAAGAAACTATTGTTGGGCTATCTGGTAATTCTATGGGCCATGACATTTTTCTCTTGGGTAAGGAGGAAGGTGTAGATTTCCCAATTTTCTTTTAAACAGTCCAATCCAAGCCATATGCTAGTGTTGTAGTAATTGGTTCATTAAAAATTTAATGATACCTCCACGGTAACAATCTTACTAGCGTGTCAGATTCAGAAAGGAAAATAATAGTAGTTGATGAGCCAGGATGGCATATTGAATACAGTACAATGAGTGTTTCACATTTGGGTTACTATTTTTGATGTTCATGGTCGAGGGGTGGATCTTATACTTCCCATCATGAAAATGAGATAGCTCAAATCTCTATTGTTTGTAATGACAGCATTGTGCCTTACTGGATTCATAATGGCTTTGTAACAGTTGGTGTTGAGACTATGTTTGAATCTTTAGGAAACTGTGTCATACTTCACTTTGAAGGACTGTGAACATTATCTATGGTTTTCAAAAGCAAGCTGAGGAAGTCCTATAAGACCCAGAGACACTGGAAAATGTTGTAAAGCTTGCAGAAAGGGCTTTGTAATAATTTTCCATCTGATTTAAATGCAAAGGATTATGTAATGGAAACAACAACAATGATTTGCAGTATAATCTAGGTATAGACAAAAATACCCCTCGGTTGGATGCAGGTAGATTAAGCTTCAGAAGATTTTGAGCATGCATTAGTAAACATTGTGGAATGATACTTTTATTTTGAAGCAAGATGCAATGAAGAGGGCTATTTAAGAAATTCATTGAATTTTTGTTGGGAATTATGTTTATATGTTGTATAAGTTTGACTATAACAGTGACCAAACTATGATCCATCCCTTTTCTTTTCATTTTACAAGGAGTTTCAGGGCATCCCGACATGCCAATTTTAGGCTTATCTAACAATGGCTAGCTTTCACAACACTATGCTTCTTTGTAGGATTTCATAAAACACTTGGATTGAAAAATCATATTCACACTGGAATCTGTTAGCACTTCTTAGTTTCCCAAGGCTGAGAAAAGAAACCAAAGAGGTAACCACAGACCAATCTTTAGGATTGAGTAGCTAGCCCTACCAACCCAGAGAGGGCTCTCTCATTTAGATCAGCCAACTAAATAATTGAATGAAGAAGATGTTAGGCTAGGTATTAAGCTCATTGATGGACAATTTGATTTGTTGGAGATGAGAAAAGAGATGGAGTCATCTTTTCAAATAGGTCATTGTTTTTATGAAACCCTAATGAACCAAAAACAAGGATGCAAGTGTGGCAAAGGAAAGATAGAAGTAAACATTGGTATGTTGATGATTTGGTTGTAGTATAGTGGTGATGGAAAGAAAAGGAAAGTGTAAATTGAGCATAAATTGCATATGAGTTCAATTTACAAGTTGAAGGTGTAAACAAAAATGGTCAACTTAAAACAATACAGATCATAAGATTGAGTTCTGTAAATTACTTCTTAAGTTGAGCATGAAGACAATTGCAGTATGGAGATCATAAAATCTATCATATACAGTAGAGAAACATTACACAATTGAAGAAAAAGACTCATACCAATGATCAAATCACAAGAATCTCTTCACGAGTCTGCAAACTGTCTATGTGTGCTTTCAAAGCATCGAAAATCCATGCTATCACATTATGGGCACCTGGTGATTCAGCTTCCATGCCAAAAGCCACTCCAACCCTACCACCATATATTCCAAATACAAACAATTCCAATTCATGTTCTGCCACCTTTGGAGGTATACTATCCTAAAGAATTAAAAAGAACCAAACCGTGTTCAAAGAATCACAAGGTCATTTTTTCATGCTATGTTCCATAGAGGAAAATGCAAATCTTTCCCCGCTATTTTTCTACAAAAGTTATTATTTCAGTATGTTATGGGAATAAGCCCTTGATACATGATTTTGATGACATATAATATTATCATATCTATAGGGAGAAAAATATGGAATAAAATGCCTTGTATAAACAAGTTCTGACCGTGGAAGAAGGGACCTGGGAGATACTGGACGAAGAGGTTGGTATTCTTCAGTCAATCACAAGAAAACCCCTTCATATTATTTTGATATGTTTCTTATTTATGTTTTTATCAGAAATTCTTTAAGAATGATGCTTTGAGTCGTTGTCAATACCATAAAACTAGGGAAAAATACCTCTGAATCGTTTCCATTACTAGAAAATGGGGGTGAAAAACCTCTAAATCGTTTCCATTACCAGAAAATGGGAGCGAAAAAACCTTTGAATCATTGTCATTACTAGAAAATTGAGGCGAATGGGAGGATCTGGTTCGAATTTTAAGGGGAGAAAATGGATTTCCATGCTCTTCCCTCACAAATATATGTGGGCTAAGGGTTTTATATATATATTTTTGAAAATAAATTTGGGGTTATATATATTTAAACCCAAAAAACCTCTTTATGTAAACAATCCGCCCAACCAAAATTCCAAACCTCTTAATTTCGCCCATCGGCGAAATTTAGCCTCTAAAATCACCTATGGTAAGGGATGGTATAGACCTTGCTTCCAATTATTGGGCTTGATGGTACAACAAAGTATACATCCTATAATATATAGTGCTTCATATTCTTTCATTTTGGGCTAATACTTATACCTTTGTAAGTTGGAAACTATCTTCCCAACACCAAAATGTCCTGCAACCTTGGAGGTGTGATCCTCTCTAATAAGCTACAATAATTCACCTTTAGGGTAAAACATTCTAGAAATCGTAGTCAGTCTTGTTGTCACCTTATTCTATATGAATTTGGTCATGTAGTTGTTGAAATACCTCCTTGAAGTCATCATCTTCTATGTATGTATCTTTGTATGCATCATGAGTAAAAGGAACCATGTGCATCAAAGTTCCCAAAACTATAATATTGGATGTGGGTGGCCTTGAAAACATATCTGCCAATGTGTTTGTGCTTTCCCTTCTTATACTTGATGACTAGATGAAATTGTTGTATGAACCCCATCCATTTTTAGTGTCTAGTTTTCTATAATTTACTTTGTGCCTCAGCTAGTGATCTGTTTGGATGATGGTATCCTTTCCCATCAAATAGTGCTTCCAATTTTTTACATCTTGTACCAAGGCATAGATTTCCTTGTCATAGGTAGGGTAGTTAAGGACCACAGCATGGAATACTTTAGATTTATAGAAAATGGGCCCTCCTCCATGCATCAAGACTACTCCCATGGCATACCCACTTGCATTGTCTCCACTTTGAAGGGATTATGCCATTTTGATAGCGCAAGAACTGGTGCTTGATTGGTATTTCTTTTTATCTCATCAAATGCCTTACGTTGATTCTTGACCCACTGGAAACTCTCACTTCCCATTTTTATTGCATGGAGTGGTTCATCTACTACTAAAAATGAAGCTATGAACTTCCGCAAGTATTGTGTTTCCCCAACAAAGCTCCTAAAAAAATTTCAATTCGTAGGAACTTCTCATTTCATAATGGCCTCAATCTTGGTTGGATCTATCTTGATCTCGCCTCCATTGATCACATGCCTCAAATACACCAAAGTCTACTGAGAAAACTTACATTTCTTGAGATTGGCCAGTAGTTGGTGCTTCTTCAGGGTCTATAACACTTGCATAAGATGTGATATGTTCTCCTCCTAGGTATCGCTATAAACCAGTATATCATCCAAATAGAAAATAATAAATGAATATAGATAAGGGTTTAAAACATCACTTATTATTCTCATAAATGTATCTAGTGTGTTACATAAATTGAATCGCATAACCATCCACTCATACAAACCTTACCTTGTATTGAAGCAAGTCTTCCAGGTATCTTCTTCTTTGACTCATACCTGGTGATATCCTGATTTCAAATCCATCTTAGTGAAGTACTTGGAATGTTTAAGTTGATCTAATGGATCATTGATCAGAATCTAGACCAGGGGTCAAAATTTAGCCCAAAAATCAAAGTGTTCAGAATCACTTCAAAATGAACAGGAGTGTAGGCCTCATTGTCACAAACCCAACGCACTTCGAATGGGGTCAAACAGACATCGGATGAGTGAGATATCGCGTTCTATTCGATTTGCCAAACAGGCAAAAAAAATGTTGACTGTACAGTTCGTACATGCTGACATGGCAGGTGTACGACCCGACACGTGGAAACACCGATGTAGCATGATGTTGATGTGGTAGAAGTTGAGTTGGCAGATGATGTGTCAAATGTTGATTTGGAAAACATGTGGACGAAATTAGGTTTCAACACGTGGCACATTAATGACAAATGGTTTGGTGCCACGTGGCCCAGGCATGGGTTGCCACGTGGCACATTGGGTTGTTTGTTTAAAAATTATATATGGAGTATGTGGGGTTTGACTATACATTCCATACAGTCCATACATGCTGACGTGGAAGGTGTACGACCCGACACGTGGCAACGCTGACGTGGCAAGAGCTGAGTTGGCAGATGACGTGTCAAGTGTTGATTTGGATAACATGTGTACGAATTAGGTTTCGACACATGGCACATTAATGACAAATGGTTTGGTGCCACATGGCCCAGGCGTGGGCTGCCACATGGCACATTGGGTTGTTTGTTTAAAAATTATATACGGAGCTAGTGGGGTTTGAACCCTGAACCTCCACTCACATCTCAAAAGCTTTGTGAAAGGTCGCTCTACTGGCGCGCCACACAGTGGTCCTTGAAATATATGTGTTTAAATTTAAATTTAAGTTTGAATGTTGTATATGTTGGGCGCGGGTCCAGGCTGGGGCTTAGTCCCAGCCCCCGGTTTCGTATGTGCGCACATATGACCATGCCACACTTGCGCGCACTTTTTTTTTTAAATGGTCATCCAACCCATGTGCCCCGCCACATGTCACACTTGGGTTCAATCATGCAAAGGTGCCTAATTTTGTGTTGGGACATGGCCACATGGCCCTCATGCGCCCAACACCTCTGCCTTTGGGGGCTTAGTTTCACTAACGGTGCAACATATTGGCACGTTTTGTGGAGATGGGAGCAGGTGCTGAGTTTAGGCACAGAAAACGTCGAGAAGCCAGGTTACTCACACACAAGTGTGTTTTGGCGAACCAGCGACAGCAAGCTTGAAGGAGGAAAATGGCAGGAGGCCTATCTTCTTCATTTTTTGGCCAAATGAGGTGCCGAAAAATCCCATCTAGGGGTTTTTGGATGTTCTGAATCCATTGGAACTGTTTTCAAAGCCATTTGGAGACTTCTTTTGTAGTTTTTTATACCTTGAAGTTTCAGGAGCTCTAGGGAGCTTAGGGCCGCCATTGATGGAGGTCATGCTCAGATGATCCCAAGCCTATTTTTTGTGACTGAATAGTCATTTTTGACTAATTGTTATGCTCTGAACACATTGGGATAGGTTTCAAAGGATTTTGAGGAATTTTACAGGTATTTTTGCCACAAGGAATCTCAGGGAAGCTCAAGGCCACATGTAGAAGAGGTCATGCCCAGATGAGCCATGGTCCATTTTCAGAGTTCTATTAGTGATTTTTGGGGGTTTTATGTATTATGAACCCAATGGTATAATCAGTAAATCCATTGAATTTGAGCAACATCTTGTAAAAGAATATTTGACAAACTAATCCCAGAGAGCCTAGTCCATTGATGGAGGCTCAAGGAGATGTGGCCCAGTTGGGGGTGAAATCATTTATCATGCTCTTATTGTTGTGAGTAGATGGTTATATTTTGTTGTGTTTTATGTTGTTGTTGCATTTATTTAAACAACATTTAACCTTTTAAAGAACCTCACACATAAACACCTATAAGAAGCCTAAACTTGACACATAAATCTTCTTGCACAACTAAAACATTGAGCAAGGTCCTGAATTTTATTTTATTGGAATAGAGGGTGCTTGCATAGCATAACAAGTCAGCCCCCTATTTTCAGATCAGGTGGTATCAGAGCATAGTTTTTCTCATGTGATTTCCATTGATAGCTATAGATTTAGTTGTTGGTGTTATTGTGCAAGTTTTTTGTTGAAGTTTGATATCTTGCAAAGATGGAGGAAGCTTCAAACAGTAAGAGTTCTCATACATCTTCATTAGCCAAGTTCTTTGACAAAGAGATGTTGAAGGATTTTGTAAACATGAGAGATATGGTACAAGAGTTGTGGGAAGAAATAAAAGAGAGCATTGTCCTTCAAGAGAAGTTGATGGCCATGAAGGAGGAGAAGCACCAGCTTCTTGAAAAGTTGCGCGAGATGGAGACACAACTCCATGAGGCAAAGGAAACCCTAACCAAGTACATGCATGAACATGAGGTATGTAATGCTAGTTTTTCTTCAAATACCTCTCAAGATGAATGCTTTGGTGTTTTTCAAAATCACACTAGAGGAATAGGGTCCAAGTTATTATTAAAAATGGGCTATGAAGGTAGAGGATTAGGCAAGCATACACAAGGCATTGTTGAGCCTATTATTGTTGAGGAGAGGCCCAAGTATAGGGGTCTTGTATATGAACAGAAAGATGGAGCATATTCCAAAGTTGAGGAGACAAGGGAAACAATTCCAAGAACAACTTTTGTTGCAAGTTCAATCCCTCAAGCATGCAAAGTTTGTGTTCAAGATGAATGCAAATGTATGAAACAAGAGAGTTGTGATAGCCATGAGGACAAGAACATTTTTTTTGGTCTTCAAAGGAGAGTTGGTAACTCTTCAAATTCACCTCCTCAAGAAGGCAATAAAGGTGAATGTTCAAGAACTTTTGTTGCAAGTTCAATCCCTCAAGCATCCAAAGTATGTGTTCAAGATGAATGCAAATATGTGAAACAAAAGAGTTGTGACAGCCATGAGGACAAGAACATTGTTGTTGGTCTTCAAAAGAGAGCTAGTAACTCTTCAAATTCACCTCCTCAAGAAGGCGATAAAGGTGAATGTTCAAGGTATATTTTTGCCTATCATTCAGTTGCTTTTGATTATGTTAAGCATGGAAAATTTTCATGTAAAAATGGAAGAAAAAGTCCATGTACATATTGTGGTTTAGATAACCATCATGTTTCAAGATGTTGGAAAAGATTGACCACATTCAGGAAACTTCCCAAGCAAAGGCAACTTGCAAAGAAGATGCAAAAGATTTGCACTCACTGCCAGAAGAGGGGTCATCTCATTGACCAATGTTGGACATTGCATCCAACCACCCATTCACAGCACAAGAAGAAGATGGATAAATAGACTGGAAATAATGGAAGAGGATATTCCATCATCGATGTGAGTCAATATGATTCACAAGAAGACGATTTTCAGCAGAATAAGTCACCATTGAATTGGCTTGGTAAGAAATGGTTAGATTTCTTGAGCAAGTAAGGCTTGCATTTTTCTGTTGTAGATGCACTTTTCAGCCTTGTGTATGCATTTATGTTGAAAGTTTGACAAGTTGTAGTAGTTTATCATAACTTGTATGATGCAATCTTGCATGTGAATGTGATTCTTTTGAAGGCATTCTTGTTGTTGCAAAACTTCGCCAGGAGGATGTAAAAGATGGGTATGATGCTCACTTGTTGCAGCCATATAGCTTTTCATCGCAACTCTTATGTACCCACATGTTTTTGGGTTTATGTACTTATGTTTGTACTTGAAGGAGAGTTGAAGAGCTATGCACATGCATGTGATTTTGTATGTGTGTAAACAGTGAACTTTGTGATAGTTTCATTGAGTGACTCATGATTGTGACATGGTTGTGTATCATGAATGTTGACTTGTCATTTTGGGAATGTTGATATGTTTCAAATGGGTCTCGACTTGTGTCGATGTTGTCTTGATGACTATGTTGTGTCGATCATGTTTTTCGACTTATGTTTAGTCGATGGTGTTTGTCGACTTGTAAGTCAATATTGAGTACACTAAGATGCAGGAAAACGCCATGTGATTTGATGAAGTACAAGATGCGACCGTTTGCTTGAAGAGAAAAAAACAAACTTTGTTGGCATCATTTTCAGTCTTGTATAAAGTTTGTTTTCAAGATTGATGGTTTTCTTGGTTTGTGACAAGATGTCGCAGGGAAATTTTGCAGCCATTGTAGAGCGAATTGTGTTGACGCCAAAGAGTTCAAAAGAGGGACTTGATTCTCAGTGGGAAGGTTTTCAATCTTCCAAGCACAAAGAAAATAGTGGGTCAGTAGCAGCCAGAGAACAGTGGTTGAGGGACATAGCTAGTTGCAGTGCAAGGCATGTCAAGGTACCCAGGTGATTGCCAAAACAAAAAAAAGGACTTTTCAAGTAGAATCAGTTGATAGAACTTGGAAGAAAAAGAGTATTGAAGCTTAGGCAGATAATCATCAGCTTTTGTGGGTCAAAAATCCTTTCAGTGGGAAGGCGTGATTAGAATCTGGACTAGGGGTCAAAATTTAGCCCAAAAATCAAAGTGTTTGGAATTGCTTCAAAACGAACAGGAGCATAGGCCTCATTGTCACGAACCCAACGCACTTCGAATGGGGTCAAACGGACATCGAATGAGTGATATATCACGTTCTATTCGATTTGTCAAATAGGGAAAAAAATGTTGATTGTATAGTCCGTGCATGTTGATGTGGCAGGTGTACGACCCGACACGTGGAAACGCTAACGTGGCAGGAGATGAGTTGACATGTCAAGTGTTGATTTGGAAAACATGTGGACGAATTAGGTTTCAACACGTAGCACATTAATGACAAATGGTTTAGTGCCACGTGGCCCAGGCGTGGGTTGCCACGTGGTACATTGGGTTGTTTGTTTAAAAATGATATATGGAGTCCATGGGGTTTGAACCCCGAAAATCCACTCATATGTCAAACGCTTTGGTAAATTCCGCTCTACTGGCGCGCCAAACGGTGGTCCTTGAAATATATGTGTTTAAATTTAAATTTAAGTTTGAATGTTGTATATGTTGGGCGCGGGTCCGGGCTAGGGATTAGCCCCAGCCCCCAGTTTCATATGTGTGCCCATATGACCATGCCACACTTGTGCACGCATTTTTTTTAAACGGTCCTCCAACCCACGCGCCCTGCCACATGTCACGCCTGGGTTCAATCATGCAAAGGTGCCTAATTTTGCGTTGGGACGTGGCCACATGGCCCCCATGTGCCCAACACCTCCGCCTTTGGAGGCTTAGTTTTGCTAACGGTGTGATATATTGGCACATTTTTTCGATGTGGGCGTGGGTGCTGGATTTAGGCACAGAAAACATCCAGAAGCCAGGGTACTCACACATAGGTGCGTTTTGGCGAACCAGAGACAGCAAGCTTGAAGGAGGAAAATGGCATGAGGCCTATCTTCTTCATCTTTTGGCCAAATGAGGTGTCGAAAAAGCCCAAATAGGGGTTTTTGGATGTTATGAATCCATTGGAACTATTTTCAAATCCATTTGGAGACTTATTTTGCAGGTTTTTCTACCTTGAAGTTTCAGGAGCTCGAGGGAGCTTAGGGCCACCATTGATAGAGGTCATGCTCAGATGAGCCCAAGCCTATTTTTTGTGATTGAATATTCATTTTTGACTAATTGTTATGCTATGAACACATTGGGACAGGTTTCAGAGGCTTTTGATGACTTTTACAGGTGTTTTTTCCACAAGGAAGCTCAGGGAAGCTCAAGGCCACATGTAGAAGAGGTCATGCCCAGATGAGCCATGGTCCGTTTTCAAAGTTCTATTAGTCATTTTTGGGGTTTTTATGTATTTTGAACCCAATGGTACAGTCAATAAATCCATTGGAGTTTAGCATCATCTTGTAAAAGAATATTCGACAAACTAATCCCAGAGAGCCTAGTCCATTGATGGAGGCTCAAGGAGATGTAGCCCAGTTGGGGGTGAACTCATTTATCATGTTCTTATTGTTGTGAGTAGATGGTTATATTTTGTTGAATGTTATTTTATATTGTATTTCTTTAAACAACATTTAACCTTTTAAAGAACCTCACACATAAACACCTATAAGAAGCCTAAACTTGACACATAAATCCTATTGCACAACTAAGACATTGAGCAAGGTCCTGAAATGTATTTCAATGGAACAGAGGGTGCTTGCATAGCATAACAAGTCAGCCCCCTATTTTCAGATCAATCATTGGTCATGGGTAGAGGGTAATGATTCTTTAGTATAATCTTGTTCAATGCCCTGTAATCGATACACATTCTCGAAGTCACATCCTTCTTGGGCACAATTATGAAGGGTGAGCCACTTGGTCGAATCACACACTGCTCCAATATTTATTGCAACTGCTTCTTTACTTCATTTTCTTCTAGAATGGACTGTCTATGAAGGGATTTTTTGCTCCACTTCCTTCTTAGGTGGTATCCCTTTGGGATCATGGAACACTCCCATGTATGCCTTTAGAAACTCCTCCAATTCATGTTTCTTCTCCTTAGTACACACTTCTAGGGATGTATTTACTTTTAACGACTCTTCACCAAACTGATTTTCCCTTAGGAAAAGTAAAACATATTTCTTGCTCGAACTGATCAATTTCTTATCTTGATTAGCACTTACTAGTGAAATTTTTCTTTTTTTTTGTGTGCATTGATGGTGAAGGATTTCCCCACCTTGATGAGGATATATTGGTTATCTCTCCATATGAATATAGTATATCGCATATATATGTAGGGGATTACAAACACTACTCCACGTACATCCAGTAGTACTACGTCAAATTCTAGTTCATCTATAAAATCAGCACTAACAACAAATTCAATCTTGCACTTCTTTGTTACCTTGATCTCTACATCCTTTTTTACCAAACCCAATGGATAGGGGCTAGGATGATCATGAACCTCCAATCCAAGTTTGTTGACCAAATATGTTTCTTGCTAACCGAAGTCAAACAGAGCATTTGTCTTAGTCTTCTTGAAATGAATCTTGATGTGGAAGAGCTTAGTCATCACCTTTTAATCCTAGTGATGAAGGATACATAGATTCACATCCTTATTCACATATGTGTAGACAATATTTTCATCCACGTTAGAGATACTTTCAACCTGATTGCTCAATTTTTTGGCTAGAAGGCTCTTTTTCTTTCCATGCTTCTTGTAATTCTTTGGGTCCATATTTGGATGTAGTTTCTATCACTTTTCCTCAGTGTGGCCGTCAATGTTGCAATGATAGAATGGTTGTTGGCATATTTGAACTAATTTGTAGTGTATGATATCTTCTTATCTTTACCCCCTTTCCACTTCTTCTTCCCCTCCTTTGAATCTCCCTATTACTCATTATGCATAGAACCACTTAGTTTCCCCTTCTTTTGGACTATTTTTTCTAGGTATTGTGCCTATACACATGCCCCATGCATTGTCTTTGTCTTGAAGAGCATCACTTGCTTTCAAAGATGACTATGTAAACCCCCAAGCTAATTGAAGAGTACATATGCGTTCATGGGAGAGATACCTAGCATGATGGCCATCTTTCTGAACTCAGTGGTGTACTCCTATACATTGTAACCCTACCTCTTCTTGAAGTAGTGCCACTGGATCCATTGGTCCTCTAGATACCCAAAAGGGTATAATTGAAACTTGATAAAGGTTTTGAATTCCTCCCACCTAGTTACTAGTGGATCACCCTCCAACCTAAGTGTTTTTGTATGTATTTCCCACCAGGTTAAAGCATGGCCCTCTAACTTCAATCTAGAAAATGAAATATTTTTCTCTTCGTCTATATGGTGAATGTTAAAATAAACTTCTAGTTGTCACAACCAATCATTTAGTTTTAATGCATCAATATCACCTTCGTATGGCTTGATGTCCAAATTAACTTCCACCTTGAATAGGGACTGTGAATGGTTAACAACACTCAAACTCGACTTCTCTTTCTCAGGTTCTTTCGGTGACTCCTTTTTTGGGTCTTCGTTATCTCCCGATTTCTCGTCTGATCTGATCTCTGATTTTGAACCTCCAACTTATCCAAACGGTCTGATATTGCTTTCTAAAGCCACAATGAGGAGGGACATATTGTGATATATGTCAGTGAATTTATCTTATACCCTTGCAAATATATCCTCTATCATTTCTCAAGGGTTTTTATGAATAGACTCGTCAGCCATGGCTAGGGTTCTACAACTTTATTCTTAAACCAATTCCTAGATCCCTAAAACTTTCCACAAATAAACCAATAAAACCTACACTGATACCAATATGATCTGTAAAATTTAGTGGATATTCAATTAGAATAGTTTGTCACAACAAATATGATCAATAAAATTGAAATCTACACTATAAAGGTTAAATTCCTTTAGATTCCAGAATCTTTAGTTATTGATTTTATGCTCATGCATGAAATAGATAAAATGAAAAAAATAGAGAAAACTAAAATGCATTCACACACCATCAACAAAATAACACTAATATTTTCTCCAGGAAACCCTTATGAGAGAAAACCCAACTAGAAGGTGAGGTTGATCTGCTCTCTTTTCTCTAGTATGGAAATAATGAAAGTACAAAGGAGAAGGCGCACTCTATGGAGTTACTTGAGAAATGTGGCTTGTTAGGTTGCTATAGAACATTAACCCAATATTTTATGCTCTCTAATTTCCCACTCCCAATTGTCCTACTCTGCTATGGAAAAAATATAATAACATATAATGGAACCCCTTCTCCTCCTGGCGGGCCAGTATTCAACATAGATTGGTAGTCGTCTAGGGTTAGGGTTTTGACTTCCTCAACCCTTAATTGTGATAAGGTTTTGGACCTTTTATAATATTCTTGAAATTCCTCATGTGACTATCCCCATATGCATGAGTAATGGGGGCTAACGTGGCATCCTCTCGTACCATGGTGGTCAACATGATAGGTCAACTTCTGGGAGGCATAAAATTTTCATACGAGCTCTGACTGAAATGACTTTTTTCACTATTGGAAAGGTCTTGGTGAGTAGAATAGAATCATGGGATTCAAGTTGTTTGTAGGAAATTTTTTACCCCAAAAAATGTCATTCGATGTCTCAAAATGTCTCTGGAATGTTTCAAACCCCAATTTTCCAAACGAGGACCCTCCATTAAAATGACTCTGCAAGTTGATTCCACCAATTTTTAATTAAAATTAATAAAGTGAGGAAGGAGAAATGATTATTATAATGAAGGTAGGAGAAGTAATAAGGAAAAATTCAAGTTTAAAAATATTGTACGGAAAGGAGAGAAAAATTATTAGGGTGGAAGAAATGAAAGGTAAAATTGGATTAAAATCGTTGGTAATGTGAGAAAAGAAAGTTGAAGGAAATATATTGATTAAGAAGAAAAGGAGCTATAAAGTAGAATAATTGGGCAAAACAAGTCGGGAAGAGAGGGCCAAAAAATTAATTAAACGAAAAGAAAGTGGAAGGAAAAAAAATTGAAAGCAAGATAGAAGACAAAAAAACGAAAGCAAGAGAGAAGACATAAAATGAAGAGGAGGCTAAAAGTGGAGACAACGCAAAGAGGTGATTGGAAAGAATTCGAGGAAGAGGAAAGGAGGAGGGGGAGGAAACAATATTTTTATTAGACAAATCAAGATATGATTGAAGGGGTGGAAGAAGAGCATTGCGGCCACTCTTCTTCCTCCCCTTTAATAATATCTCGGTATGTCTAATAAAAAATGTGTTTCATGCGCCCTCCTCCTTTCCTCTTCCTTTAATTCTTTCCAATCACATATTCGCGTTGCCTCCCCTTTTAACCTTCTCTTTGTTTTTTTTCTTCTCTCTTTCTTTCGTTTTATATCTTCTCTATTGCTTTCAAAAAAAATTCTTCCACTTTTTTCTTTTCCTTTAATTAAATTTTTGGCCCTCTCTTCCCTACTTCTTTTGCCCAATTCTTCTCCTTTATAGCTCTTTTTCTTCTTAATCTATTTATTTCCTTCAACTTTCTTTTCTCACATTACCAATGAGTTTAATCCTATCTTACCTTTCATTTCTTCTACCCTAATAAGTTTTCTCTCCTTTCCATACAATATTTTTAAACTTGACTTTTTTCTTATTACTTATCCTACCTTACATTATAATAATCATTTCTCCTTCCTCAATTTATTAATTTATGTTAACCCTAACTACTCATTTTTATTTATTTAGACCTCTACGCCCAACTAATTCTTTAAATATTATTAATTTTATCACGTCATATTGCTTCCTAAATAACTATTTTTTAATTATTATTTCTCCTACTTATTATTATATTTTTCACCTTTTATTAACACCTCAACAAACCTTACTCCTCTTTATTATTATTGGTCTTACCTTTTATTACCTTTATCACATTCTTTCTCAACAGTTATAGATTTTTCTCAAATTTCTACCATCCTTTCTTAATATTTAAAGGAAAACCTCGGCACACTCTTTTTCAACCATTAGAGATTTTTATGTACCTAATGATGGGTGGAGTGTCCACTCAAAAATTTGGACGTTTCGAAACCAGACATACAGTTCAATCCAAAAATATTCTAGCATATGATTAACTGTGAAAACTTGCATTACCAAACAATATAATGATCTAATATGGATCATACCTCCCCGTTTAAAGAGGTTTTTGGACCCCAAAAGATTTACTAAATGAGGAGAGTAAATTTTTCTTCTACCTTATCCCTTGAGTACCACTTTTCTTTGCATGGAAGTTGTCCTTTCAGCCCAAAATACCAAATTTCATGTTGCCTTATCTTGTAGTTTTGGACCTCTTCTTCAAAAATGTGTCCTCTTCCAACTCTTCCTGAGCATCTAGTGCTATGTCATCTATGGAAGGTAGGACCTTCTCCTCCTCCTAATCCAACATGGGAGGCTCATAGAGTTTTATATTCTCCACATTCACTATTGAGTAAATGCACATGTATGAGGGTAGATTGAGTCTGTAGGAATTATCTCCCACCTTTTCCAATGCCTAAAAAGGACCATACTACAGAGCCTTGATATTCTTACCAAGACCCTATAGTCTTTCCTTGTTCAGTTGTAAGGTCCATAATATCTCTCCCACTCTGAATGTTCTATCCATTTTGTGTTGGTCATGTCTAGACTTGTACTTTTCATGTGACTTCTTCAGTGTCTCATGTACTTGAAAATGGATCTACTTGATCTTCTCAACAAATTTGTATGCTTTTAATGCATCTTTTGTAAGGTCCTCTCTCATTGCTCCTTGTTTTCCATATACAACATCTAAGGGTGAAGGTGGAAAATATCCAAAGCAAGTTTCAAAAGGTGTCTTACTAGTAGAAGTGTGCATTGATCTGTTATAAGAGTGTTGTATATAGATCATATTTTCATCCCAGGTCTTTGGATGTTTCTGATTGCAACCCCTCAAAAGTTGCACCAAAGTCTTGTTGACTACTTATGTCTTCCTATTTGTCTATGGATGGAATGTTGTATACGTCTTGAGTTTAGTGTCCATATTCTCCCACAATGTAGTCCATAATGCAATAAGAAATATGTTATCCATGTCCAAGATGATGCTCCTTGGTATCCCAAAGTGCACCCAGACTTGTTCAAAGAACATGTTTGTTGCTTCTAGTCCTTTGATAGTATTTTTACAAGGCTCAAGAATGCACATATTGTTGAACCTATCAACTACCAAAAATATATAGTCATGTCCCTTCCTATTTGTTGGTAGATCTCCCACAAAATCCATGGAAATACTTTCCCAAGGTCTAGTGGGTGGAGGTAAGGGATTGTATAGACCTTTATTTTTTTTATTGGGTCGGAACTCAACTATTCCCATGTTGAGAAGCTCGCTTTGGAAGCAGTGCATGCTATCCAGCGGTTCTGTCATTACATTCTGATTCGCAAGACCACCATCGTTGTCGATGTGAATCCCTTTCAATATGTGTTGACACGACGGGTAAATGGAAGAAATATCAATAGATGGATTGTAATCCTTTAGGAATTTGACTTGGATTTTGTTTCCACAAAATCCAAAAAGTCATTGGTCTTTGCGGAACTTATTTCGGAACTTCCAGTTGAATCTAGTGATGACACGCCTGAAGAATCACCTATCAAAGGAGATCTTTCTCTTATCACATCTTCAGACTCCTGGTATGGAGATATATTAGTCTATCTCCAGACTTTGAAGTTCCCTGCTTCTACTTCCCGCAATGAGCGTCGACGAAATTGTCATCAGGCATGAAACTATCTCATACTTGATGACACTTTGTATCGTCGAGGTGTATATTGCATTCTTCGTTGGTGCCTTATACACAAGGAAGAAGAGCTCATTCTAAACGATTTCCACACTGGAGCATGTGGTGGTCATATGTCTGGGTTGGAAACAACCCAAAATATTCTACGTGTTGGTTACTTTTGGCCTACGTTAATCAAATATTGTGTTGATTCAGTCAAGAAGTTTCACCCGTGTCATATCTTCTCCCAGAAGATTAGGGAACATCCTGCTCCCATGTTTTCCATCATCGTTGTTGGTCCCTTCAGTAAGTGGAGGATTGATTTTACTACATGTCACCCGGCTTCAGCTAGGGGGCATAGTTATATCATTGTAGTGGTAGACTACTTCACAAAGTGGGTCGAGGCTATGCCAATGTTTAACAATGATGGAGAAACAACGGCACTTTTCATTTTTAACCAGATAGTAGAAAGGTTTGGCATCCCGAAGGAGATTTTCGTTGACCATGGTAGTCAATTCCAGAACAAAATGATGTCTGAGTTAACATCAAAGCTTGGTTTCATCCTCAGATATTCTCCAAAGGTGATCTTTTCCTAGTCTATGACCAAGACAAGGATCCCCTAGGGGCAGGCAATTTCAAACCCATGTGGTTCATACCTTTCATCGTGAAAGAGGTCTTAAAGAAGAGTGATTATCTTCTGGTTGACTTTGAGGGAAATGCCTTAGTGGATCCTAGAAATGGGCTCTACCTCAATAAGTATTACTCTTAGGTTGGTCGCCTGGGTGACTTCTTGTACATATGTATAGTTCTTATACAGTTTTTGTCTTTTTTCATTTTATGGGTGTGTAGTTATTTACGTCTTCCTTTTTACTGTGGTAGATGTCAAGTGAATCGGAGGTGTTCTTTGGGTTCGTGGACAACGCTAGCCGACACACTCGGAGGCTTTCTTTCGCATCTTGGGTGATTTTCACACCTAGAGGCCAATTGCTATCTTCTGGAGGTATCTGTCTAGGTGACGCCACAAATAATGTCATCGATTACAGTGCAGTGATAGAGTTTCTTCGTGACGCTTTGTTGCATGGAATTTCTCACCTACGGGTCTAATTAGATGCACAGCTGGTTGTGTCCCAGTTAAATTGAGTTCACCGTGTATATGATCCTACTTTACACCAATGTTTCCTCAGGGTGCGTCACTTGTAACGTTACTTTGATTACATTACGTATATCCATGTTCCTAGGAGATTAAATCAAATGATAGATACTCTAGCTAATCAAGTATTAGATTGGCATGTTGCACACACATAAAAAGAGCATACACATACACATGTACATACATTTGTAAAAAATGTGATCCATAAGATGAATAAAGATGTAAATATATATAGGTGGGCGCAAGGTTCGGTATACATCATGGGGATTATGCCCTCAAAAATATACAAAAGGTGCACTCGGCACATAATAGTATGGACTATCTAAGCTCGAGGTCTATCAAACCTACCATAGTGAATGACGGCGTTGGCCAAACGCCAAAAAATATAGACCCAAGTCTGTGGCACCCCCACTACATGAGGTTGCATGGAAGGTGGGAGATCCTCGATCTCGGCCATAGGAACTGTCTGAGTGAGCACAGTGAGGTTGTGCTCCACCCGTCTCAATACTCTCTCAGCCTATCTGTCTAGAGGTCCCCCTTCGACTACTAGTCCACCGGCTGTTGTTGGTCCCACCTTTGGTTGAGAACGTCTTCGAGTTCTCATGAATTCCGTCGGGCGCATTGGTCCCACATATTTACATAAAAGACACATAGATGTCAGTACTTTGATGCATATAAAAATGATATATATAAAAGATATAAAAAAAATAAATAACTTTAAAAACATGTACCTAGCTCTCCTCGCTCCTCTCCAGGAGTTACAGGCATGTCCGGATCTCTAGAGAAGTTGATTCTAGCATAGGGGTAGTCCTCTATGGCTGGAATCTGTCATCCCCACCTGTCGAAGAATTTTTCATCGAAGGCCTCTATGGTCCTCCCCCCCCCCCTATCATGGCAGCAGTGTTTCCCATCTACATATTGTTGGGAAGGAGGCCACATGACCCCGTAAAGTCTCTATGGCACTCAGACTGGGCACTCTCGAAGAAGAAGAACGAGCAGAGGATGGTGTCAAACCCAAATTTTTTGTTGCTACGCTCTCAGCACTCTGTCAACTGCCTCTTCATGCATGTGAGCATGGTTGTACTCCAGTCGAATATATGTGCCTCCAGGCACTCAATTGCACAATGCATGTGCACCTGGGAAGCCTGGTGAAAGGATGTGGATCCGGTAATATTCCCAATAAGTAATAGGATCACCCTCAGTGACAAGCTGGTGATCTTGTGAATGGGAACTTGAGAACCTACCTTCTCAGTGTCGGCCTCACAATTCATCTTGATGTAATCCTCAATGTTGAAAGGCCCGAGGGGAAAAGTGCGCAGATTGACAAGTTCCCCTCTCCTTGAGAGGCCAGTCAAGAAGCATATGTCCTCAATCGTTGGAGTCAATGACTGCCCCTTGATCATCAATGCCTCTGCATCCTTATGCCAGTAGTCAACCAGGGCATTCAACAACCCGGGTTGTGCTCTCATAAATGGATAGTGGAAGAACTTCCACAGCCCACATTGTTTCAATGTGATAATGGCAACAGGGTCCTCATTGACCAAGATATCAATATCCTCGTGTTCCCTCTCCCTCTAGTGGACATACATCATGTTCCATGACAGTTCAAAAGGGAGTTATCTCTTGCTTTCTTATTTTTTTTAAACCTTTTGAGAGTGCATGTGGGTTGTATTGGTCACAGTCGTGTATGTATGCTGGAAAACTATTTTTTTCATGCGTACACATGCGGGCTTTCCTTGGACAGTCTATGTACACACAGGGCCACCCTTTTTAGGTGAGCATGCCCCCTCAAAAAAAAAATGAAAAAAGGAAGAATAGAAATGCAGGAGATATGAGTTTGTACTTACTTGGTGTGACTAGAAGTTTGTTTCGTCCTCTAAAGCTCCCGAAATCAACTTCTTTAGGAAAGGGGATTTTTTGCCTTTTGGTTAATTTTCAAAATGTAATGGTGAAAATGAGTTGTCAACTTCTATTTATAGACTTTTTTAGCCCTTTTTGTCACTTTTTTTACCCCCTTTGTCATTTTTTCTGGCTTGGAAATCATTTAATTCCGTTCTCGAGTTTCTTATAGGATGTTACGATACACTTTTTTTTGGTTTGGTGAATTTTTTGGAGATGGGTCACTTTCAAGGTCCTTTGGTCAAAAGTCATCTTTTTAACTTTTTGCATATAAGTTAGGATTTCACCTCCACTTTCTTCATTTCGTTGTCTTTTCCTCTTTTCCATAGGATCGATCTTGTCGAAGTGAAACACGGAACCATCATTGTTGTTATAGAAGTGTCGTGATTAGGTGGTAGAGCCTACCTTTACATGGATGCCCTAGATAGATCCTTGTTGCATTTTGGCGTCCATGTTGTGTGTAATGACTATATGCTCGGGAGTCCTTGTTATTCTTGTCATGATTATGAGATTGGGCCTCATTTGTCTGATGCACCATCACTTTTGACCTCACCCTCGAGACTCCCAAAATGAGTATGCTTTGTTGTCTTTCAAGCTCGCTTTGAAATCCGAAAGCAACATCTGACGAGACTAGATTTATGCTTTTTGATCTTGTTTCGATTAACTGAGAAAAGTAGCCTTTGGAGTCTTCTTTAAGCCCTTTTCGGACTCTCTAAACATGAAAATATTTTCGAGCAATATTGCCGCCCTTCACGCTCACAAAACTCAAATTTGAAGGCACGTCTGTCCGGCGGTAGTTTACCCCTTTTTCGGTCTGGATGGTCAATTGTACGAACAAAGTTATACTCTAGGAACTTTAGTTCACTAGAAGAGTATTCTCAGGTATAAGTTTAACCCTTTTTTGAGACTGAGGGAATAAATTTACGAAAAAGGAGAATTCTCATTGGTTTTGGTTTATCACCTTTTTTAGGCCTTGGAGATTACTTACGAAAAAGGAACCCACACGAAGTCCATAGTTAAGCTCTTTTCAGACTCCCTAAAATTGAAAAGGTCTTCGAGTGACCTTGTTCCTTCACACTCGTTAAATTGGTCCAGAAGAAAATCTACTGGCATGAGTTTACCCCTTTTTCCGACCTATGGATTATGGAGGAAAAAGGTACGCCTCGGGAGATACGTCTTTCCAGGAGAGTTCCCCTTAGTAACTTTTATACTTTTTCGAGTTAGGGAGACTAAAATCAGAAAAAGGTTGTGAGTCCATCGTTAAGCTCTTTTCAGACTCCTTAAAATTGAAAATATTTCCAAGTGATATTGTCTTTGTCACACTCGTTAAAATGGTTTTGAATAGATGTATTTTTTATGCCATTTTACCTCTTTTTTTAACCGACTAGACTATCTCCGAAAAAGGTACTCCTTGGAGTCTTCTTTTACGTTTTTTCACTCTCTAAATGTGAAAAAACTATCAACCTTACCTTCTCTAGGCTCGTTGAAAATACATTGAAGGGGGTTTCATTGTGTCTTGTTAACCGCATTTGCGTCTCTGTGTCTTTGGCCTAATGTCAATTACATGTTGCTCTCAACTGAACCTTTGAAGCATGCCTTATACACAAGCCTTGTAGCACTTTGCCTTTGCGACCTGACACCTTGACCCATGGAGGAATTTTCCCCGTGTCCTTTTCCTGCACTTGTCTCCTTTCTCTGAGCATTAGTGTGTTCCTTGCACCTGGAACTAGTATGCGTGCTTACGACACTCGTTCCTCCTTTTTAACATAGCATTATTTTATTCTTTTTCAATCTCTTCAAAAATTGAAAAAGACAAAAAAATCAAAAAACCCAAAAAGAGTGGACGGGAAATATATATTCTTTTTTGGAAGCACAATGAGTCGCCCTTGGAAAAAGCACATCCTTTTGTTTGTTCATCAAGCATTGGGATATAGTATGACCTTAGGAATCTGTTCTCTCTATATAGAGTTGTGTCCTCCTCTGTTTGGTTACTCTTCCAAACACATGGAGAGTTTATGTTGCCTCTTGCATCGTGAACTTGTGTTAATGCCATGCTACCTGAGTTTGATCATCTTTCATTATTTTGTCCAAGGGAAGTTTTATCCAACCTAAGTTGTCATTTCTACAATTTGTCTCTTGACCTCATGATTCGGCCATCCCAAGAGTCCAATCAAATCCTAATTCAAAATCTACGAAGTTCTCTGCCTAATCATCGAGATCCTCATGTATTTTCCTGATGAGTCGTCGAAGACCTCAGGGTAGTGAATTCATACACTCACATTGTACTCCTACCTGGGTTTTGAAGATATTGAAGTTGTTGCTCGAGCTCTGAAGGCATCATCTCCAGCCATCGAGCGTCACAAACTTCTTGAAGATGGATACTCTACTTGTATATATTCCACTGGTTCTGAGATGTAGATATGTCGTTTATTGCTTGCGGCTACACTTTATATAGTTATATGACATGGATCTACAGTGTATTTGATTGGCAGCCATGATTTATTTCATCCCGAGCATGGGTATGCTCACCTCGGAGAGACAATTGTTGTTTTGCAGATGGCACCTTCCAAACTCTGGTCTCGGGCTCACTCGTTTCGTACATTGGTGAAGATTTTGTAATGTATTTCTACCATCAGATGCTCTTTTGAACTCACGCATTAGGGGGCATCTGTTATAACCCTAAATGTCTCTACACATGAATACCTGGCCTTTGACCTCTTACTTGCATTTTTTGCCAAAGCACCGCTAAGTTGCTCTTCTAAAAAATCATTTTTTTGAAGATGTACGCACCCTGCACCACTATTGTCTGCGTACATAGGCATTTTGCACCACTATAGCTCACGTACATATGCATGTTGCACCACTACAGCCCGCGTAAACTTACAAAAGTTGCAAGGAATTCGTTGAGATTACGGGTTATTAGGTAGTTTCCCAACTAATCCACCTGCTATAGCCCGTCACCCAACTGAATAACCATCCTTTTCCCATATAAAAGGAGGTGTTGGGGTCTCATTTGACATATAGACATAAGAACAGTGAAACTATACCCATTTCACATCCCCTCCTTGCCCAAGTTATTGCAGCCCTTTTGTGAGAATTGTCTTTGCATTTCCCTATTATCCCTTCTTCCTCCATCAGAACCCATTCACTTGCCAAGAAGAGATCAGAAGGTTGAGAGGAGAAGCCATACAAAGGTGCACTTGGATCTTGGTGAAGAGGATCCCAGACCAGGTTCGTGGACCAGTAGTCGGCTTTGATTGTAAAGGTATAATCATTGAATTATTAATAAAAGAATTACTTTTCCTGTCCCAAATCATGGTGTACTGAATGCTTTTATTAGTTTATGTTCTAACATCTAACCCTAATTTGTATATGGAATAGCATGCTTGTTGTTTGTTTTTTGTCAATCTTTGGATGTAGGCCATCCCTGGGAGGAGGTGTGCAGTCAACGTAACTTCCAAGCTCGAGGAGGTCATCACCGGACACGAAGTAGAGGTATAGTTACCCATCCTTCCTCATCTTTGCCTTTCTTCTATGAGTTTTGGGTATGTTTGGGGTAGTTAGAGAAGTAGATAACTTTTAGACGGTTAATTGATCTTCCTACATTATGAACCCTGGTGTATTGATAGGGGGGTTTTCTCACTAGCACTGGTACAACAAAGTATACATCCTATAATATATAGTTATATATCTTCTTGCACTATGGGCCAGTACACATACCTGTGTAAGTCGGAAATTGTCTTTCCAACACTAAAATTTCATGCAAACTTAGAGGTCTAATCCTCTATGATAAGTTGCAATCATTTATCTTTAGGGACATAGAGATTTCCGAGCTTGTAGAGTAAACCATTCTAGAAATTATGGTTCGTCTTGTTGTCACCTTCTTATATATGAATTTGGCCTTGTAGCTATTAAAATACCTCCTTGAGGTCTTCATCTTCTTTGTATGCATCATGGGTAAAAGGCTTAATGTGCATGAAAGTTCCCAAAGCTATAATATTAGATGTGGGTGGCCTTGAAAGAATGTCTTCCAACTTGTTTGTGCCACCCTTCTTATACATGATGACTAGATGAAATTGTTGTAAGAACCACATCCATTTTTAGTGTCTAGTTTTATGTAACTTACTTTGGGCATGCAAATACTGGAGAGGTTGGTGATATGTGTGGATGATGGTCAACTTACCCATCATATAGTTCTTCCACTTTTTGACAATGTGTACCAAGGCATAGATCTCCTTGTCATAGGTAGGGTAGTTGAGGACCTTTCCATGGAATACTTCAAAATAATAGCAAACATACCTTCCTCTCTACATCAGGACTCCTCCCATGGCATACCCACATGCATCTATATCCACCTTGAAGGGATTCTACAATTTTGGTAGCACGAGCACTAGCGCTTGACTGATGTTTCTTTTCATCTCATCAAAGGACTTTTGTTGATTCTTCCCCCACTAGAAACTCTTATTTCTTCTTGTTATTGCATGGAGTGGTGCAGCTACTACTGAAAACAAAGCTATGAACTTCCACATGTACTGTGTTACCCAAAAAAAGGTCCTAACTTCTATCAAATTTGTAGGAACTAGACATTTCATGATGGCCTCCATCTTGGAAGGATCTGTCTTGAGCTCACCTCCATCGATCACATACCCCAGATACACCAAAGACTGTTGAGAAAACTCACATTTCTTGATATTGGCCAACAGTCGATGCTTCTTCAGGGTATACAACACCCACATAATATGTGACATGTGCTCCTCCAAGGTAGCTATATAAACTAGTATATCATCGAAATATACAATTAAAATTGAATGTAAATAAGGGCATAAAACATCACTCATTAGTCTTATAAATATATCTAGTTTGTTGCATAAATCAAATGGTATAACCAACTACTCATACAAAAATTTCCTTGTATTGAAGTCAGTCTTCCAGGTATCTTCTTCTTTGACTTGTACCTGGTGATATCATGATTTCAAATCCATCTTAGTGAAGTACTGGACATGCTACAACTAGTCCAACAAATCATCAATCCTGGGCATAAGTTACTAATTCTTTTGTGTAATCTTGTTCAATGCCATGTAATCGATACACATTCTCCAAGTCTCATTCTTCTTGGGCACAATTATGATGTGTGACCCACAAGGTGAGGTACTTGGTTGAATCAGAGCCTACTCCAACAACTACTGCAACTGCTTATTTACTTTGTTTGCTTCTAGAATGGATTGTCTATATAGCCCAATATTCAACAAGGGGGAGTCTGGAAATAATTGGATTTTGTCCTCCACTTCCCTCTTAGGTGGTATCCCTTTAGGCTCATAGAACACTCCATTATATTCCTTTATCAACTCCTCCAATTCATGTTTCTACTTATCAGTACACCCTTCTAGGGATTTATTTACTTTTAACGACTCTTCACCAGACTAATTTTCCCGTAGGAAAAGTAAAACATATTTTTTTCTAGAACTAATCAATTTCTTATCTTGATTGCCACTTCCTAGTGAAATTATTTATTTTCCTTTGTGCATGTTGATGATGAAGCATTTCTCCTCCTTGACAAGGTGATATTGATTGTCTCTCTACAATGAAGATAGCATCCCTCGTATACATATAGGGGCTTCCAAACACTACTTTGCATACATCCAGTGGTACTACGTCCAGTTCTACCTCATTGATAAAATCACCACTTGCAACAAATTTAATCTTGCACTACATTGTTACCTTTATATTTCCATTCTTTTTTACCCAACCTAATGGATAGAGGCTAGGATGATCGTGAACCTCCAATCCAATATTATTGACTGGAGCTAATTATATGAGATTAGCCTATGAACCAGAGTCGAACAGAGCATCTATCTTGGTCTTCTTGATGTGGAAGAGCTTGGTCATCTCCTTCTCTTCCTAGTGATGAAGGATACTCAGATTCACCTCCTTCTTCATAATAGTGGAAACAATATTTTCATCCACGTCAAAGCTACTTTCAACCTGATTTCTCGAATCTGTGGCTAAAAAATTATTTATCTTTATGTCTTTCTTATGGTTCTTGGGTTTCAGCTTTGGATGCAATTTCCTACACTTTTTCTCAATGTGGCCATCAATGTTGCAATGATTGCAATGGTTGTTGGGATTTTTGCACTGATGTGTAATGGTTTTTGTCTTCATATATTTCTCCCTTTCCACTTCTTCTTCCCCTCCTTGGAATATCCTTGGTACTCTTTCTTCTTAGAACCACTTGGTCGCTCCTTCTTTCAACCTATGTTTTTTGGGAATTGTTCATGTACACCTGCATCATCCACTGTCCACCATCATTCTTCCCCATATATAATTCCAGTCCACCATCTCTCTCCCCCACAACTAATTCCATTCCACCAGCTCTCTTCCCCGCAGCTAATTCCAGTCCACCGGCTCTCTTCCCCACAACTAATTCCAGTGCACTAGCTCTCTTCCCCACAACCTACACAACCCAAGGATGGAATCCCCCTTCACTTCTCATGGTCTCTTAGGCCTTCCCACATTTTGGTGTTTAGGGAGCATACCTGGGGTTAATCATTGAAATACCAACAAAACCTTTAGACACCAGCCCTTTCGGCATGACCTGCAAAGCAAGTGAATTCTCACCCAAGGCATCTAGAGGGGCTGCAGCAACTAAGGTTCTGCAACGTTGAGGTGAAGTGAGGCATTCAACCTATCATTTACTCATGTGTGCAGTTCTCATTACTTAATAGTTGTGCAACATTCAACCTGGTATGAACGCAACATTCTCTCATTAAACATTCATTCAGTTATTAGATACTTCAATGCACGACATTATAACATCATAAGTAAACAATACATTCATACCATAACATTAGACATCATAACGTGCAAAGATAATACATAACAACACACATATTTATGTGGTTCGCCCAACTTGGGCTACGTCCACAATGGTTGGCTTCTTATATCATTCATTGATAGTTCCCTTACAATTGTGCACAACACTAAAAAATGTGCAACGGTATCATTTACCAAACATGCCTAGTTGTTCTGTTGCAGTGCGAGTTCACTCCTCAGTCATACCTCAAATTTCTTCCTTCACTCAACTCCCTTACCCAAAAAACACTATAAAATACATATCATATCTACTTTGTTGAACCTCTCCCATTAAAAAATCCATTACATAGCAATACATAGCAATAGGACTAATCCCGTTACAAAAGTGGAAAAAGTGTCCCCCAAAAACCTGTTTCAAAAGTGGACAAAGTGCCCCCAAAACCCAACTGTTTATAACCATTTTCCTCCTTTTTTGCACTATTCCATCGTGCATCCTTTTTTCGTGCTCTTTGACTCCTTGAAGTCCACTTCTGTCGCGCACTATAGTCCATATTCTAACTTCCTTTTACTCTTCGACTTCCTTTTGGCACAGATCCCAAAAATTATCCAAAATGCCTCTCCAACAAGCCCCTAACACCCACTCAGGCATGTTTCTAGTGCGCCAGCAATGCTTTGAATGTCTCCTTCGTTGTTCTGGCCTTTTCCTTGACCTCTAGTTCCTTCTGCAAAATTTGTTCTATTGTTTCAGTTGTCACGCGAGCTTGTACCTTCTCAACACCTTCTTCAGTTGCTTATTTGATGATGCCTTAATTCATTATGAGGATCATTGTCACTTTGTATGCTTCTTCATGTAAAAATTATACATTTTGCACGCAGGCAGGCTGCTCCGCCTTGAGCTGATTCATTTCTGAATACAACTTTTGGTTCTGTTTCATCGCAGTTAACACCTCTGCTAGTGGCAATGTGCCCATTTTTTCTTGTAATTTATGCACCTTTCCTTATGCAATATGAATCTTCTGACTTATCTACGATTGCACCCTATCATCATTCAGTTGTGTCCAAACACCCATAATCTCTGTGTACAGTTGTGTGTACTCTACTTCTAGAGTCTTTATACTATATACCGTTGTTGTGACAATTTGCTTCCTCATCTCCCTCTCTTCAGGTGGCGTATTCGGTGTTACGTGTGCTTCTAGATCCATTATGTGTGTGTGGAAGCCTTGAATGGCTTCCCTTATCTTTGTGACCTAATATTCCACTGGGGCCTCCTTCTC
Source organism: Picea engelmannii (assembly GCA_009831015.1). Taxonomy (NCBI): domain Eukaryota; kingdom Viridiplantae; phylum Streptophyta; class Pinopsida; order Pinales; family Pinaceae; genus Picea; species Picea engelmannii. The sequence goes on from ML798094.1 coordinate 132,264, forward strand.
AGCCTATGCTTCTAGGAGTTCTTGACATACTCGCTCGAATGTCTATTGCATGCATTCTACTTTTTACGCAACCTCATCGTGCTCTTGTTTCACTTTGTTGTATTATGTTTCTAAGGCAACATTTTTTGTTGTAATTTTTTATAGCTCACTAGATGTCTTCTCGGTGTGCATGTTCATCTCTTGTGTTTCACTCATCTATATCTCCTTAAACACATCCATGGATAGTTGTGATAGCACTAGATCTATGTGACCTAACGCCCTAGCCTACTCTTGCATCTTTGTCGTGGGGAAATCGAATGCCCCTGTAGCTAACTCAATTAGCCTTCTCTCCCATGCGACTGCCAAGGACCAGGAGATTGTTGGTTTGGTCTCTCGAGTCTTGTTCATGCAGGTTGTTAGTTCTTCCTCCGTATGTCAGCCTGGTGTGATGTTTGCAGCTTCTAATAGTTGTTGCAATTCTGCCATCTATTCATGCATCTATTTGTTCATCTCTTCATGTTGTTGTGTTGTGCATTGAAAGGCATCGTCGGTGACTTATTTTAATTGGTCATCAATATTCTCCAAGTCTTTTTCTATTAGTTCTTGAATAATGACTTCCTTGATGGATTTGCGCTTGGTCCGTTGGTGTATGGTTATTATTGTCTCTGGCTCTTTTCTCTTTCTTTTGTTGCGTGGTGCTAGCGATGGTGTTGGCTCCTCTGGTCCCTTCCCTTTTTCATGATCCTCTTCTTATTCATATTATTTCTCCTCGTCGATGTCGTATACCTTTGGCTTTGGCTACACTGATGGCTTTGTCTCTACGGGTGGAATCTTCCACTCATCTTTCCAATCGGACATGATGTTGCCTATCTCCTCTTATGTTAGTCTGTATTGTGTTGGCAGCCACTAATTGTATGGGTCTTTCTTCACCTAAACGTACATGTGGTGGCATCCTACCTTAAAGCATGCCACTTCCTTGTATGCCTCGACCACCTGAGGTAGTATGTTTGGGGTCCTCTCTATGTTGTCTTTGATAGTTTCCTTGTAGATATAGAATGCAACATTAGTGTCCATATGGTGTGCCTTATGTGTGGTGTACTATAGGTTCTGATAGCGCACAACTAAGAAGGGCTTCTCTTTTATACCCAAAAACTGGTTGTCATCCATCTCTCTCCAAGTTGATAGAGTGATTAGGATTAATAACCAAGAGTAGTGAAATCATGTCCCCTTGTCATGTGCTTCCTCGCGGTCAATCAAGAATCGGTTCAAAAAAAATGTTTCCCAATTCATATGGACGCCCTCTACGCGTCATTTTGTGGTCATTATAACCATTGTTGGCACTTGATCTTTAGTTGGGCCAGATTTGCTCTGAGAAATGGAGGAGGAGATGGTAAAGATAAGGCAGAATTTAAAGGTTTCCCAATATAGACAGAACCCACAGAGAATTTGAAGTGGGTGATCATGTATTTTTGAAAGTGAAGGCTAGGCGCAGTTCCCTGAAGTTGGGAAAGTGTTCTAAATTAGCAGCGTGCTATTGTGGGTCATTTGAAATCCTTGAAAGGATCATTTATATCGCTTATATGCTTGCATTTCCTGCGTCCTTATGCATTAATAATGTTTTCCATGTGTCATGTCTTAAGAAATATATACTTGATGTTAATCATGTCATTGATTGGAATGTGATTCAGGTGGAACTAGAAAGTGGATTTCAAGTGCGATCGGTTTTCATATTGGATAGGAAAACCAAGCAACTCTGGAATTGAGTCATGGAGCTGGTAAAGGTCCAATGGACCTGGTACGATCCTGAGGATGCAACTTGGGAGCGCAAGGATATTATGCGAGCAAAGTATCCTAATCTTTTTTATGATGTTTGAAATTTTGTATGTACATGTATATATGATGCACTAAGGATAGTGCATAAATAAGGGGGAGGGGATTGTAGTGTTCCTGATCCAGAACTCTTTTTTAATTGTACATAGGTTGGTGAGACGATTGGTACCAAGCATAAATGTAATGTACACTTAGGCTAGTGAGCCATGGGCATCTGGTTTTGGTGTTGTGTGCATCAGGGTAGTGCGCGGAAAAGTGTTAACAAAGACAGGGTGCATAAAGTCTATGTGTTGCGTGCACCTGGGCAAGTGCGCATATTGCACTATGTTGCATGCACTTGGGTTAGTGTACAAAAATTACTATTTATGTATGGATGTTGAAGATCCTATGTGATTACGAGGTTGGTGATCCTAGACCCAAATAGGCCAGTGCGCTTATCCATGTAAATATAATCATGTTTATTAATATAATATTGCATCATTGCATGTTGACTAATTCAAAAGAAAAGAGATGGGGGGGCTACAAGTGTCAAGTGGAAGGCATGCAATATATATTGTTGGCCTTAGTGTATTTTGGAAAGAGGGTATCATTATTGATGATGTAGGCTCTCGTGAGCAAAAGGGGGTCGAACTATATGAAAAATATGATTATTACCTTATCTGAACAGAGAAGCTTGTAAGGAGTTGTGGGGTTGTAACCAGAGTTTCACTATTGAAGGGTGGGGTTGACAAATCGTGAGCAGTCTCTTTGGGTGAGATATCGGTTTTTGTGGAGTGGTTGTCAGACCCATGAGCATACTCTCCAAGTGAGAGTTTTTGCTGAGATTTGTTACCTCCTATGCTAAGCATTAGTCACAAGGCTCAGAGACTTCATGTATGGCTTGTTGTCGGTAACCCTGGGAAGGGAAGTGGGGAAGTCTAAGGATTGTTGAGCAAAGAAGGGGCACACTTCCTTGGGTGTGATAGTTCTGTGGGGAACTAGGCACTATGGGCTAGTTGTTGCAATGAACATTTAGGACTGGGAAATTTTGTTGAGTTTCATACCATAGCTTGTCTCTAGGACCATGTTTTCCCTGGTGGAGTTGAACCCCATATTAGGGGTGACCTGTTGCTGAAATATTATGAGCAACATTGTCTATGGTTGGGAGGAACATCTAAGTCAAGGCTACAGTTGGTGACTTTAAATTAAGATAAGTGCTCTCTATGAGCTTGTCATGTTTACTGTGCATATTTCACTATGTTTGGCGTATGTTAAATTCTTGTATGTGTTGCATATGAGTAATTGTTGCTTGTTCAAGTAAGTATGGTGCACTTAGCCTATATTTGTAGTTGTGCATGGATATGACAAATGTGGTAGTATTTTTTGTTAAGTTGTCCTTGTGATTATGGTTATGAGTCATCAAGAAGAGGATTGAGTGCCCGGGTGTGCATGTTTGTATCTGGTGTGTTTCATAAGGCTGGAACGTGTGTTTGTGGTTAATAGACCTCGTGCACAGTGAAATCAAAAGTGGTGCATGACTCCTAGAATGGATGTGTGTGCAGTTATGTTGTGTGATCAGTGTGTGGGTGTGCGCAATTAATGAGACATGTTTGTTGCTTAAGATCGTGTTGTTAAAAGAGAATGTTGCTTCCACTATTATGAGTTGTGTGGCATGACTCAAGATTTGATTGAGCATGTTACTTAAAGTGAAACTGCGTGGATTTTGTTTAAAGTAGAAACTATGCAGTGATATTTTTGGAGTAGCATGGCCTAGTAATATGTTGGGGTTGTTACAGTTTGGTATCAGAGCTTTGTCTGAGGGTTTTATGGAGTGACGTGTTCCATCCTGGGGTGGTTGCAAAAGTTACATCAGGGGTTGGATTTGTTTCAAATTTAATTATGTGGGGGACTTTGATGCTATTATTCAGCATTCCCAACTGTGGGGTCCCTCGAGTATGATCTTAGATAGGTGGAATCTAAGTTTCGACCCTCGGCATGAACCCATGAACAAGCATCATTTGTGGCTTTTATTATCCAGTTTACCACTTGAATTCTTGTGTGAGCAGGCATCGAGATCTATAGGTAATCAAATTGTAAGATTCATTGCATTGGAGGAAAAAATTTGGGATATAGAAAATAAATAAAAATGGCTAGGGTTTTGGTGGAGATGGACATTAGGGATGGTTTAACAACTAAGCTCAAAATCATGTGAGAAAATGTGGATTTGGTTCAAACTTTAGACTATTAGGGGGTAGCTTTTAGGTGTTCAAAGTATCGATAGGTTGGACACTTATGGAATTATTTCTCTACAACAAAGTCTTCATGGCAGCCAAGGAGGAAAATATGGGTCAAGAAACAAATGGTTTAGGAAGAGAAGGTTGTTTTAACTTCCAAAGAGATGGTGGCTCCAAAGTCCTTTGAGAAAAAAAAATTAAGCCTGAGGTTTTGGGCCATTTTCAACCCTATTCTCCATGCATGGATGATAAAGAAAAGAATGATTCCTCTAAGGAGAAGCTTTTGGACAACACTGGTAAAGGTATGCAAAATCATATTACTTCTACTCTTCATTTGCTTGATGAGTCTGGAACTTTTCCTACTCCCAACTTTAATCAGGAAGGGGTCTTGGCAGCTTCATCTTCTCATGTCAGTGTTTCAGTGTTAGGTTTAGGCTATCCTTTTGTATTGCACAAGGCCTAGGGGGGCTCTAAAAGGTCGAAAGAAGGGGGGTCTTTTGATCAATGGGATCCCTAAAAAGCATCTAGTCTTTCCCTTAAACCCAATGTTTCTTCTTCATATTTCCTTCATTTAAGAAAGGATGATATAGAGTCTGAAGGGGGGGGGATCAAAGTAGGCCTATCACTGGTGGATTCCAAACGAGGTCCTACTAGTAGAAAGTTGTAAATTTTTAAGGCTAAATTCAAGGCTTCAAAGGAGGTGAAGGAGGGTAAACAAATGACCATTATTGGGGTTCTTAGTGAAAACAAACCCCATAAGTTTGTTTCTCGTGATTATTCTTTCCTTTAATGTTCAAGGGTTAGGGGATTCCCTCAAATGGTTATCCCTCTGACGAATTTTCATGGTTCTCAAACCTAATGTAATTTTTCTTCAAGAAACGATGTGTTGTGGGTCGTTGGTTGTAGAAGTTTTTTCCTCATTTTTGAGAGGATGGAATTTATGTTACATTGATGCGAGGGGATTATATGGAGGCCTTGTAATAGGATGGAATGATAAATTTGATGTTATTAATTATGTTTTCCTTCCTACATGTATTATCTTTGAGGGGAGGTCTAAAGGATTAGGCAATTTTTTTAGGATTGTGAACTTGTATGCCCCTTATAATGAGAAGAAGTTGTTATGGGATAATATTAAGAATGAACATGTGTTATTAGGGGATAATTTGATTGTAATAGGAAATATGAACCTACTTTTAAATTCTAGGGAATACTGGGGAGAGAAATCAAGGCCAAACCTACTTGTTGATTATTTCTCAAGGATTTTGAAGATCTTAACTTGGTTGATGTGGAGTTGCATAAGGTTGTTCCCACCTGGAAGAACTCCAAGAGAGGAGGGATGGGATCTCAAAGAGATTAGACCATTTCCTTGTGGTGGAAAAAGTTCCAGAGGAGGTTGGTAGGTATAAATCTTGGGTCGGTTCAAGAGGGCTCTTAGATCACGTGCCTATTTTGTTGCAAACTGGAGAGATGGATCAAAAAAACCCCATTTCTTTTTAAATTCAACCATGCATGTATTCAAGAAGAAATTTTTATTAATCTTGTTAAGAAGAATTGGAAAAGGTTTGAAGGAAATAGTTGCTCCTCTACAATGTTTCAATTCTCTAATAATTTGGTAAATGTAAAAAAATTGGTAGTTGGATGGGCTAAGGATAGACAAAAAGCTAATCAGAAGGATCTGAAGGATGTGGAGGTTACCTTAGATAAAAAAAAATTATCAAAATTCAAGTTGTGTTTTCTCGAAGGAGAAGTTTAAGCAGTTGAAGGATCTAAAAAACAAAAAGAGGGTTTTGTCGGAATTAGAGGAGACCAAACGAAGGCTCAAGATTCAATCTATTTGTATTTTGAAGGGTGATAATAATATGAAATTCTTTCATAAATATGCATCTTTCCGGAAAAATGTAAATACAATTTGAGAATTAGAGGGGGGCGGATGGCTCTAAGGTTTCTTTCTTTAAGGACATAGCTTCAGTAAGAAAAAATCATTTTCACAACTTGTTCAAAGAGAGTGCAGCATCCAATATTGGCGAGATCATGAAGGTGGTGTGTTTGTTTCCTAGATTCTTTGATGAGGAGGTAAATGTTGGATTGGAAACAGTTGTTTCAAAAAAGGAACTAAAAGATGTCATGTCTTCTTTCAAAAAATTGCAAAGCCATGGTCCCGATGGTTGGACGATCGAATTTTATTTGGGTTTTATGATCTCTTAGAGGATGACCTTCTTAGGGTTATTGAGGAATCAAAACTGTTTGGAAAAATTATGGGGGCCATGAATGCAACTTTTATATCTTTGATACGCAAAAAGAATAATATGACCACCTTTGAGGATTTCAAGCTTGTATATAAAATTGTCTAAGATATTATAGAAAATAAATAAAAATAAGCTCTATCTAACATGGTCACAAAAGGCCTAGGATGGGGTGACATCCATTTGATCTAGCTTTGGCTAAACGTTCTACCTTTTGGGTTTTTTTGGCCGGAATCTCAAATCTCTATTTTCTGTTGTTTAAATTGCATTTTTGAATGCATAAATGGATTCAGCGTGCTGAAAAATCCGTGGGACACTCGGATTATACAAACTTAGCCACTCAAATCTGCAGATCCAACCATTCCTCACCAGATTTCAGTCAAAATCAAACGGAAGAAATCACCTAAAAACTTCCAAAAGGTAGAACGTTTAGACTACTGCTTGATTTTAATGCAGCCGGTACAAGGATTTAACGCCAGTTGGAGGTGAAATCTTCAGTCCAATCCTCTGTGGGAATGTCCTTTTCCCGTCGAGGAGACCCTCATTCATTTTGAAAACAACTATGCACATGAGAACTCTGCTCTTCATCTGGGCGACAGTACTGTCGCAAGGATGGTTCTAAATTCTTCCTGCACCTTAGTAATGACAGCTTTAATGCCCTCTCACCAGAAGAGTTATTTGGGAAAGCTCGCAGAACCACGAAATGATATTTGTACTAAAGTTCTTCCTCTCTTAAACTGGTATTCTAATGATATTGGGTGTTTTTATTTGCTCCAGTGTCGGGGTGAGGTTCCTCACTTCCTCCACTGTTGTACCTCTAACTACTTTCTTCCAGCCATTATGCCTACAGTGCGAGAACGAGTCTGCTCCAAAAGAAGTGGTCCATCCCGGGTAGTCTAGCTCGATCACGATTCCAAGAAGAGGCTTCCTCTTCGCTCCATGACAGAGGCTCGGTCTCTCCTCCAACTCGTATCTCTGGTTCTCATCAGGTCTTATCAATGCAAGAAGCCATAGCAATTTGGGAATGCAGGTTCGAAGAGGAAATTGATGGCATGGATCCAATGGGAGCAGGTTTAGGGCCTCTGTGTTACAAGGAAAATCTCTTTATGGCTAGGGGTAAACCACAACAAACGGAATTACACCCAAAAATCAACTCTAGTCTCAAGCATGCTAGATAAATAGAAATGCTAACAAGAGAAGGTTAGACTTCATCCAGACATCTGAAGAAGACCACGGTTGAACTCACGACAGAAAGCTTGATACCTGTAACTTATGCTCAACATCCAAAATACACAAGCATATGGAAATTATATAAAATGTTAGCATATAAACTAGCATAATCCATTAACATGTGTAACAAATACGCTCATGGAAAGTAATACAAATATTTGTGACATAATTGGACGAGAAAAGAGTATTAATATTAATGTAATCAATAAAAGTACATAGGTGACAAACTTTTGTAATGGCACATATTGGAACCAAGAAACTAAGTCCCTCCAGTTGGGCCTTCACCACTTCAATCCTCCACAAAGGCAAGCTCACAAGTAGTAGGAGTAATTGAGTTTATCTATCTCAAGATAGGAAGAGCTTGGGCACTGAACACAAGAAGTTCAGAATTTCAAGGACAAAGGGATGCAAACTCAATATGAGGTGAAATTTCTTCAGAGTGTCTTTGCTATCAGTGATGATGATGCACAAGGTTTGTATATGGCTCAATTTATAGCCTTCAAATCGAATTGAAGGGTCGAAACAGAGTGTTTACAGTATAGGGAAGGTCAAGGATCATGGATCTCGTGACATGGCAGGGAAACCTGGCATATTTTTTAATTTTAGAGAAAAAAAAACCGATGTACGCGGGTTGTAATGGAGCAACCTGCATATACGCAAGTTATCTAACTGTTGCCCACGTATATGTACAAAACTTTGAATTTTTTACTCTAGAATGGTCAAAATGGGGAAACTTGAGTCTGCATAGGGAAAGGGAAGGCCATCAAAGCAAGATGCATGGAGTGTGGGAAAAATTGCTATAACACTGCCTCGTCCTCTAGGCCCGCCTTCCAGTAAAACAATTCCCCATTTTGGTTCTAATGATAGTGGTAACGACAATTTGGTGCACTCGATCCCGAGCGACTCCACTTTCAACGAATCCTTGCTCAACCCAGTCTTCAAAATGCACAATGAAGTAGCGAATTTGAGATTTAGAATTGAACAACTTAATATCTGCATATCTTGGCGCATTGTTTCCATTGCAAATTCAGTCTTTCATTGCCCTGTTCTGAATATGACCGCACAAGATGATATCCTTATGCATCAGCCTCTTCCTCTTTCATTGGATGATCAGAGCTACACTCAGCATGGTGTTGGCAGCCAATTCAATTTTTTTAATTGCTCTAAAAGCTGCCTACACCTACATCTTCCGAACTTCAAATTACTGTCGCATCTTGAAAAGAGACGATGTTTCCATTCTATACGATGTTTGCGAATTGGTTTCAAATTAGTTTTCACGACTGAAAGCGTGAAAACTCTTCCATCGTTATTCTAACTGTCATGGTCTACTCATTGATTTTCTGAAAGGCACTTACCTTTGGTTTGTTATTAAGTCGCTGGAATGATTTTTCGAAACATGTCCATTCACCTATCTTTATTTTCATTGCGCAATTTGATTTTTGGTAAGGCATTGACCATGATAAGTTATCAGTTATAATTGATTTCATAAGGGTCATGGATGATCTTGTTTTATATTAATGTGACCCTTACTATCTGAACCTCTAAGCTTATCAATTTCATAAAGTCATTGGTAACAATGTTGTAAGACTTTGATTATATTGTGCAACAAGCGCATGGTAACGTTTGAGTTTGAGTTGGATTTCATATTGAATGGCAATGTTTGATTATACACTTGGCGCGTTGATGAAACATTTGGATTTACTTTGGTTTGAATTGTACTTGGCGCATTGATATATGGTTTTGATTTTACATTGATTAATGGCGCGTATCAACTTTGGTTTGATTCTCCGTGGTTTCAAACGATACAATGGTGCCTTGGTATAGCTATCCACCGTTTAAATTCATGTGTTATCCGATTAATGTGGTTTGAGCGATGTAATAATTGATTAAACAGTGTTGTATTGTGCCATTAATGTTTTGCACGGCGGTGAACTAACCCACCACCTTCGCACGCGCCTATTGATTTGCCTCCTCTTTGAGCGCTGGCAGTTGTTAGCCATATCGATTATGCTCCTGTGTGTTTGATCCGAACCCTACCATGATGCCCGCGCCTTGGCTCCAGTCGTAAGGGCTGAACCCAATGGTCACCAAGCTTTGTTGATGTTTGATGGTGCATATAGCGACCTGGAGGAATTTGGATGGCTCCCTTTCATCCGAAAGTTTGATGGTTATAACCCTGGTGTGGCTCGGCAATTTGCATTAACCTTCGATGGCTGTCGAGCCAAGGTTGGGGATGTGCAGTTAGAAATCAACGAACAGTTCCTTAGTCTAGCCACCAGTCTGCCTGCTGTCGGAAAGAGATGGTCGAAAAACTGTAAAGTAGAGGATGTCCCATGGACATTACTCTTTCAGTCACGAAGAGTGAGCTCTTGTGACAGGGGTTTACCTGCAAACATGCTGAAGCAACGCTGGCACGACCTGCTCATGGTGACCAAGCAATTTATTACTTGCGAGGGCAGGTATGGCTTCGTTTTCTTGTATCACCTTAGGCTTCTTATGGTTTTCACGGGCTACGAACTGAACATGCCTCACTACTTGCATAGGAGTTTGTTTAAAATGTCCAAAAGGTATAAACGAAACTAGGCCAATACCAGCCTGTTTCACTTTGGGTTAATTAAAATGCTTGTGGAGTGTCACTTAGGGTTAAACCGAGACTGTTGGGAAGATTTTCTTAAATGTAATGATTTCGTTGGTTCAAGCCTACCATAGGTTGATAAATCGGTGGTATGCGAGAGCAAGTCGGTAACCCCTGTGCCCTACAGTGCTCTGCTACCCAAACCCCTACCCGAGCCATCTATTAACCTACCCAGCTCTATCACCATAGATGTGGACAATGTTAAACCCGTGGCTAAAAATCCCAAGACCAGACCTAATGCCAATTCTAAAGGTAACAAGAACGCCCGGTTAATCTCTCGCATGGCAAGAAACAGACCAAAGGCACCTATCAACCCTGACCCTATTGTGCTCAGTGAAGATTCTGACTCAGAAATTGAGCGTTTCCTTGCAAGCGAGTATCCCTGCTCCGAAGGTCTGTGTGATAAACCAGAATATGGTTTTGTGAAGAACCTACCTCTTTGTTTACGAGATGATCCAAATTATCCCGGCATCAAAATGCCCTGTTAAACCCCTGGTGACTCGTTGAAACCCTCTCTCGTTCCATCTCAACTAGCAACTTCACCGTGTGAACAGTGTGGCATGTGGTTAGAAAGGTATTACCTCGATGTTCCAATGCTGCAATCCAGAATTCACGATCTGGAAGATCAAGTCGCAAAGCTCACCAGCCAAAAGGCGAAGATGACATCTAGTGATAAAAAGAAACGAACGACTGGTTCGATTTTGTTCAAAAATGTCGAGTCTGCTACAGCGATTGTAAACTCAAAGCTGGCATAGTATGAACAGTCATACTGGTATGATTATCATTTGTTTATATGATGAATTCATAGCTCTGTGTACAGCATCAATTTGAAATTGTTTAATAAGCATGCATTATTGTATATAAGTTTGTTATGATTAATCGAATTCCCGAATTAGCTTTGATTGGATTTGGTTTTGGTTCGATCAATCATAGGATAGATTCGATTGTTTTAATTTAGTTTCAATTGAATACTCTGTCTAAACGCAGGCTTTTTCTGTTATTTAACTTTCAAACACAGTCAATATTTGATTCGAATTGGTGATGTTCTAGATGATATGGTTGGCAATTATAGTTAACTGTTATGATTTTATATCTTATGAACAATTCAAATACCATCCTATTAAGGTGTAACCAATTTGCGAATAGATGTAAGTCATAACTATTGTATCCAACTACTTGATTCGCATGATATGGTTTGACCGTGTTCTCAGCTCGGTTCATATTGCAAGGAATATATGGTTTAAATTTAATTTGTTGGACGAAAATGATCATGCCCAGAATAGCGACTTGTTTCTATTTTTAACACAGTTACGATCTCCTCTGATTGTTACTCGGTCTATGATTATTACTCTTGTCAATGGTTACGATCACTATGTGATCCTGTCCGAAGACTGTGTAAACACTCACATTGTAACTGTCTTTTCATATTTGATTAGAACGACATGAAAAGACAGTTACAATTCTGTTAGCTGTAACAAATCTATTTTGTTTTCAGTTGTATCGATTATAATTATGTTATGGCATATCATATCTTATATGACTACGATTATGTTCGATTATGGTTGCATTGATTACGATTACATCGTATCGTTATATGATTTGATTCACTACTTAATTTCGTTTGATACGAAACAAGCCTGTCAAGATTTGACCATGTTTTATGGTAACTGAAAACAGAGCATTCTTTACTCTGTTTTGATTACATTCATTCTGATATTGGTTGTTTTGAATGATAGTTTCAATTGAATCATTAGTAATTTGTTTTGATGATGAAAAGAAAATTAAATTGGATTTGATTTCTTTTTAAGATTTTATTTGATTGCTATCTGTTTCCATATGTTATTTTAGACTAGCTACAAAATCAAATGATTCTATAGCTAAGTTTGTAGGATCAATTTTTTTGTATTTTGTCACTAAAATATCTTTCTAATTTGATATTTGTGTTCTATTGTAGGTAAATTCGAATTGCAATTAAGTTTATGAGCAGTTGGAGGATATCTCAAGGATTTCACTTGCATTTTTAGTTACTTAGTTTAGGAGATTTTGGGATCTTTCCCTGATTATGTAAAATTGTTTGATAATTATCCACAGGGATGTTTTACCCTGTGGAGAAACCTATATATACTTATGATTTTTGTAATAATCATCATCCTCATTCGTGGGAGAACAAGGATATGGAATTCTAATGCAAACTGGAGCAGAATTGATGTTTTGTCACAGCTTTAGCTTTTCAATATATCAACGTTTTGTTTTGTGTTTTGTATATCACTTTGCTTATGGTTTACGACTACTTTAGCTATCTAAATCATATACAAATGATCTAATTTTAATTACTGTTATCCATGTCTTGTTTCTTCCAAATAGATAAAAGACATAGCAATTGTTAATTCAGTTTGTGAATGACAATTTTATCTTCTTCATAAATTGAATTGTTATATATAAGTCCTTGCATAACAGGTTTCCCTTATTGCAGAGATTTATAATCATAAGATTGTTATGAATTTTATGTCTTGTTTGTCCTGCAAACCAACTCGAAGAGCAGTTCAGCTGATCGTTTACGAGAATCTATTGAACTAACTGGTGCGAATTTCTTCCTCCGACCAGCTTAGAAGACATCATACACAGGACAGACTTGGAGCATTTCCAGGTCAATTAGTTCGTTGTTTACTGTTTCCATTAAGTAGTTTGATTAGATTTATATTAGATTGTTTAATTTCAGTAAGTATATTAGATTGTTTAATTTCAGTAATGTTTATTTCTTTTTCATAAAATATAAAAAATCAAAAAGAGATCCTATGCTGTCTTAGGGCAGAATATACACGAGTTTTGCATGTTTTAATCAAATCTGTAGATTGTTTATAGTGTACATTTGTGAATAAGTAATATTGCAGCTGATAATTAGATAGTTGATTTGAGTTATTACAATAGTAATTAGTAGTTTGTAGATAGAATAGTTAGAATAGTTTATATTTAGTATATTAGTTCATTTTCTTTGTTTTACTAGTTTCTAGTTTCCTTTATTTTAATTAGTTTCTTGTATTTAGTTATAGTTTAGTTTTTTTTATTTGTTTTGGATAGATTACTTAGCTCAGATCAATTCTCTCTTTGGTTTTCGTAGGAGACCTTAGAGCGGCCAACGGAGTCGTTAAACTCGTCAGGGTGGTCCATTCCAAACGGCTTGGGTTATTTAGACAACCTCGGACCGGTTCCACTCTCCCAGTTGACGAACGGTCAATTTCGCCCGTCAACACATGGAAAGGTTCCACCTCCTGGATAATGAGATTCTCACTGTGTTTTGTAATTATGGTTATAGTTTTATTGTTATAGCATCCAATAGGATAGACTTTTTGAAATATTTCGACAATAGTTGTCAAACTTTCATACTAGAATATTTTTTACCCTTCGAGGTGGAAGTACTTGTATATTTTGGCTTAAGCGGGTTGGTTTCGTTCAATGGAAACCTTTCTCTCGGAACTTTGTCTTATTGTGCATGATCATCTATTATAGTGTACATTTTTGCTTACCAAGGCTTTTAACGCACTATATAACAATTTGTACACACTTACGTTGGATTTACATAACACATACAATCAAGTATATACTCCACATGCATTTAACAATTAAACACATTCAACACAGAGTATTCATATGAATTACTGCCATAATCAGCAAGCAATTAGATTTTCATATTAATTCATATACACAACGGAAAACATGATACATAATATATACAGCACAGTCATGCCAAAATGTGATAAGAACATAGTTAGACACTTATCTTGTAACAATGGTGGGATCCACCAACCAAGTGCAGGCCTTCCACGAACCTCCCAGTCTTAGACCACACTGCTCATCAGCTCAGCAATGGATCACCCTCGAGCTAGGACTAAGCTCCACCCCAAGGCAAGGAATCCTAGCTAGGTTGAGGTTACAGGGAAAACAACACTTAGAATCTGGAAGGATTCTTCCCAGGATGCCATCTTACGCCCACTACTACCAGACTCTCATTCCCCACATGCTTGTTCCGCCCGGGAGTATACACCTTCACAAGCACAGTCCATCGGTGCTAACCTCCCTCTCTGGGTCTCGGCAACAAGCCGGATCAGGAAGTCTCAGAGCCTAAAGCTGGTGTTGGACACTCTCTAGAAGAAACCTCTTCCAACAACATCCACCTCCCTCACCTAGAGAGAGGTCACACGCAGGCTCAATTACCACCTCCACTGGACAGCAATTCACGCGCAATCCATCTCTGCATGACCACCACAGTCAACCGGAAATACAGACTCAGACCTCTCAAAACAAGCTCAACCATGGAAACTAGGTCTCACGGTGTTGATTTTTTGGAATTGCCTGAGAAGCAATTTCCGCAGGGAATTACCCAGACTCTCTCCCCCCGAGGCAGAATGGCAGGTCCCCCCAGGATAGACTCATGCTCTGGTTGTCGAGGATGCGTGACAAACAATCCACGCAAGGGTCAACGCAGGTTCGGACGGTTCAGACCGAGGATGTACCGGCTATCCCGGAACAAACACAGATACACGCCTTTTCGGTTCAGAGGATGTACGAAGGTTTCTCTGCAGGAGTCAGACCCGTTCCCTTCTGGTAGTCCGTGAGTCGAATGGAGGAGGAACCCCCAACACGGCTCATCTCGGCCTTTTATTGCATGCGCCAGGGTTGACACTTGTCACCCATGCGACTGCATGCGTTCCTTCAGCGTGCGTGCCTCCCACCATTTGGAAAATCACATGTCCTTCCAAAAGGACTTAGGTTAAAACATATAATGTACATATCTTTTTGGAATAATATTAAAATATTATTCCCAAGGCTTAAGCCCCCTAGGCTCAACACTTAGCCCATTTTCCCACCTTCAACCCCTAATTCCTTGCCCACTCTGTGGATGCTCAGTCCCCCTTCACTTATTCATCGTGGTCGGTCTGCACCTGGCGGTGTTTATATTTTATTAAATGTTCTGCTTACATACAAGTACAACAGCATGCTCCTGGCCTTCAACACTTAGGCTCCCTGGCCTAACAACACATAAGCCTCCAGCTTATACAAACTTGGCTCACCAACCTATAAAACATAATTACAATTCCTTTCAAAACATGGTTTACAACGGGGCTCGGCCTTGGGGACACTACAATCCCCCTCCCCTTATTTTTGCACTGTCCTCAGTGCAACTTACATTGTCTCTGCAAGCCTTTCAAAATCTTCAAAAAGATGTGGGTACTCTGCCCGCATAACCTCTTCATGCTCCCATGTCGCGTCCTCAGGATCGTACCAGGTCCACTAGACCTTTACAAGTTCTATAGCTCGATTCCGGAGCTGTTTGTTTTTCCTGTCCAATAAGCGCACAGGATGCACTTGCAGGAAACCTTCTGGTTCCACCTGAATCATATTCCAATCGATTACATGATTAGCATCAGGTATATATATTTCTTAAGTAATAAAATATGAGACACCTTAGGTACAGTCATGGATGCAGTAATGCAACCATATATGCAATGTATATGTAT
>ML798094.1:149414-166391 GCA_009831015.1 Picea engelmannii
CCTACAGCCTTTACCACATCTGGTGGTATGCATTCAAATAATATAATCATGTGATTTAATAACATAGCTCTGGCTGAGGAAATTCTTACCATAATTTCCTTTCAACAATTATGCAAAAAGAGTGATAAAACTCATACCTGCATCACTGCCATTAAAAATTATACGACCTGAATATCTGATAGCAGAAGAAACTTTCAGTGGGCGTAAGATGGCATCCTGGGAAGAATCCTTCCAGATTATAAGTGTTGTTTTCCCTGTAACCTCAGCCTAGCTAGGATTCCTTGCCTTGGGGTGGAGCTTAGTCCCAGCTCGGGGGTGATCCACTGCTGAGCTGATGAGCAGTGTGGTCTAAGGCCGGGAGGTTCATGGAAGGCCTGCACTTGGTTGGTGGATCCCAACATTGTTACAAGATAAGTGTCTAACTATGTTCTTATCACATTTTGGCATGACTGTGATGTATATATTATGTATCATGTTTTCCGCTGTGTATATGAATTAATATGAAAAGCTAATTGCTTGTTGATTATGGAAGTAATTCATATGAATACTCTGTGTTGAATGTGTTTAATTGTTAAATGCATGTGGAGTATATATTGGACTGTATGTGTTATGTAAATCCAACGTAAGTGTGTACAGATTGTTATATAGTGCGTTAAAAGCCTTGGTAAGCAAAAAGGTACACTACATCTATAATAGGTAATACAATACTTCTTACTCAAAAAAAAAAACATGGTCACAAAAGGACAATTCATCTTTATATTCAATAGGCAGCTCCATGAGACAGTTGGGACTACACATAAAGGTTTTCATTCGATCAAAGGTGTGAAGCAGGTAGTAATGGTCATGAATATTGAATTATCTAAGGTATATGATAAAGTTATTTGGTTATTATTGAGATTGGTGCTTCTTCAAACTGAATTGAACCTTCAATCGGTGAACTAGATAATGGGGTGTTTAGAATCATTCAACTTCACAGTGTTGGTCAACGATTCACCATCAAAAAAATTCAAGGCATCTAGGGGTCTCAAGAAGGGGTGTCCCTTGGCACCCTTCCTATTTCTCATAGTAGCAGAAGCTTTAAACAGATTAATTACGGAAGCCATGTGAAATGGATTCATTGGAGGGATCAAAATTGCAGGGACGGTTTTTATTTCTCACTTGTTATTTGTTCATGACATTATCCTTTTTGGGAGGGGAAAATTGAGGGGGGTGAACTACCTCAAAATCATACTTGATTCCTTTTGTAAATAAATAGAGTTGGAAATTAACATCAATAAATATTGTGTTTTGTTTAATGACTTGAGTGATATTCTGAAGAGGCAAATTGCTTAGATTTTTCCAGTGAAGATGGAGCCCCTTCATAATGGAGTGAAGTATTTGGTTTTTTTTTAAACCAAATAATTATACAAAGGGGGACCAGTAATGGATAATCAAAAAGATTGAGGATAGAATCAATTATTGGTGTCATAGATGGTTGTCCATGGGTGGAAATTTGGAACTAGTTAAGTCTATACTCAAGCTAATTCATGTCTATTAGTTATCCATTGTACATATTCCAAAGAGTATCATTGAAAGGATTCGTAGAAAATGTTCTGGTTTTCTTCAGACAAGAAGTAAGGAAAATGAAGGAATTCCCCTTTTCAAGTGGTCAAGGATTGCCACTTTAAAAGAGTTTGGTGGTTAGGGGTTTAAAAAATTACATATATTTGGATAGGCTTTAGTAGCCAAAAGTCTCTGGAAGATTTTTTTTAGCAAACGATTGTGGAGGAAGTTGATGATGGAAAAATACTTGGAGGATAGGGATCCGAAAAAATGGATTAAACAAGAACCCAAATCCTTTAAAGGAGCATCTAAGGTGTGGAAATCTATAGTTAAATCCTATGATATTTTAGGATCGTGCGTTTCCTAGAAAAATGGAAAGGATACTAAGGTGAAAATAGTTGAGGACCCATGGATTAGATGTGGGGATAATTATAGGTTTTCAAAACTTTATGATGCACATTCGTAATAGAGGCATCACAACTTTAGCAGAAGCTTTAGCGACAGTGGTTCATGGAGCAGTGTTACAAGTTTGGAAATCTATTGTAGATTTGGGATTAAAGACCGAGATGGCAATGGAATGGAAAATATAGCAACTCACTTAAAAACTATGCCATATGCCTGTCAGAACATGATGGTGAACTAAGTTTGTCTAAGAATACAACAATAGGGATACTTATAGAAAATCTAGTTACATAGCTAAAATTAGTGAGAATGTGGGAGATGAAAGGTAGTGGTGGTGGAAGGTAACATGGAAGTTACCATGTCCTTTAAAAGTCAAGATATTCACTTGGATAGCCTTAAACAGAATCTATACATGGGATAATATACAAAAAAGAAGTTGGATTGTACTTAGTTGGTGTTACTTGTGCAAGATTGACAGTGAATCAATGGATCACCTTTTTGTCCATTGTTCATTTACCAAATTTGTTTCGAAGGAAATATTTCAACATTTAAATATACATAATCATTGGGATAAATTAACCTTGTTAGAATTTTTTTTTATCTTGGTTTGTTGATAGAAATGTTTGTACTTTTAAGGCTCTTCCATGTTATGTTATTTGGGGAATCTAGCTATCAAGGAATAAGATGATCTTTGAAGGATTGGAGGAAAATCTGGGAGGACTCACTCATCAAATCAAAATATCCTTTGGTGAAGGAAGGACTCCCCTAAAACAATCATGTCCAAGGATAACTCAAGGATCCATGTGAGTGGGGAGCATGAACCATTCTCTTTCTCAAAAGTTCACATCTTTTTTCTCTAAAGTATGGGGTTTGGCTCAACACCAACAATAGAGCATAACTTTATGCACTCTGAATCTTGCTCAAAGTTGTGTTGGAACAAAAGGTGAAAAGGATCCATATTTTGGGTGATTCTAAACTTGTAATAGATTGGAAAAATGGTTAAAGCAACATCACTAATCTTCTATTAAGGTCTATCATGGATAAAATTTAGGTGTTGAAAGTAGATTTTGATGAAATTTAGTTTATCCGTGTTAATAGGGAGTTCAATCACAAGGAAGATACTCTTTCAAAAGAATCCTTGACAGTTCGAGAAGGTGTGTTGATCAAACAAGAGTTCAAGGATAATACCCCTTAGGCAATTGCGCAAAAAGATTTTATTTGATAGTTCAGAAGGGTCGTATAATTATGTAATGTTAAGGCAAGGTTGTAAGAAGTAATAGGTCACTACAATATGGGGTGTTTTGGTATCAAGGCCTGGAGGTCAATAAATGTGTATTTGATTTCTTGTTTGAAATATCAATATAAAGATTTTTTTCTCGAAATCTATATATATATGAAATTTTAATATAAAATTGTATATACATATACATGTGTCTATGATTGTTAATTTTTGTATCTTAAATAAAAAAATTCTCTATCTAATCTAGACAAAAGTTTTCAAAATGAGTAAAACAAGCAAATGCTTTTTCACTAAGTGGCTATGTAAAGGTCCAAGTTATAATAAGGTGATGGGGCATCCCTAAGGAAATGAATGACATACTCTCTTATATGTTTGTTGGGATCATCATAAAGAAGGCCATAGAATTTTGGAAGACCTATGATTGTGTCAAAGCACAAAAGGTTTACTTGATAAAAAAAAAATCTTGTATTCACCATAAAATAAGAGAAAATAAAATTATATTTTATTTTTTAATATAGCAAATTAAATTAAAATGATTTGATATATGTGTGTGGGTGGGTGGGTTGATTTGAGTGGTTAAGTGCTATATAAGAGGTTTTGGAGTCATTTCCCACACTCGTTGTTTTTGTTGCATAATTAGTACCAAGATTTGTACTAAGTACCACCCTCAAATGCAAGGAAGTACCTAAAAAAATTCTTACAGGGTTTTCCTCTAAATATATATATAACTAAACTTAACCTCTTTTATTTTCATTTGTAGACAATATTTGATATTTCTTTTAAATTAAAAATCAAAACAAAGTTGGGGTGGCAAGTGCAGGGGGGTCATCATGGACCTCGGGAGAACAATAAGAACTTCCTTCACACAGGGTCTTGGTATTGTATCCAACAATCAAGCATAAGCATGTGTGCTCTGGAAAGGCTTAGAAATAGTTGAAGGCACTAGTGCTCGATCATTGATTTTGATAGGAGATTCTAAGACAATCGTAAATCATATGGTTTATAGCTCAGTGTCGATAGACAGCCCCTTAGCACCAATAATTTATTGAAGTAAACAAGAGGCGAGCACCTTCAATAAAATCAAATACTATCACGTTATGTGAGAGAACAATTGTGATGCAAATCGGTGGGAAAATCATGCATCAACTCTAAAGAGGGGGAGCTTATGGTTTATGGCACTTTTAATCAACAATTCATCCCCTAATTAATTATGGGTACAAGGACACGTATTAATCTCTTAATCCATCACATGGTTCATATCCCAAGGCATCACGCATATCACTTGGACAATAATAAGAAGAAGTGTGAGTCCCTTCTTCGCATATATGAAGCCATGAATGTGCATGCATGTGTCCAGGATGTTGGTTCTACTCCTATTCATAGTGGGATAATGATCTTATTTCTCGAGATGCATCTAGGAAAACCCAAGTCTCTTGTTCCAAAAGGTCTAGTAAGAAACCTCGTCGATTTATCCCAGCTAGTGTTTGGTTTTCTTTTGGCTTCTTGTAAATTATAAGGGGAGCCTCCCCCTTGGAGTTTTACTCGCACATAGGGACATTGGTATTCTCGTGCCCCCTCTTGTTTTAACATCAAAGAGCAAGGATTATTCTTGGCTTTTCATTTTGAAAATTTCCAACCTTTTAATTTGCTTAATGTGAAGCATTTTCAGTGTTTGAAAACAGGTTGTTTGAGATCATTTAGGGAACAAGAAGTGTGGCATGAGCTCTTTGTTACTGGAAAAGTGGTGCATCCAAAAATAGTGGGAGATAAACGTTAGAGTGGGTGCCTAATGGATCTTGGAGATGTAGCACCCCCCCTACTAAACCCAACAATTTAAATTGATACTCGTTGAACTAAATGCATGCATAATTGAAAAAAAATCCATGTATCTAACAGCATTTAAAAAAAAAACATGAATGCAACCAATTACATATACACACAATAACATATAAATACTCAAGAACTCAGAGTAAAATGCATATCAAATTAAACCCATAATTAAGAATAGAGAATAGATATGAAAACACTTATCTTTGTAAGAAAATGTGCAACTAGTTGCAGAGGATAGATGTTCCACCCAACCATAGACTTGTTGCTCTAAATATCAATACAAAGTCACCCTAGAGATGGGGATATGAATCCACAAGAAATGATGTCTCCTAAGGATGTTTATTGTCCACTCTCGGCCCAAAATAATCCAAAGCAAGATAAATTCCTACAACCATCCCAATCCACCAGTTTTGTTTCCCCTCAACCTACACAACCCAAGGATTGAGATCCCATTCTCTACCACACATTCCCTCAAGCTATTCCACTTCCCTCCAAGACTCCATCACAGGTTGACTAGGAAATCTCTCTTGTTGGGGACTCTAGGGATACCAACTGCAACAGGAAAATCTCACATCGTCAAGCTCACTGGATCTTGCACAGAAATCTAACTCTAAATGCCTAACAACATGCTTCTTCATGTAATTATAGCTCCAACAAGCTACCCACAAAACCCACTATGGTTGCCTTCAAGCTTCAGCACTAAACACACTCTTGTTGTCCCCAAAAATTGCTTGTAAAACTACCTTCAATACCCATTCGAATTTCATTTTACCCATACATGTTGACTCTCACATTCCCCGATGTTGATTGTACTCAGCCCCATGCTCTAAATAACTATGTGAGATGACATTTCACACCAACCCTCTTACGTGTATTAAATGATTGGGGTTTTGATACACTCAAAAGGAAAATAGAAGGTTCATATAAAATAATAATTTTAGAAATGTGTCTTGGGATTAATACACATGAATAATCCCCACCTTGGACCCCCTCTCTTGTGAAAACCTATCCCCCATGACTTCGTCTGTGTCCATATGCAACCAACGATACATTTTATTTTATTATTTCAATATACAATGATTACATATTACATTGCCGACCCAGCGACCATACATCATATTTACATTATGCATTGCTAAATCGGGGATTAAAAACATGGATGTTATAGGAGAACTCCAAGAAATTCATAGAGTCCTCAAAATCCATGAGGAGCATATCCATTGTAACAAATTTTCAATTCTTATTGTCACATCAAGAGTTCATGAGATAGAACGCCAAGTCACTTCCCAAATAGCTAAAATGATGGGATCTCTAGTAGAACTAAAGTAGCAACTAGCAGTATTGGAAGCAGAAAGCAATCTTTTAAGAAATATGGCCCTCAATTTGAGTAGGGGAGATCAATCTTGGGCCTCTAATCAAAGACTCTCAGTCAACTCTACTCGGGGGGGAGCCAAAGGAAGATGAAGTGATGCACGAGCTTGATGAAGACATGGAAGTTGTGAAGCAGGACCTTGATCCTTAGAGTACAAGTCTAGAAGAAGTGTCTAGTCGTTATGCATTTTACTAATTATTATGTTTTCCCGGGTTATAAGAATTTTAGGTATATCTTACAGAATATATAGATTTAAGAAGTAATGGATAGTTTTGTTTAAGGATGAAGCCAAATTATGCTTTGGAATTGCATTGGGCCTTTTTGGAGATTGTTTAGATATTGGTTTGAAAACACATGGAACAACACTGGTATGTAATCTCCCTGCAACATTAGCTATAGTTTTTATTAGTATAATTTTACCCAATTATGGTTTGAAAAAATATCAAAACAAAGTCCTTGAAAAATTATTTTTATGAAAGAAGGAATTAAACTTTATATATATATATATATGTGTGTGTGTGTGTGTGTGTGTGTGTATGTATGTATGTATGTATGTATGTATCCCCAAATGATAATTTGGTTTGTTTACCACACTCCATTAAGGTTTTCATGTCGAGAGGAGGTCATCGAATCTTGATTCTCAATAAGTCCTTTAGAGTTACAAACCATTTATGCCCTTGGCATTTAATATCGTTCTCCATCCAAGAAATTTGGAGTGAAATCCCTTGGATTACATTGTCCAAATGCCAACACAGCTCTCTTACTTAAGTACAAGCAATGGGACAATATTTCACCAAAAAAGAAATATATATAATCCTAAAAGAAACTATATTTTCTTAGAATCATGGAGTAAATTTTTTAAAATTCACTCATCACATAATACAAAAAAGAGTTGTTTAAATTATTAGAAGCTTCCAAAATATTCATTTTTATATTTACATAATAATTTTGAAAAGTTGACATGCTCTAAGGGCTTACCAATTTCACTAATAGAGTTGCCAAATATATTGACTAAGAATCATGTAATCAAAGATTTTCCATCAAAATCCAGTGTAAAGGAAATTTATACAACAGTAAGGAACATAAACATCAAGCACCAAAGCTTTGAGGTAATAGATTTGAAGACCTCACTAGAGCCTAACACTAACTACTTATGGTTGAATAAACATGTTATGTAATGTTTTTTTAAGAAAATAATAATTTCTTAAATAAGAATGAAACCAAAGACAAACAAATTGTCTTTCTAATATGTTTCAGGTTTGAGGTTAAAAAAATCTATTGAGATTTTAAAACTACAAGGTGCAAAAGTGTTTGCTACATTAATCATGCTAAGTAAGACAGATTTGTATGTCATGAGCCAAAGGTAACCCAAAGAATAAATATAAGGATATTGATCAATGAATAACTAATTATCCTCTTAAGCAACACTAATTTGTACCTCATGATTTTCTTTACTATGTGCTACTTGTAAAAGGCTATCACCAATACACTAAATTATGAAGCAAATTAGGACTTGCACTATGCTTGGAATTGAAGGAAAATATAAGGTGATTTTCTTTGCAAGCCTTTGTAGCTCTAAAACAACTAAGCAAAACAAAACACTAACCTTGCTCAAACACAAAGAACTAAATCAATTAAATCCGAAACACAATGAACAATTCTATTTTTCTTTCATATTGTAGCCACCTATAATCATGCACAATCAAATATCACAAATAAAATGTTGCTGAATTATCAATGCTAACTTAACACAATACTTGCAAGTCATACAATTATCAATGCTAACTTAACACAATACTTGCAAGTCATACAGTGAATTTTCATAATATTCAAAAATAAAAACAATGCATAAAGTCTAACCACTCAATATTCATATATTTCAATATTGTATTTGATACAACATCCAATATATGTAACAACTCCAAGTTAGGCAACCCTTAGACCCTCCTTGAAAATTTTGTACAAACTTAAATACCAACTAAAAGATAGTTTATGCCCTAATATTCCACTCCCTTAATGGGTCCACAACCCTCAAGTTTAATATTGTGTCCACCATTGACAAGAAACCCTAACCATAATTGTTAGAACTATCGAGCCTGCACTCTCCTTTTGGCTATCCAAACCCATGAGAAAACAATGATACAAAAAATTACTTGTAAAAGAACGTGGGGGAAGCTCTCTCAAGGTTTTGCTTCAATGTGGTTTGTCTCTAAAATATTTCCTCCAAATTGCATGTGCTTTCCATCAAAGAGCACTACAATACAAGGTAGTATTAAACTTTATTTATATTGTAGTGAATGAATTAATAATAACTCAGAAAATCATTACATTGCCACAAAACCTAAATATGTCAGCATCTATTATAGTATTTATGCTTGGGATAAGAGCTAATTATTGTTGAACAAAATCATTTTAACGGAAATATATTTTCTCTACTTTTAGTTATATTTCTAATATATTTTGTCCATTTTTATTTTTATTGTCACTTTTCTTTAATTTTATTTCTAAAAATAGAAGAAAAAATGGAAAAATGGAAATACAAAAATTGAATAAATAAAGAAAAAATAAGTGGCATACCAAATGTCATACATCATAGCAACATGTTATCAAAAGCTTCACAATGAGGATTTATAATAGAGCTCTACAACACCATGTATAGAGGCAATAACAACAACAACGGCAAAAAATGCATTGGCCTATAGAAAAATAAGACATCGATGCCTACATGTACTCGGATTCAACAAATAGAGAGAAATCTGACGATAAAAGAGAAAATCCTAATGGATCAGCTAAACTTTATGGACCTAAACAACCCACAAAGAAAAAATTGTGGTAGATTAGCAAGGCATTAAGACACATCATAGAAAAAGGCAACTCCTAAGTTGTGTCATCGACAAGATGAGCAATATACTTGAGAAAGAGACCACTATGCATGAGGATAGGTGTGAAAGTTGCCTCCAAAGGGGTTGTAACAAGACCAAATGACTATGTAGAAAGGAATCCCAAGGTCTTGTGTAAAGGTTTAGTGCCCACAAATTAAARCCATAAGGAACATTGGGATGTCCCAAAAAACCTATGCAAGGCCATGAAAAGAGGCTCAATCCCCTATGCACATAGCTACATATAGATTGAAGGGTGTGAACCTYRAACTAACARAGARAAAGTCTAGAGTTTGGCATGAAAAAATCCTTAACCCAAAACCAAAAATGAAATACATTGAATCAATCCTTAAACATCATCTCAAAATCAACTCCRACCATTCATTTTGGATACTAAAYTTATGATCAAGTTGATTTTGACATCTTRTTGRAATTATACMAAACCTCATGTCTAATGTGTATAATTACTTCATATTTACTTCGTCCAAAGCATGCTTAAATAATATCTAGTGTGTATAATTACTTTATATTTACTTCATCCAAAGCATGCCTCAATCACCAAGAATTTACTCATATTGTTGAGGTGGTGTATTTGTATGTTCAATATGGGTGTTATGAAAATATAAAACATTGAAACATTTAACTTATATTCAAGCATAACAATTAACATGGAAATCACTCAACACTTGGATCTTTAAAGTTTAGGTGGTATATTTGTATGTTCAAAATATAGGTTTTATGGAAATATAAAACTCTTTAAGGCAATCGTTTGACACTTGATTTTTATGCAACTATACACTTCGATCTTTAAAGTTTAGGTGGTATATTTGTATGTTCAAAATATAAGTTTTATGGAAATATAAAACTCTTTATGGCAATCGTTTGACACTTGATTTTTTATGCAACTATAAAACATGTACCCAATGAGAATAAATTTCAAACCAAAGGAAATTATCGAAGCAAATTCACCACATCTTGACTTTATAGTTGCTCCTACTTGCATTGTTTCAACATTATATTTTGAATAATGATGACATTATTAAATGAATTGTTATTTCTATTATAAGATTTTAGAAAAACTAATAATTCCTTAATTTAATTAATAAGTACTACGCTTTTAACAATGGATCAATATTGTTTTCCGGATGGGGTGACAGGTGGCTCTCAAGAGATGACAGGTGGAGATAAGCAGCATAGGGAGTTATTAACCCTTGTCGTCAGCCTCCCTTCCCTCCAGACTGAATGACCCGAACTCAGCTATAAGTAATGGTAGTGCAATGGGCACTCCAAGGTGACTTAATGGAGCCTTGCGCAAACCAGGTTGGGCATACCAAGCAAGGTACTAGCACCAGGCTAGCAGTCACCTCAGCTTTCATGGCATTCACCCATGTCAATTCGCCAAGCACTATGAAGGCTTGTGCCCTGGATCGCTCTCCCATTCCAGCTTTGCCTCGTGCTCGACTGTTACTTGGCTTTCTCCTGGCCATGTGCTTGATTGTTCCTTGGCTCTCCCATTCCATCATTGCCTTATGCTCGATTGTTTGGCCACCCACCGTCAATCCTCCATTGTCTATCCAGCCCAATCCTCACTTGAACACCCACACCATGCCCAGAGAGAGGCAAATCCAGAAGGGGCTCGTTGTACTATAGCACCCTTACCGGACGCAATAGACTCCCCCCCTCTCAGCTTGCCCTCATCACTACCAGTTATCTCGACCAAAGCCATAATTGACCTCAGCAACCCTGGCCTCTAACCCCCAATCCCACAATTGACTGTTGCCCAATCGAGGAGGAAATTCTCCATCCTAACGAGCTCACCCCTCCGCTTAGCTTTCACCCAGATATTGCCCCTCTCAGAGCCCATACTCCAGATCATTTTTATGGCACCAGAGAATGTATTGTGGAGGAAGAAATTCCTCCCAGTTGACAAATGGATATTCCAATGACAGCAACAGATGCAGAGTTGGACATGGATGCGGAACTAATGGAGGAGCCACCTTCGCCTACCTCGATTCGACTCCCGGATGAGCATTTTCAACTCATTTTTGAGCTGCGGCAGAAACTTGACGACCAGGCACACATCCAGCAAATCCTAGGACAGCGAATGGACCTCATGTTCAACGCCATGACGAAAGCTCCAACAAGCAAGTGGTGCCTAACCTGCGGCCAGAAATTTGTCCCAGCTTACAGCGCTCATGGCAGCTCGAGCCCTAGCTCGCATTTGGACTAGCTCCCACATGTCTATGTTTTTCTTTTGGCTATGTCAATTACACAGAGAATTGAGATTCTCAATCAGACGATGTATGTCAATCGGCCATGGCCACTGGTTAGTCGGTCACTGTGACCATTTTTGTTAGTTAGACATTTTCATTGTCATGTCCAAACAGTTACAATTGTTTTTGAGTTTTGATGGCCACCTGTCCCGGTTTCCCAGATGTGGCCGGACAAATGGCAGACTCCAGATTTTGTAATGCCATGTATATTAATATATAGTTCATTTTATTTACAAAAAAAAAAATGGATCAATATTGTTGTCATGGTTATCGTGATGGTTATTGTTCAATTTCAAAATTAATGAGATATCAAATATTTTTAAAATGAATAAAGTACGAAGTTATTAATTACCCAACTTGCATTAAACCTTTGGAGCTAATAAATCCAACTTAGGTAATCTCCAGATGTGATCAAATAAATAAGAACATGAAAGATGGGATTTTACAAAGGAATTAAGCACTAATAGGCTTTTATAGGGGGACAATGAAAAGGATGAACTCCCCAAGTGATTCATTGATAGTAGCATGTAAATCAATGATGACCACTAGATATGAAACACAAAGGCGGGCAGTTTGAAAGAATATCATGGAGCATCAAAGGATCTTAGAAACATGATGAGCAATTGGCCCCACATATATGGAACAAGCCTCCCACAATTGACGCTTGCAATTCTATGAAGAGCATAAAGAACTATCATAGTGTGCATATAGATTAACAAAATGGCTACTTATTTATTAATCTTCTGCATTTCATGATAACTATGGTAGAATATGATTTATTGTGGAGTCTCCTTACATATTAGGTTTGGATTTCCACCCTCCTTCACATCATCAACACACTCCATATTTTTGGAGGTCCCTTCCTCAAGGTAGGACAGTCTGTACATGCTCTGTTTTTTCTTTAGTGGTTGTTTTGGGATTAAGGGTACCAATTTCATAAGATTCTCATAGGTTTTCCATTTATTTAGCCCTTTCATTGAGTAGGTTCAATTGATTGTCAACCAAATTCTTTGTCTCTAATTCCATTCCATTATGCCTTTGATCTACTCTCTAGCTTAGAGTGGTTTAGTCGCTACTCTAGTTGCATTCTATTATGCCCTTGATCTACTCGCTACCTTGGAGTGGTTTAGTTGCTTCATGGTTAAAGGAGGTTTGCCACTACGATTTTTGCCCCGACCAAGGAGGATGAAAGCAAAGGGGCAATGGTATCACTCTACAAAAGATGCGAAAAACTTATAGGTGTGGGAAGCTGGAAGGAATGGCCCCCTTGCACTTCTGTAGAAGAACTTTTCTAGTAGATCCAAAGCATACCAAGAGCACTAGTCTATACAAGCCAATACTAATTGTGGACCATCAAATCTGGAATGTCTTGACCAGGCAGTGGAGCCTATGTCTCCAAAAGTTCAAAGAATCCCAATAGAGACATATGGCATAGACAATCAATGTATTTAAAGATGGGCTTGGCAAGGAGGCTAATGAAGAAAGTTGGAAGGATGAGGTGGAGTTACAAGTGTAATTTCTAACTCCTCGAAGAATGTTGAGCAAAATAAGGAAAATATATTGACTTAAGAGAGAACTAGATGTACACCCGATAATAGATGACCTCAAATGAAACAAGTGAGAGGTATTAGGACTTCGGACCAAGATGTAAGTATCGCTCCCTTCGAATAGATGAATGAAGACAAAGTAGCCAAGAGAACCAATTTTCACAAGGAATACCCAAAAATATAACATATGCTATATACAAGTGAGAATAAAGGCGGCCAAGAAGCTCAATATATATAGCCTTCTATCTTCCAGTCTGACATATAACCACACAAAAGGTAGATAGTAAATGAAGGTCTAGGAATAAAGAATGAGAAAAGGAGATGAATAAATATACAATCATAAGATAGTCTTCTTGTTGCTCTTGGCATCCCACTTCATCTGCTCTTCTTCCACTAGAATGGCCATCAGAGTGTTTACCCACTTGCACGACTTGGAGGAGTTGGTATTAAAGCAGTGTATATAGGCTATCTTCAGGTCAACCTATTCTGCTGATATAGAGACTCTCCAGTCCTTTTATCTAGTGATATTATAATTATATTTTCTTGTTAATTTGCTACAACTGTTGGCTCATCTCTCTCAAAACCCATGACATTAAGCATGTCCAAAGGATCAGCCATGGACTGGCCTCTTAATAGGTATCGGGCTGTTTAATCCMTGAGGCTCTCCAATTGCTTGCTTTTCCTATTGTTTGCTCATTTTAAGATTCTTGGTTCCCAAGATTAGGGTGGTCAGCAAACCGCTCCTCACAAGAAATGAATTGCAGCCCTTTCCATCTTTGGGTGACCGCTCTTTGCAGATCACTGCCAAAATGGGTCATCCATTCAGGGTTAACCTGCAAGCTGGGAAGGTTGTCCTTCCTCTGTGCTAATCTCCTTGCTTGATGCAGAGGATTTGATGCCCATCAGTTGGGTACATGTCCCAATTACCATCATCTCTCCAACTCAGTTCAGTCTTTGCCTTAGCAGTAGGTAATACTAATCATATTCGGATATTCCTTTTATAGGATATACATCTGAATTGCAACTCTTCATAGCACGTGAAGGGCAAATTTTTCATATTTGCAGATATTCACTACAACAACTCTCACAAGAATCTTTCCATCCTTCACTGCTAACTACCATGAAACTGGAAAGCAATAAAACTGGCATATACATTCAAGTGGTAACCCGTGAATTTTAAGGGGATTTCAAATTATATAGGAGTCTTTGTCTTCCATAGAAAATTCAAAAACTGGCAAATTTAAACCCCTGTGCATTAAAAAAATAGTTTATATTACCACAAGAAATCGAAAACCCAATACAGGTCAATGATGGTTTGTTGGGTCAGTGAAAGCAAGGGAAATTTGCGCCAATGCTTGCAAAAAGTGGATGGGCCCAGGCTAAGTCACACAGTTTGGAGGGTTCAAGTTTGGTTTCAGCAACTATTAGGTTCGGTTCAAATTCGAATCTTCTGATGAGGTTTGGATGAGGTTCGATATTAGGTTCATATATATATATAAACTTTTATATGAAATATAACATAAAATAGTAAGAAATCAACATCGATAAACATAAAAAAAAATGTATGATGGGCATGGAAACTGCAAGGATAGATTACGAGCTTGTGTTGTAACACAAGGTTACCAGTTTGAACTGCAGACTCAGTCAACAGCCATGAGGTTTGCCGAACCTCAAAATAAAATTAGGTTCACCAAATTTCAAACCTCAAGGTTGAAGTTCAGCGAACCTTGTGACATAGGGCCCAGGTCCAAGTCCTAGATAACTTTGGTAAAATGGATACTCCCCACTCATGGCCTCTTAGCCAAAGGGTCACTAGCATGATGAGATTCTTTTGCCCGTTGAATATCTTATGTAGAACAGTTTCCATTTGCTTGTGTTGACCAGAAGCATTCTGTGAATGAAGAAAAACAATACAGCTTCTAAATTTGTTAAGCAGAAAAACAATATATAAAATTTATTAAAAGAAAAAAAATTATTTGACTGTTCCATAACTTCCAGAAAGTTACCATAACTTGCCAGATTTTAGATCAGTATATCTGAAACTGCGGTTCAACTACCATATATACTGACTTGATCTTCAAAATAGATTTTTGAATTCAAATAATTACAGGCAAGAATATCTGTGGTACTTCAATCCTGTCTTCTTCAATGTCAAGTTGAAGTATCAATAGTTGAAGGATCTTCAGGATACTTCAACACAGTTTTCTTGATAATATTAGGCACCATTATAATTGATATAAATAATATTGCTGTTTAGTCTTGATGTAAATTTCAGATTCTGATCATTCACGATGTTAATTAAAGATTGAAACTTTCCTCCATGTTCATCACCGAACAAATTATATAAAAATCATTTTTTTACTCATTCACAATATTCCTTTTGTAAACAAAATATTATTAAGCTTACAAATTCCCTTGGTTTGAAAAACTTGCAATTTAATCAATCACAATCACAGTATGTATTTGAAATTTCAAATTATTATGTAGCAAAAACAAGTGTTTACAATTCACTTTTCTAATCATTCCTGGCAATCTTCTGAATCATCATTTTCTCAGTTATTGTCAAAGTCATAATATGATTCTGAAGATCTTCTGAATGGTCATTTTTTTGGAGCTGATCATAATGCGAATGACTTTGGTACAAAAAACTTACTTTTACTTACTTTTAATTCACTTCTATTATTCAAAATATCTCCCCATTTTTATTTGCTCAATATATTACTTTGGCAGGTGAACCTGGGAATGCAGTTAGCATGACTCATTGAGTTCGAGATAATATAAAAAGTATCATCATTTAAACTCACTCCAATGGAAACCATCAAAATCACCTTTTGCGCCCAGTTGGCGCCCTTAAATGTTTCCAATCCAATCTGTGATATTCCTGCTGACTGTTTTTTCTTCCTTCAACTGAAGATGATTGACCTAAATTATGTCTTTTAGAATTCGTTGGAGACAAATATGAAGTTTGCACATCTGCCTCAACTTTTAATTTCTTGCTCTGAAGATCTTCTGAATCATCATTTTCTCGGTTCTTGTTGACATCATCATTCCCAGAATGTGACACCTCATTGTCTCTGATAGAGCACCATTTGAAACAACTTTATCAAGTCAGCGTCCATAGATTCAATGGCAGATAGTATAAATCATTCAGCTTCTGAAAAAGCAAAATTTCAACAGATGAAACTGTCTGATTCTGGTAGGGGGAAAAAACAGAAAGGACAAACAATCACAATTTAAATGTTTCATCTGCTTAAAGGACAAAAAACAGAGGATAAACATTTGTCTCTGATTCTTCCACTAAAAACACTTCTTCCTCCATAGCATAATAGCCACAGATATGCATCTCTATGAGCTTTGCATAGTTCCTTTTTCCGGAAGACTAAAAACAACTGCAGAACAAGAGCAAAACAATTATGTACCTGTCAGATTTCATTCCCTTTCGATCTGCAATGCCTGTAGTGGATATGCTATGTTTGTCATCAATGTCCTCAACTTCATCACTCAGTTTCTGAAAAAGCAACATTCCAACAGATTAAATTCATCTCTAATTCTGCTGCTAGAATGGCAAATTTATTTGAAATGGGGATAAAAGCAGGGAGGGAAAAAATCCCAAATTTAAATGTTGGCCACTGAATGTGACCTTTTCCTTACATCAATAGAAGGATTGAAGTTTTGAAATGACATTCGGCCTATAACTGCTCCTGGCGTTGGATCACCTTCCATTATCACTACACTGCAGTCCAATAGCAAGATGTTATACATTGCAGTTTAAAGTTTCAACACAATGACCAATTTCAGAGCACAAAACCAAAGTTGTTCTCTGGCTAAATATCAATATGTTAACAAAATTTAATAAAATGAACCTGAGTATCCACTAGAAGTAATAGGTAAC